>JAPKLW010000053.1:443168-659413 GCA_026898455.1 Plectranthus barbatus | reverse complement strand
AAGAAAACTACATAAAATTATGGAAAATAATATAGATAAGTAAAATAATGAACTTATCAAACCCCCAAACTTGAACGTTTGATTGTCCTCAATCAATGGGCAAGAAAGAATCAAAAAGTCATGTAATTAGAGTGCAATGCCTCACAAGATTCATCACAGTCAAGGGTCAAAAATCCATTATCCACAAGCAGTTTGAAAGAGACAGAAAATCCATTAATAGTGGAAGAACTCACAGGAAGTGTATTGCTCAACTCTCAAGTGTATAGGGTAAAAATGAAAGCACTCAACACATGTATGAATGAATTTCTACCATATGCTTGCAAATTTTCTACTAGCTCCACTGCTAGAATGTGTACACATGTCTAGAATCAAAAAGAACTTTTATAGGGGGTGTAATGTAGGCTTTTGTGAAGGGTAGGAAAATTTGGCCAAGTGACTAAAATCAATTGAGTTGTACTTCCTCAACCAATCCAAACCACCATCTAACTTCATTTACCCTTCTCCTCAAATATATCAACGAATACACAACTTTTTTTTAGCTCATATGAATCTCTTATGCTCTTTTTATAATGATCTTTTTCTTTTCTAGAGAGCTTATGAGATTTCTAATTATTTTGTTTGAGCTTCTTTTTCACACATCTTTCCACCACTAATTTATATTTTCTTATCTCCAACTCACAATTAATCCACCCCATACATACCACAACTTAAGACACGAGAGAGACAATACTTTCTTAATCTCATAGAAAGGAAAGAAAATTGTAAAGGCTCAAAAGTGGCTAACTAGGAAAAATTTTCATGTGACATGACAGTGTTTAGGGAATTGGGCTATCAAAGATGGCCTAACATCATTTCCTAAACTTGTGCACACTAATGTAGTCTCAACAAAGAAAATAAACATGTTCTAGAGAAATTGAAACACACATGACAATCTCACATCAAACGAAATTAGGCTCAAGTCTCACACAAGGGTTTAAAAATTTTCTTCCACAACTAATTTCAAATCAGCTCAATCAGCACGCAAGTATAAGTTTCAAATAAACCATATCATGCATTAATATACATTCATAGGCATCTAATCATTGGACCTCAATTTGATTGCTTTGCACGCTTTTTGGTTCTTGGAGTTCACTTTGGTGGTGCTCGGTGATAAGATCGGATTTTCACTCACTTATCTCATTGTTTTCAAGTATTTTATTTAGTTTTATTGAGTTTACTTATATATTTTGAGCATGAGTCAAGTTTATGGGGTATTATGCTTATCATGGTATGTTTTTGCAGGTTTTAGGCCGAATTCAATCGAAGTTTTGGAGTGAAAGTTATGGCCAAAACCGTGAGACTGCGCAGAAGGATCAAAAGGGGGAAAAATGTCTCTGTCTCGACCGATATGAAGTCCACGTCGACCGACGCCATGGGATCCACATCGACCGACGCAAGCCCCGTGTCGATCGAGACAGACTCAGAAAAAGGAAAATTCAAGATTTTTATGGTTAAATCATATTTTTAACCCTAGATCCCAATTTATACACCTCTACCTCTATAAATACTTGTTTTGCTCGAGTTTTGAGATCTCTTCCAGTACCTTTTTAGTCCTTCCCCTTAGTTTTCACTTAGTTCTTCTCTTGGATTGTTGAAGTTCTTGGAGTTTTAATTATTTTGGAGAGGATTCAACCTTTATTTTTATTGCAAGTTTTAATTATGCAATTTAATAATATGTTTCTTGTGTTTCTTTCCATCATGAGTGGCTAGAAACCCTAGCGGGTTCTAGGGCTATGTGTAATTAGTCATGTTTGCATGTTAGATTAATCAACTCAAATTGCATGGTTTCAATTCCTGATTTAATTGATAGAACTTAGGATTGATGAGGGATCGAGAGATGAAATTGATTCTTTATTCATAGTCGTTAATTGAAAGACCGAGAGGAGAAAATTAATAACAGGAAGAGGAATTGAATATAATTGGTTTTCTGTCTCAAAAGGAAGATTAATCAATTGTAGGAAATTAAATCTATTTTTATTCAGGTTGATTATTATTGTGTTCTTGAGGCCAACAAAGCATATACAGTCACATGATAGTAACCTAGATTAAAATTGCCCAACAAAGGAATTTTAATATTATATTTAATTTCCCACCATTGTAGAGTTGAATATCTTGCATGTATTCTGATTGATTATTTGCCCTAGAATCTGTTTTCTTTATTATTGCTTTTCAAAACCCTTTAAATTTCTGCATTGTTATCTTTATTTTCCAAAACCAAAACCCAATTTCTGATTTACTCAAACAATAAATCTTAAAACTATAGTTAGTACATGAGATATTTTCGTTACACAATTTATCTGGGTTCGACTACTTTTGGGTATCTTTATAAATTTATTTGCCATTGTATTTGCAATTAATCTGTGAATTTTGCAGTGATCACTCGGCAGCTTCCCTTACTTGTGTTGTGTACCAAGTGAGGTAGCAATCTGACTAACTTGTGTCTCGATAATTTGCACGTGCTTCTCAAGTCTGTCCACTTTGGTGTTTACCCCTGCCACTTCTTGCTCGATTTTTCCAACCCGATAGTCAGATGCCTTGATGAACTTTTGCAACACCTCGTCGAGGCTCTCCTTCTTCTTCTCAATGATCTCTCCATTTTGAACATTGAAATCTAGTGGAGGGTGTTCGGCACCTTCAGGTTGAGCATATGAGAAACCTGAATGAGCTCTCGGTGGGTAGTGCTGATATCCCCCTTGCTGGTAATGACTTTGGTATCCACCTCGATTCATGTAGTCCACGTCGTCTACGGGATCAACCTGTGCAACAAAAACACAAACACTGGATGTTAGTTTCTCCATCTCCCCTTTGAGCTTTTTGATCTCCTTCTTGAGGGTGTTATCCTCCTTCTTCTCCACTTCTATCACTTGAGGTCTCCTTGGACCGGTCCATTGTTGAGTATGCAAGGCCATCTTCTTGAACAGCTTGAGGGCTTTGTCGGCGGACTTGCTCATAACGGATCTTTCGGCTGCATTGTCCACCAATTCTTGAGTTCTTTCATTCATCCCTCAGTAGAATATGTGGGTCTTCTCCTCGGTGTCAACTCCATGGCCCAGAAAACTCCTCAATAGCTCACTGAACCTGCTCCACGCCTCAAACAAAGACTCATCCATCTTCTGGTGGAACTGCAAAATCTCTATCTTCTTCTAAATGATCGCAGAAGGTGGAAAGAAAGCGGCAAGGAACTCTGCTCGAAGACCTGCCCAAGTGCGGATGTTGTTGCATTCCAGGGCTATAAACCACGTCCGAGCCTGATCCCGAAGTGAGAAGGGAAACAAGTGCAGATGGATCACATCCTGGCTGACTCCATTCTGCTTGAGGGTCACACACACCTCCACGAACATTCGAAGATGAGTGTAGGGATCCTCCACCGCTCGGCCACTAAATTGGTTTTGTTGAACCATCTAAATCAATCCGATTTTGAGTTCAAAGTTATTGGAAGTGATACCAATTACAAATCTCTCATTGTTGGGTTGTGGTCCATATCTCCTTTCCATGACACTTGGATCCTCATCGTCGGAGTCCTCTTGAGGACGCCTTTTACGTTCTCGTTCTCTTTCTCTCCTTGCAGCCTCGAGTCTGTCTGGTTCTCTTTCAGCCATCAATTGCTTGATCACTTCCTTCATGTGTTTGACCTCTTGGACTAGAAGAACGACATTCCCTTGAGTCATGATTTGTGTGTCGAGATCCTCCAAGGGTTAGGGCCATCCTCCTCATTCAGATTTTGTGGCGGTTCCATGTTGATGATTGTGCTTTGTTTTTCTCCTCCGGACTGTGGTCTAGATTTCTGGGTCGAAAGCTTCGAGTGGTTTACCCCGAGCCATTGTGTTCATGCAACCTGAGAAAAAGAAACTGCATAAATTAGCCTCTGTGTCGGTCGACAGGGGCCCTGTCGACCGACACGAATGATGTGGTTGTGTCGACCGACACGCAGAGTGTCGATCGAAAGAGATGCAAAAACCCAGAAAAACTCACGCACACCAAACACGAAAATTAAAACAAAAATAAAAATAAAATCTCAATCCAACAGAATTAAAACAAACTAATAATAAAATTGAATTTAACAGTCCTTCACAGATTTATTATAGAAATAGCTTTAGTTGGAAGACTTAAGTCTCGTGTTCAGAAAACACAGAAATTCAGAGAGCTTTTCAATGGAAAGTTTGACAGAGTTTCGGCTCAGTTTTGCACAAGATTCTTGATGTTGATTCTGTCGAAGTGTTGAGCTATTTATAGGCTGGGTTGGACAACAATTTGAATTCTTTTCGTTAGATTCAGAGATCCAGCCGTTATAGATAAAGAATGGGTCGTCCAATCATAGTCATTCTTCCTGCTCTGCTCTGTCGTTTGCTTTTCACTTTTGGCAGGTACTTTCTACCTGCTTCTTATCAGACCGAATCAAATTTATAATTCAACAAGTATAAACTTACGTAAAAAACGATGAAGCATGCTTGCATGAATATATGAATTATTAAAATTATTTCATTTGATGAAGGTCTAAAATACGAACCAATATTAATGTAATTTGGAGATAAAAAAAGTGATGCAAAACCCAAACCGCAACCCAAAGATGTAAATATACAACCCACGTATTAAAAAAAAACAAACAAACAAACTGCAATAATCAATAAATAAATTGACTTTCTAATAAAATTAAGAAATCTCCAAATTATTAAGAAAAAAAAATATCAACATCACACGTTCGAAGAGGGTTGTAAAGAATCCCAGTCGGTCGGCTCAGCCAACGTTTTAGTATAATATTGAAAGTGTAAATAAATAATGCAATATATTTATCGTGGATAATGTAACATTCAAAATTTAAACTCCAATTTGTCTCTTATTCCGCACACACCATATACTTGTATTAAGGATCAGTGAAGTGAGAGGAAAAAACGCAACACATTCCATAATGTACTATTCAACTTAGGAGTGACAATTCGTGCGTGTTGGGTCGTTATCGTGTCAACACGATAGTGTCACGACCCATTAAGATCCGACACGAACACGACACAACCCATTAAGCCTCAAACACGAACATGGACACGACACGAACACGATATTGACCTGTTAAGAACCCGATCTGATAACACGATATTGACACGAACACGACACTTACACGATATTGACCTATGAAATTGTTAAATTAGGTTGATAAATGAAAAAATAGTAGTAATAATAATAATAAAATAATTAAATATATTATTTATTAATTTTTTAGTGGGTAACACGAACACGAATACGACACGAAACACGATATGTTATCGGATAACATGAACACGACACGAACACAACACAACACAACACGACACGAAAATTTTGTATCCTTATTGGGTCGACACGATAATGACATGAACCCATTAAGGTTCAACACTAACCCATTATTATCGTGCGGGTTCGTGTCGGGTTATCGTGTCGTGTTGAAAATTGTCACCCCTAATTCAATTGACAGATATATGAATAATACCACAGATAATGTATCATTAACAACAAAATAATGATGCACTACTTTTAAATATATCATTACATTATCATTTGTATTAAATTACATTATTTAATTTTAACTGTTACATTATTTAGTTTTACTATGATTATTTTATTTCGAACATATGTAATAGGAGTTTTGTTTGAAAGATAAGTAAATTATCTTTTATTTGATATATAATACGTGAAAAATAATTTAAATTGAATGAGTTATGATTATCTAAAGTTTTAGAAGAATTTTATAGGAGATAGAAAATTGCAATTTATGAGATGTGAATCCTATTTTCCCGTAATTTGAAATCATGAGTTCAAAAAAGACAGTTGCACCCCAATACTGTACCAAATATGAAACATAATGCACCTAAATTATTTATTTCCAAATTTAATCTTTAACGTCCGATTTAAATTTGAATTGTTAAATTTTAGTCCCATATAACATAGGATGAATGGGTAACCATATAATGCATCCCTATATATATATAGGGGAGTGATCATATGAGAACTCCCCTTACCATGTGAAAATAAGAACTAATCTCGGCCATCCAATTGGTGATCCAACGCTCAAGACTAAATAAATTTCGTCTGCATTATAGTGTAGTAAAACATGCATTAAAAGGTAATTTTGTAATATTTTTTCTCTATCTTCTAAAATCATCCTAAATCTTTAAATGATCATATCTCATTCGATTTAGATTATTTTTTAATGTATCATATATCAAATTAAAGGTAATTTAATCATCTTTGAAACGAAATCCCTATTGCATATGTTTCGATTCAAAAATCATCGTAAAAAATAAAAATTAGTAATTATATGCATAATTCTTGTAACAGTACACGAATTCTTATATAATGACTGGAGTTGCAAAATATAATGCATGAAGTTGTATTATATAATGCAGAATATTATAGATAAAATGCAAAATATTTTTTCCAGCGAGATCAACAAAAAAATTAAAATTCATTATCTTTGCATACTATAGAAAATATTATAGTTGTTATAAAAGTTGATCATACAATACTTGTTTTTAATTATGTATTTTTTTTGTTATGTTATATAAATATATATTATATAATGCATGTTTGTTAGGTATATAATGAATGTTTGCTTAGTATATAATGCATGTCGATGTCAAAATAAAGCGGTCCACGGAGTATCGGTATATCTTAAAAATTAAGTTCACATGATAGACATTCAAATATTCATTCTAACAATAATTTTAAATAGTTTGGTGTACGAATAAGAACAATAATCTTTGAGAAAATTAATGATAGATATGTTTCAATCTTAAAGATTAGAGAATTCTCCTTATTTATAATTTTCCATATTAATTAAGATATTTTCCATATCAATTTTGATATGAATATCTTATATTTAGTGCATATAGTTATATTTTTCTCTCTCTTAAAATTATAAATATCATAATTCTCTTAATTTAAAATTATTTTTTAATGTACCAAAATAATATGATTTTATTATTTTTTAACTAAATCTCTATTGCACATGTAACAAATGAAAATTATTAATCTTATGCACAAATCAAATAACTTATCTATTATAATGTAAGTAAAATAATTTTGCTCTAAAATAAAAGTAATTAATACACTATAGTTCCAATTAAAAAATCATCGTAAAAATAAAAATTAGTGATTATATGCATAATTCTAGTAACAGTACACGAATTCTTATATAATGAATACAATTGCACAATATAATGCATGAAGTTATAGTATATAATGCAGAATATGATAGATAAAATGCAACAAATTTTTTCCAGCAAAATCATCATTCATCATTAAATTTGCACATGTTATGCATTATATAGTAATTACATATGCATTATAATGAAAGTACTATAATTTTTCTCTAAAATAAAAGTAATACCATATATAATGCATGAATTTATACCGTATAATGATAGTAATATTGTTCTAAAATAAAAGTAATATCCTATTATAATGCAGGAAGATGTTTGTTAGGTATATAATGAATGCTAAGTATATAATGCATGTTTCCTAGGTATATAATGCATGTTTCTTATGCATATAATGCATGTTTGTAAGATATATAATGCATGTCGAGGTTGAATATGCAAACATAATCTTAAATAAGTACAAAACGACAAAAATACCCTATAATGCAGGTTTTTTGAGATAAAATGTCCGAAAATTTAAGTAAAATCCTGAGCGTTCATTTATCAAAATCAATGGCGAGGATTGGTTCTTATTTCTTATGGTAAGAGTGGTTCTCACTGGATCGCATCCCTATATATATATATATACAGAGTTGTATTCTTATCACAACCACCTGAATTATCGGAAGAACAGTAAACATCCAACCACCGGGAAGAAGGTTGCGGGGTGCTATCCTCACTTCAACCTGAAGACTAAGTCCATAAGGAGTTCCTAGGCGAGTGCCACAACTGAACGAAGGACGGAGGCGCCGACAGGGTGTGTATAGATCGTAAGGAGGCTTGTATTTACTTAGTGAATTATCTAGACCTTGGGTCTAAAGAATGGATGTAGGATATTGAGATCCAAACCACTATAAATCTTGTGTGTTGTTTACTGCTTTACTTTCATACTTGCTCTGTTTTTCTGTTTCACAAACTGACTTTTGAAACCTTCGTCCAAGTATTGAAGAGTATATGTTGTGATCAGAACAGACTTAAGCTTAAGTCTTCTACACACTAAACTGTCTATACTCCGTTTATCCAAACCAGTACAACTGTTTTTTATTGCTTCCGCAGCATAAACAAACATTCTGCTGCACAATTTCGTTATCTGATTTCGGGACCAATAATATATTTCTTTGAACCTATATTTTTTAAGTGATGTACATTATAATATTATGTATTCTTTGAATCTATGTTTTTTAAGTAAAGTAAATGGCCTATTTGAAATAGTTAGCCATAGCTACTAAATTATTTAGCTAAGACCACTTTAATCTAAAGGTTCTAATTAATTTTCTAGAATATTTTTTATAAATCTACATTTACCCTAATTTTTTATATAGTTTTTATATTTTAAAAGTTGAGCTATTATAATCTATAACTTTAATTACAAAAGCATAAATAATTTTAACCTAAATTTACTTAGCCAAATAAAGTATATAATGCAACAAAAATAAACTTACATAAAAAAGATGAAGTATGCCTGCATGAGACTTGATCATATGAATTAATTAAAATTATTTCATTCGATGAAGATCTGAAAAACGAACGAGCATTAATTAAATTTTGAGATATAAAACCTAAACTACATGTAACCCAAAGATGTAAATTACAGCCCACGTAAAAATAAATAAATAAATAAATAAATTGCAATTATCCAGTAAACAGATCGACCTTTTCGTAAAATAAAATAAAAAATCCAAATAAATAAGAAAAAGAAATGATATAAACATCCCACATTCTAAGAGGGGTGTAAAGAATCCCAGTCGGTTGGCTCAGCCAACGAAGGTTGGACGATATTGTAGATGCGCTGAGCTGGCGCCGGAGTCTCCGCTGCTCCACTGTTTTCAGCCTGCAGAGACGGAGCTGTCTCATTAGGCCTCGGTGCAGCCAAGTTGGCTGATTTCTGCTTAAAGGTAGACACTATAATCTGGAAAAAACAGATTGATCAAGATTATTTCCCCAGAAATAAACCAATCATGCTGTGTAGTGTGTACCTGAGTGGGGCCAGAAGCGATGAGTGAAGCGGCAACGGCGCCACCCCAGAAGCTACCAGAAGAATCAGCAAGCTGAACACTCAAGAGGTGGTTTTTTACACCCTTTTTCTCATCATATGTATGTGATCCATTTAGACGAACAATGGTGTACTCTCCCTTCCAAAAAAAAACAAAAAACAATAAGATTAGGCCTCATTGAGATGGAAATGGAGTGAAGATTAAGTGTATTTAGATGGATTGTAGGTGCCTGGTATCTTTTAATGCCACCTTCAGCTGCAGGGTTGATGAAGTCTACACTTGAGACTGTACCACAAGCTGAAAGGATGCAGAATGAATCACAAGTCATCTGGGAAAATGACAGGATTCTTTGAACTATGTTCTGCATCAAACAACAACAATAACACAGATGATGATGAAGAAGATGTTTTTGAATCAGATTTAAATTGTTAAATGATAAATTAAATACCTCCCCTGCTTTGATTTGGATTATGTATGGAGTGAACTTGCTTACAACAGTTTCCCCATCATTCAACCCTGATTTTATAAGTTATGAGTAAATATGATCAAATGAAAATCTATTCATACAAATTGTAAGAATTTTCGCAAGAGGTTATGCAATATCAATTTGTTCATAAAAAAGGAAAAGAAGAATTTATTGCTTACCTAAGGAGGTGGCCATCACTTGCCATTTGCCGGAACCCTTGGGGCGGCCTCTGCCACGCTTTTGCTGGCCGCCGAGATCATCCACCACCATTCTAACTTGTTGTTGGATTTCTCCCAACTGCTTCCTGGGCCGCCCCCTCCTTCTCTTTTCCGTAAGCCCACCTTCTGCGCCGCCGTTTGTAACGGCCATTACCATCGCCCCCCCTGCCCCATCGCCGCCGCCGTCATTGTGCAACTGGTTATCCGCCTCCGCCGTCCCAGCAACTTGGAAACCCTCGTGTTGGCCCCCGAAAACTACTTGATTTCTGACGTCGTTGGACTCCATTTCCCAGGCTGAAAATCATTCCGTTAATCAAAAGTAACAGAGATCAGAAATGAGACATGAATGTTTGAGAAATCTGCATGCATAAAAAAACACACAGAAAAGCGTACAAGTGAGGAAGAAGATTTTAGAGTTTGTTAATCAAAACAGAAAATCAAGAAACGGCTCCTTTCTGCACTGGGTTTTCTTGTTCTGCGCAGAGATTTTTTCTTTCTTTTTTTTTTTTAAAAAAAAAACGAAATTCTAAAATATACTTCTTATTTTTTTATTTTCATTTATGGTTAGTAAATTAGGTCAAAAAAAATTATCTAAAATATGGAATAATCCATAATTAATTAATCAGGATATTTTAAATCTTGGAAGATTTACTATATAAAAAAGTTATTTATATAAAAATAAATAGGTATTATCTAACGCATTAATTATTGGAAAAATTATGAAAATATCCTAATGTAATGGTTACGGTGAAAAATATCTTAAAGTTTTTCTCTCACTGAATGATACCCTAATTTTTTATTTTTTCAATTAAAAATACCATCCACCATGAAAAATACTCTAAATTTTCTCATGCAATTAAATCATATCTTAATATTTGATTAAATCAATTAATATACCATGCATCACTGATAATGTTAAAATTATAATGAATCGTATGTTGATTTTAATTCAATATATGCCACATATATGTCAAAAAAGGGAAATTTAAAAATGATTGAATGCACAATTCATAAAAAATTTAACACCTTTAACGATTAAGGATATTCATAATTGACAAAATCAAATATTACGGTATAATTATATGATAGGAGAAATGTTGGCTATTTTTCATATTGGAATGTATTTTTAATTGTAAAATGAAATATTAGGATATATTCAGTGATAGAGAAATATTAAAGTATTTTTTAAAGTTGAGCAATATTTTAAGATATTTTTCATAATTTTTTCCTTAATGATTTGTGCATAACAAAGAAAATATTCATGGTTTTTGCCTATGTTTCTTAATTGAATAAAATTGAATTTATGCTTAAATATTATTTTAAAAAAAATCAGATTTTCCAGCGATGAAATATCTTTATTAATTATTCATTTGATTTCTTTCCGAGTTGGAAGTTCATCAATATTTGAGTAAGATCCAGAAATAGCAGTAACTGTAGTTGGATATTGTAAATTGAAAATTAAATAATGGCAATTTGCTAATAATTATTAGGTATATATTTTATCGATTCATACGTGGCTTTTAAAATAATTCCCACTGTGTTGAATTGGCAATAATTAAAAATTATTATAATAATTAAAATTAGATGAATCATCATCAATGATGTTGGTCCCAAAATCAAAGTACAAAATTGTGCAGCGAAAGGTACTGTAAATGCAACAGAAGTAAGTAGACAGTTGCACTTGTTTAACTAAAACAGAGTATAGTCAGTTTTGTGTGTTTGAAAGAGTTAAGATTAGTCATGTTCTGGTTAAGTCAGTTTCACATTATATACTTTTTAATACTTAGAAGTATTGAAGGTTTCAAAGTCAGTTTGTGAAACAGGAAAAAACAGAGCAATAAGTAAAAAAAGCTGTAAATGAACACACAGGACTTATAGTGGTTCGGATCTCAATAAACTACATCCACTCTTCAGACTCAAGGTCTGGATAATTCACTAAGTTAGTACAAGCCTCCTTACGATCTATACACAGTTCAATTGCACATCCGTCCTCCGGTCAGCTGTGGCACTCGCCTAGGAACTCCTTGCAGACTCGGTCTTCAGGTTGAAGTGGGGACGCACCCCGCAGCCTCATTCCCGGTGGTTGGATGTTTACTTGTTCTTCCCAGAACTCAGGTGGTTGGCATACGCCCGTGAGAATCAGAATCTCAAACTAGGAAACTGACTACTATGAATATATCTCAAACATATATATTCACCTAGAAGAGCTTCAGCCTCGTGCTAGGAGAAGATAGCACGGTGGGTAACTTGAGTCGGAGACTCAAGTCTCGTGTTAGAGAACACGGAAACTCAGAGAATTTGGCAAAGAGATGGCCTGAACGATTGCCCTTATCTTCTTAAGACTATCAGATTTTGAATTCTATTCAGGTAGCATGTTAAGGTTGGAAGGGCAGGCCTTTATATAGAGGAGGACCTATGGCAATTTGAGTTTCTATCTGTTAGACACATAAATCCAGACGTTAGACTCATGAATTATATTGTCCAATCGTAGCCCATGCCTTTGGTCTCCTTTCTGCTCTGCAGCAGTGTACGTTACACTAACTATATGTCAGACTTCTTTTCAGCCCGAGGGATCCCAATTTGGATAACCTCGTAATGACTTGGGAATATATGAATGCCTGAATCTGACTGAGCTTTGATATCTTTCAAAATGCTCATTCTTTAAAGGTAGAGGCTCTGATACTGACTATTAAAAATCAGTACAGCTTTGCTCTCATACTGACTTCCCAGGGTCAGTATGGTAAACCCTCATACTGACTAACCATAGTCAGTATGAAAAATGCCCTCATACTGATTTCTCCTTATCGGTATGGAAATCCCTTGAACTGACTTCTCCTTAGTCAGTTCGGGAAAGCCCTCATACTGACTTCTCCTTGTCAATATGGTAGGACGTTAAACTGAGTACTCCAACACAGTTTTAGGTCAAGGCTAGGCATGATGATAGTCATTTCTCGAACATTCTCCTTGCTCGGTCTTCAGTCTAAGTTCTCTTACAACTCAATTCGATCTTATATAAGGATTACAAGGTTAGAACTCTAGAAACAGGAAAAACTGACTAAGATTACTTACAATTTTTTACCCACCAAAACATCAAAAAGTAAAGAAGGAATTCTCTAAAAAAAAAAATCCTAACAAATGATATATTACTTCATTAGCATATAGGTACATTAACATTTGCTTGTTGAGGTTAAGTGAACGAAAGCTCCAAAACTTATATCAAAGTTTATTTTATTTTATTTTTGTTAATCTACTTGAATATTGAAATGGATGATATAATAAATCCTAAAAAGTAATCGATCTGGAAAGGTTTTCTGATTGAATTTTTAGATAATCATAATTTATAAGAAATAAGAATAAAATGATTACAAGTCAATATGTTTCCATTTTAGCCAAAGTTTCATAATTGTAAGAGAATTTATGGGGTAAATACCGTAAATTCCAACCCCCTATTAATGCATTATCATATATATTAAATGCATTATTGCATATATTAAATTATATATTTTTAAAATGTTAATTAAATTGTATAACGTCATTTGCTACTTCATTGGAATACTATACAATATGATTTTTATTTTTAAAAAAAAGATATAATAACATGAGATTTTATTAATATTAATTTGTATATGTATATATGTATCATTTTGTGATCAAATTAATCCAAAACTAATACTCCCGCCGTCCCGAGTCTCTTGAGACATTTGACTGGGCACGGAGATTAAGAAAAAAATGATTAGGAGAGATAGTGTAGTAGGATTAGTAAGTTAATGATTATGAGAGATAGTGGGACTGACGTAGGGGTAGAGTAGGTTTAGTGGGTGATTAATTAATAGAAATTTTCCAAAAAAGAAAACGTTGCAAGTGTTCTGGGACGGACCAAAAAGGAAAACGATGCGAGTGTTTTGGGACGGACGGAGTAATTGTTATTTGGTGTTCTTTTAATAAACTCCATTTCACATCCAAACAATATTGGTAAAATTTGAAAAGACTGACTTCTATTAGAGATTTGAATATTTAAAAGTGATTTGAATGAAACTGATTCATAGTCGGCATTATATTATTTTACTGGCCAGGAAAAAACATTCATACATGTTTATTCACTGAAAAAAGGATAAAAATTGTTTCAAGTCAAATTCCTGCTATAATGTTAAAACCAAATAAAACATGGAGGCATGTGTTGAATGATAAACCCTCGCTTTTCAACAGGATTCCTACCATGTTAAGAAATAATTCCTCCTGCCCCTCACCTAAATATTTTTGTTCTTCAAATATTCAATTGAAAACATAAGCCACTGGCATAAAATTTAGAGGAAACCAGATTCTGGACCAGCTGGAACTCTTACGGCCGGTCATCTAGATGCCCAAACTCTTTCTTCCAGAAGGTTCTGGCTTCACCTGGGGTCCGAAAAGTCCATATGTGATGACGAGCTTTCTCGCGAGCCTCTAATATCTCCTGCACCGCAGTAAGTTCAATAATAAAAGATAAAATCTCATCCCATGTCTAAAATAAAGAGAACAAAATTTATAATAACTGGCAATGAAGACACAGGATGACCACACAAACATGACTACAGACTGATTAATCATTTTAGAAGATGCAGCATTTAAGACTTAAGTGATGGTTTTTGGATTGTTATGTTAAGATCCATTTGCGGATTGTCAAACTTGAACACATTTCAGCACATCACCTTCAAGAGTCAATTGTTCTAAATGATAAGTGGAAAGGAAAGGACTGTCACAGTCATGTAATGCTCAGAGTCAAATTGAATGCGCCTAGCTTAGTTGGTGTGGTGGCAATCTCATGGACGGGTCATGAGTTCGACCCCTCAAACCCTAGGGACACCAATTTCTAAGTCCAAAAAGAATTTAGACTGCATTTTACTATCCCATGCTTCCAACTGATTTGAATACAGTTGGGCATTAGCCGGTATAAAGGAAAACACATAAAGATTTAAAACACCAAGTGTTAAGAAAAACGTTACTCCTTTCTTTTCCTCCAATCTCCATAGCCCATAAAGCCAAATAACGCAGATAGCTTCTATTTTAAATAACCAAAAGCTCACCTCAAAGGCTCAATCTTCCACCCATCCATTCTTAATTGACCATTCAGTGCACTAAAATAACAAGTGACGCATCCGCTTTCAGCTAAAGAAACTTGTAATTCTAACACAGTTGCCTAATCTTTGCACATTTCAAATTTCGTCTATTACATTAAGCCAATCAACCTTGTTAAAAGTAAAGTTTATAACTCAGGAGCTGCATATCCTAATCACGTTGACTAACAGGTAGAATGGCACAACATATATAAACCAAATCCAACACAATCTATTCATTTTAAAACTGAAAGCCAGGGGATAATGAGATCCAAACAGAACACCAAAATGAGAAACCTGAAAGACAGTGAATGTATTACAGGCGCACCTCAACTTCAGCACCTCTTTTGGTTTTGAGACGCAAGCAATCATAAAGAGCACCCCATTTTGCAAAACAATTGTCAAGTTCGCCTACCCGGTAGTATTGTTGTAGCTGATGAACCGGGGCTGTCATAAAATAGAAACCCATCAATTTGAATTCACGGCCGCACTAACATGTGTCCATTATTCCAAAAAAAAAAAAACTTATATCAAACAGTTGGTGTGCATATTCACATAGAACACAAAATACCTCGAAACCAGCTAAATCCTAAAACACCACTACTCCAGCAACAGAGAACAAATATTTCTCCAACAATCCACCCACAAAATTAAGTAACCATAATACGTCCGCTCGCATCTTCCAAATCCAACACAAAACTCCCACTTTTAACAAAACTGAAATCTACATAAATATACACCTCGGGTTTTCTGTTGACCAAAATTGACAGATAAGTACCGTTTCAATCGCAGTATAAAGATCGGAAAATTAAATAAAATAAATTGTGCAAATCAAGCTTTACTGTACAATTGTGCTATGTAAGAAATCAAATTGAACGTATTCCGACGTACAATAGCAAAAATATAGCGCATCGAAATACTTGGTGCACGATAGTCGCCGCGGCGGCGCGAAGTCTTCTTCCTGTTCCGAGCTCATCGTCGTTGTTTGCCAACACTAATAATCACCGCGAGCAATTCTGTCCAGTTCCCAGCGGATGCAGCCTCGTTTTTTTTAGCCTGAATTTTGGGAGGTTTTGTTTTGGGCCTTCTGTGTTATACAACCATTCGGTGCAATTCTTTTGGCCCATTTATATACATTAGGTGATTCTAAATTATAGACCTTGTTTAAGAAAAATAAAATAAAACGAATATTTAATCGTCATAGTCTCTAATTTTTAACTTAATAACAAATGTGAAATTTATATATATTGGCAAAAACTTGCGTTAGGCAGACCTAAATGGTTTAGGCGGGTTTTATCCTACCCAAATGGGTTGACCCATCCAATTAGGGTTTATTCATCTCAATTAGGGTATATTATATGGGTTTGGGCTTGGGTTAATTGATAAAACCCGCCTAAATCGTTTAGGTCTGCCTAACCCAAGACCTTCCCATATATATTTCATTCGAACTTTATTTCAAAAAAAAATTAATTTCTATTTTAAGAGAAAAAGAAAAAAAAACACTTATGTTTGAGTTTTTGCTATTGATTTGGAGCATATAGGAAGATATCTGGGTGCTAATCAATGAGTATGTATTAAATATGAATCAATATTGACTATTGTTTGGAATTGGGATTACGTTTTTTTTATATGAATAGTAATGCATTCGGATAAATTTTAATATACAAAATGAGCATGCATAATATATTAGTGAATCAAGCATAATATTTAACGCACATTGAATACTAAGCATAATATTACAAAGTCTTGGCTATATATAAGTATCACCAGAGTTTATTGTTGTCCTGGAACTATGAGGAACATCACATAAATGTTAACACAAAAATAAAAAATAATCACCATTTTATGGTTAAAGATTATAAAACAGTAGCCACATTAGGAAATTAAATTATTAACTAAAATTATCAAATTGGCAAATGTGGTTATAAACGCTAACGAAAACTCAGATTACATTGCTAAAGATGTGGCCGATACCATTGTAAAATTGTGGAATGATTATTTGGTAGGTATTCTTCACAAACTGAATGAATCAAATTAATTTGGTTGGTTTGAAAGAAGTGAATTGGTCGGATTGGTTTGAAAATTTAAAAATTAATGATTTGATTTGACCGATAGTTTGAAGAGTGAAACCGGCTCTTTCAGTCGAACCCGCCATATATATAAAATTATTTAAAATATAATTATGATAATTAAAAATTATTTTCTAGAAAGCTAAAATATTAATTATATTGATATGTATGCCCGAAATTTACAGTCTTTAGAATTGCAACTATATAATCAACTTCCATTCTATTCTATCTTCTCTCCGTTTTATAATTATTGACATTCGTACATTAATACTTAAACTAATTAAAATTATTGGCCCCGGGATCAGAGTGTTTGTATATGCAGCGAAAGTATTTTAATAGATTGCACTCTGAAAACTGAAACTTAGTTTTTCAATTTTCAGTTTCGAAAAACTTGATTTAGCTAATTTTGTCTCTGATAGATTTAAGTTATCAATTTTCAGTTATACACTTCAAGACTTAGAAAGTACTGAAGGTTTTAAGAAAACTATATTGCAGAAACTTAAATAAAGCGATAAATGAGACAAGATATTTATAGTGGTTCGGATCATTAAGTCATACGTCCACTCTTCGGAACTTAATATATAGCTAGCCCTTCGAATGTCAATGTTCGTCGGCCTGCTAGCGCACTCGCCCAGAAACTTGCTCTGCTTCTTCTTCAGTCTTGAAGTGATGACGCACCTCACAACCTTCTAATTGAAATTGTTTGTTTGTTGTTCTTCCCATAACATCGTGTGGTTGGCAGTTGCCTGTGAGAATAAGAACTTCAATAAGAAAAACAGATTGGTGTGTATATTACTTGAAAAGTAATAACACCAAATAAATAGCTTAAGCTCGAAAGCTATGCCTCGTGTTATTTACAGACACACGAGATTTTCAGAGTGATTTGAGAGCTTTTCGTTTGACAGAATTTCGGCTTGTTCTCTACGTAAGTTTGAGATGCTGTCATCTGAAGATGTGGTTTGCTATTTATAGACGATTTGATGACCGTTTGAATTTCTATCCGTTAGAGACAAACAAGATGTTGTCCAATCATCACCCATACTTTTCTTGTTGTAGCAGCTTGCTCTACAATTGCTCTGATCTACTTTTGCTTTTGAACAATGTATTTTCAACCTGCTTTATCAAACCTTGTTCGTCAGTCCGAGGAAATTAAAACTGAGGATTCCTCGTTCATGATTGAGTTCGACATTCTTTAAGGAATATTGGATAAAACTCGAGTTTCACTCGTATTCCTTTTGTCTTCTCATTTTTCACGTGCTCTTCAAAGCTTTGAAACTAAAAATTGAATTCCTCTAATTTTCTAGTTTCATTTGATGTAGCTTCGCAAGTGAAAACTCAGTTTCCAAGAACTGGTCTTCTAGATCTTTTCAAATTTCAAGTTTCGAAACTAGACTTATGATTTATAGTTTCTAGTTTCTTCAACTTTCAATTCTGGAACTCGACTTCAGACTTCCCGAGCTCTTTTCTAGTTTCTAGTTTAGAAACTAGACTTGCGTCTTCTTGATCTTCATAGCTTCCAGTTTCTAATTTCTTCAACTTCCAGTTTCCAATTTATCTATTACAACTCAAAACATCATATATAAGGATTACATGTAGAAACAAAATATAAACTAAAAGCTAGTTTTTGACACACCAAAACATCAAATTAGGAGTAAACCAGTTTCCTAGTTCCTAACAAAAACAATATACAAATTCCATTGTTGCACTATGAGATGAATAATTTTTCAAACCATTTAAACAAACCCAACCCGACTGTTTAAATATGGTTGGAATAATTATTTGGTTGGTTTGTGTTGGTCTTGACCATAGGATTATAATAAGCAGCGAAAGATTTACAAGCTTGCACTTCTCGAGCTGGCTGTTTTGGAACCAACTCGGATTTTAAAAATTGGTTCATTAGCGAGATGGTATGTTACTTAGATATAATTAGCAAAATACTCCAACACTCGAGGTGTTGGGTTTTAAATCCAGTGCCGAAAGCTTGAAGAAAGTAGCAAATAACACAAATGATGTGTAGAGGTTCGAAAAAAACCGTCATACGTCATCTCTTCAGGCTCGTAGTCAGAAAACACTGAGCTGGGGTTTACAAAAGATGTCGCAGTCTCTGTTGTTAACTGGTGATTGTTCGTGTCCACCATTCCACTAGCTCACTCGCCAAGTCATTTGTTCTCATTTGCTTATTCAAATCTGAAACGTGAGCGCACCACTCAACCTCTAGCTGCTCGTGGGACTTTGTGTTATTCCCCCAAACATTTGCTTGCAGTTTACACCCGTAAATAGTTACCACCGGAGAAGTAGAAACTCCAAGATGTTTTCTTAATTAAACAGTAAGAAAACTAAAGGGATAGCTCTTGCTAGATGCATAGAGACTCGTGTCCAAATATGGCACACAAAATGTAAGCTGATAGAACAACCTGAAAGTTTTGAATGTTTGATTATAGATTTCAACAAAAAATTTGTTGCTTTCGTGGAAGACCGATTGTCGTGATTGGTTAGAATCTGTTGTCTTCTATGGATGGATTGCAACCTCTATTTATAGGTGCTATTGGAGATGTTTGAATTTAGAGCCATTGTGAAACAAATAAACCCGTCCAATCGAAGTCTCAATTTATCCTGAAATGCAGTGTCCTTGCAGTCAGAGTAGGTGTACTTTGCAGTTTTAGTCAGAATGACTCTAAGTTAGTTTGAGGAATGTCTATAAGTGAATCCATTAGACGAAAATGCTTTTAAGGATCACAAACTTTAAGATATCATTTTCTAAAGTTTGGACTAGTAAAGTGTTTGCTTGTCTTCGCTTGCTTGTATCTCTTCTTGCTGGTTTGGGAATTGGATTGCTGGTAAATTCCTTAGTGGTGATCACCAGCTAGTGATGACGTGTTAGTCAGCTTCCTACGAAGGAAAAAAAATTGTTGGCTAAGACATTTAGCCATCAAACTCCAAACAACTCTTTTGCTAGTGAAATGAACTGAGCCAACAAACTTCTAATAGTTTGCAATCAGTTCCGATTTATAATTCGATAAATTATATACAAGGCATTACAAGTACGGACTAATCCTAACTCGATACACATTAACCGGTGGTATGTTTGACTCATCAAATCATCATAATAAGGAATAAATTTCTAACAGTTTGGTTTGTGAAAATCTTAAACTGTAACTATTGATTTGACAAGCGACTCAGTACTTCACCCTTCAAATTGAACCATGCACATTCTTAAATATTTAGAAGTGTTAAATTATGTAATTTATGAATTATTTTAAATTGAAATGGAATGTTCAGAGTTTATCATATGAACAAATAATTTCCCAAAGTGATAAAATTGAAATCGATTGTAGCAAAAGAATATTAAGTAATATATTTTATTTGAATTAAAAAAAAGAAGCCGTTAACGCCTATAATTTCACAAAATTTATTTCATAGTGCACACTACTAGTCTACTTCATAAAGTTGCGAGGCGTAGTGATCAGAAATAACTGCGACGATTATTAGATGATTCAAAGTATTATTTAAATTGAAACTAAAAATTTGTTTCACTAAATAATCGAAAATAAAAAGAGTATTTTATGGTTTGAAAATTTAATAGAATCCATTAATTATTGGCGGGTAAACACAAAATCAGCACACAAATTGGCTCCCGCCAATTCTGCGTCGCACCACTTTGTGTCGTTTTTCTTCGATAAATGAAAAAAAAATAAGAGTTTCAGAAATGCAAAATGAGGAGGAATCGCTCATCACTGTCGCTCATCACTCACTGAGTCAACTCATTTAATTTCAATTAATATAGTTTTCTTTCTTATTCCTCCTACTTATTTTACGTTTAAGAAATGATTAATCATTTTTGCGAGAATAAGTAAATAAAACATTTTAACTGTTTTTTTAATGAAACTGCAGTTGATGGTAATTTTTTCAAATTTTATTGTTATGGATTATAATAAGTCATTATGTAATTATATATATATTATAAATAGTGATTAATTTATAGTTTAAATCAAAAATAAAACTATAAGATTTGAGAGTTCATATGAAGTAGTGCAATTATCAATTTATTTTTTTCGAAAAGAAGATATAGCTGCAAATGAAATAAAGAAACCATTTAAATTCTTTTGTTTTCCTTTTGGTTATATATACTTTTTTGAACCATCGTTATATTATAAAAAAATTATATATACTGAAAGTGATAAATAATACCAATAAAGAAACGGCAAAATAAATATGCAATAATCGGCGTTAAAAGAAAAATCGAGACCCGGACGAGTTATGAGTCAACCCAGAGAGTAATTAAACTGAGTATATCGAGACTCGGAGAATCTACGAGACAAAAGAGATGAGTAAGGCGAAGGAGGCTTTTGGCTGGGCTGTTTTATCCTTTCCTAAATTCAGCGCATCACATCTCCCCCACCACCCCTTTTCTCTTAATTCTTCTTCAATGGCGGTGCAATCCCACTAGTAGTTTAGCCAGATAGGAGAAAAGAAGGAAAGCTGCACCATTCTAGCAATATTTATGCTGCAAACCCTAAGTTTGATTTGCATCCACATCGGAATAGCCCAATCGATCATCGGTAACTTCTGTTCCCATTTTCTGTGTTTATTTCTGCTTGCTTTATGTTAGTTTGTAATTTTTTGGCCTTCCCATTTGCGTAACGGCTTTTCATATTGGATCTAAAACCGTTGTGGAATTCGAATCTGCTCATTGTTTTTATTTTTAATCAAATATGAGAATTTTGTTCATTGAATGTTATAGGTTTTTGTGAGAGCTACTACTGTTGTTGATTGCTGATACATTTTCTGCTTGAAACTAGAATGTTGAATTAGGTTTAGGGACTTCACTGGGAACTCGATTGCCGCTGGTGGTACTATGGAGTCTGCGGTGGCTGAACCTAAGCGGCGGGGGAGGAAACGGAAGAATCCTGGTCCTGGCCCTGGCCCTGGTCCGGAGAACTCATTGGAGCCTGTGGTGGCTGAACCGCCTAAGCGGCGGGGTAGGAAACCAAAGAATCGTGGTCTGGAAAATACATTAGAGTATGATGGTGTAAAAAGGTTAATGGCGACGAGGTCTTTAAGACTGGTCGGAAGATATGTGCGGAAATACTTTCAAGAAAGTGGCCTGTTTTTGGGAAAAATTATGTCTTATGATTCAGGATTGTATAGGATAAACTATGAGGATGGGGATTTTGAGGATTTGGATGGTGGTGAAGTGAAGTCGTTCTTGGTGGAAGATTGTGATTTGAATGGTGAGTGGTGTGAGAAGAAAGAGAAGCTGGACAAGTTACTATCACTTAAAGATGTAAAGGATAAGGTTTTGAAGGTTGACAGCACGCTGGAGCCAGAAAATGTTAATCAAGTTCTGTTGCCATTGTCAAATGACCAGAGAAATGGTGAAACTGCTGCCAATACAGTAGCTGATGATCAAGACAATGTCAACAGCGATTTAGATGCTGATTCTTTAAATGGTTCTTGTGAGAATTGTTCAGATCAAGATAACAGTCCAACTATGGAAGAGCCACTTGTTCCACCGCCAGAGTTACCTCCTTCTTCTGGGCATATTGGTGTCCCAGAGGAGTATGTTTCTTTTCTTCTATCTGTACATAGTTTCTTACGGTCTTTTAGTGTTCCACTGTTTCTATACCCCTTTGGATTAGATGATTTTGTGGGGGCTCTAAATTGCCCTGTCACAAACACTCTGTTGGACTCCATTCATGTTGCTCTGTTGCATGTTCTGAAGCGCCACATTGAGAGGCTCTCATCAGAAGGTTCAGAGCTAGCATTGAAATGCATGAGGTACTGATCCGAAACTGCTCTTATGGTATAAATTTCTTTCATGAGGTTTCTTGTAGCTCGTACTTGCCAGTCTTATCATACTTCGGGTGGTTACATATATGAAAAATGATATTATTTTTTGGTTGGTTTGCCAGTTTCCAGTCTGCTAGTGATTTCTTACTTTGTCCTCCTACGTGGGGCTATAATATAGAAATTGTGTTATTAGGCAACTTTTGTCTTTGAGAGATATTTTCTTATTGTCTTAGGTAGTGCTGTGTACTTTGGAACAAATTTTCTTACAATATTGTTCCAAACATTAAGGCAAAATGATCTTTTCCCGCGTTCTCATTTTGTAGGTTTTGGTAAATCATTGTTTAAAATCCAAATTCCTCTTTTCTGTTTGTAGATGCCTGGAATGGAACTTGCTGGACAACCTCACTTGGCCAGTTTACTTGGTCCATTATCTAATGGTGATGTGTCACAAAAATGGCCCTGACTGGAAGGAATTTTTTGTCCATGCTTTGGAGAGAGATTATTACACCTTATCAGCTGGAAGGAAATTAATAGTTTTGCAGATTTTGTGTGATGATATTTTGGATTCGGAAGAACTAAGAGCAGAAATGGATATGCGCGAAGAATCAGAAGTAGGAATAGACATGGATACAAGCACAGTGGTTAAACCAACTGGTGCATCCAGAAGGGTCCATACCAGAAACTCGACATCCTCTGGGTCCAAGGATATAGAAGCAATAAAGAGCTTCCCTGGGCACTATGAGACAAAGCCTTTTCTTGACGGTCATTCCACTCAAGTAGTTGGGCGTACTGAATGTTCTGCTGACGAGGATACTAATGGGGATGAATGTCGCATCTGTGGCATGGATGGTTTGCTGCTTTGCTGTGATGGATGCCCATTGTCCTACCACTCAAGATGCTTGGGATTGAACAAGATGCATATGCCTGAAGGTTCATGGTATTGCCCTGAGTGCAAAATAAAGGCAACTGAACCAAAAATCTTGCAAGCAACAACCTTACGGGGAGGACATAATTTTGGTGTTGATCCATATGGACAAGTGTTTGTTGCTGCATGTGACCATTTACTTGTGTATGTTTTTAATTTGACACGAGTCTATACTTTTGTTTTTTCTTGCTTGCTGTAAGTTTTGTTTGTGCGAATATGTATGCTATAAGTTTTGGTCCTATTTCTTCTTCTTGTCATCTGATGGGCTTTCTCAGTTGCTTCATTTAATATTGACATTTCTCACCTTAATCACATTTTTTTTCCTTGAAATATTTTTGCAGATTGAAAGCGTCAGTTGACTCTGAAATTTGTGTCAGATACTACAACAAATGCGACATTCCTAGAGCTCTCCATGGCCTTTACTCAAAGGCAGGGCATGTAGCCACATACACTGAGATATGCAAGGCGGTCGTGCAGCATTGGCAACTTCCTGAGGAAATTCTACCTCACCATAAGATGACTGAAGTTGGTGTGCAATTAGCAACTGAAATAGGAGACGGCTTATTTACCCCTCATTTGGACAATTTGTTGGACGGATCAGTTGCAAAGATGACTGAGGTTGAGAACAATGGAAGTAGCTTAACTACTACCAGTGCAACGGATATGGCTGCTTCAAGTCTTATGAACTGCAAATCTGAGCCTGTCATATGTGTGAAATCTTTGGATAATGTTGCGAAGTCTGTTCAGTTGGGTAGCACGGATCATGCTGGAGAACAATATGTTGATGTAGTGAACACTCTTTTGGATAATCTTTCAGACGGATCAATTACAAAGATAACTGGGGTTGAGAATACAGGATGCTGTGTATCGTCCACTAGTGCAACAGATATGGCTGTTTCAAGCCGTATGAACTGTAATTCTGAACCTGTGGATAAAATGGCAAAGTCTTTTCAGTCGGTTGAAACAGATTATGCTAGAGAACAATCTGATATTAAAGTCAGCACCACCAGAGCAGATGAACCCACTTCTTATGGCAGTTTAATGGGTCAGCCTGCTGATATCAATGAATCAAGCCAACTGAGCACTTCAAATGTGACAGAAACTGTTGCCTACTCAACAAGAAACCACACTAATAATTACAGTGGTCCAAGAAGTGACGCTCCTCGAGAACCCAAAATGTCCTTTTCGTTCCTGGAACTTAATCATAAGATGGACAAGTTATCAAATGGAAATTCATATGATGGTTGCTTATACATGGGGTCATCCTTTAAAACTACTGGTTATATAAATAACTATGTACATGGAGATTTTGCTGCTTCTGCTGCTGCTAATTTGGCCATTCTTTCATCTGAAGAAATTCATGCTCCTGATCGCTCGTCACATAACCGCCGAAAAGTTGTGTCTGAGAATGTTTCACTTCAGGTTAAAGCATTCTCTTCAGCATCTATGCAATTCTTCTGGCCAAATTCTGAGAAGAAGCTTGTTGAGATCCCGAGGGAGAGATGTACCTGGTGCTTTTCTTGTAAAGCTCCTGTGGTAAGCAAGAGAGGATGCTTATTAAATGCAGCTGCTTCAAACGCCAACAGAGGGGCTATGAAGGTACTTGCTGGTGTTCGTTCTATGAAGAATGGGGATGAGAGACTTCCTGGAGTTGCAGCATATATTATGTATATGGAGGAAAGCTTAGATGGTCTACTGAATGGTCCTTTCCTTAACGATGCTTTCAGGAAAACATGGCGTAAGCAAATTGAACAAGCCACTGCTTGCAATGCAATAAAAATGCTTTTGCTTGAAGTAAGCATCTCAATTTTTTGTATTTTGGTGGAATGTTTAACTTGTTCGCCACACCAGGTCATTGATCATTTTTTATAGTTGTCTGGCAAGGAAATCTAGTGGCCTGGACTTAAGTTGAGGTGGCCTTTTTATGCTTTTGTGCCTTCCTTCCCCTGATTCTTCTTTATTCAACTGATTGTTAGTTTTGGTTGAATGAATTTAGCATATCGTGACATATTTACTTATGGGTTTTGAAGATTGTTCTCTAAACCTTTTTCACTATAGCTGACAATTATATTCTGTTTTTGTTACACTCTTTATGCTTTTTTAGAATTGCATTTTCAATTTTCAGCCATGTTTGTATTTACAGCTCGAGGAGAATTTGCGCACTGTTGCCCTTTATGGAGATTGGATAAAGCTTCTTGATGGTGGTTCAACTCAATCTTCTACTTCTCAGATTGCAGCAAATGCTGCTGGATCAACCCAAAAGCGTAGACCAGGAAGGCGTGGTCGGAAACCTTCTGCTTTAGCAGTAGCGGAAGTTGCCAGTGATGATTGCCAGGATATGTCTAATGACTTCACCTGGTGGAGAGGAGGCACACTATCAAAGCTTATGTTCCAAAGAGGGGTTCTGCCTTCATCAATAATTAGAAAGGCAGCTCGTCAAGGTACCGTGCAGAAAACCCCCCTGCCTTTTTTTTTTTCTCTGCACAGGAGTTCAGTGCTGGACTGCTGGTTGTGGTGTGTTTCTTTTATATATGATGTTATCAAAATCTACAAGTATATATTTACTGACAATTTTTTTTCCTGAGAAACATATTAATTGACTAGTTAAATGCATAACAGGTGGTTCAAAAAAGATATCTGGAGTATATTATGCTGAAGGACATGAAACTCCAAAAACTACCCGGCAGCTTTTATGGAGGTCAGCAGTTGAAATGAGTAGGAACATGGCACAGCTTGTACTTCAGGTGAATCTAATATATGCATACATGTTTATATTGAATCATTGATGTAGTTTATGAGCATTCTATTCAGATAATGGTACTTTCTGTGATATAATATTGTACAGTCGGTCCTGATACCACTATTGGAACTTGCATCAGGTTCGATACCTTGACTTTCATGTGAGGTGGATTGATCTAGTACGTCCAGATCAGAATCCCCCTGATGGAAAAGGTCCTGATGCAGAGGCTTCTGCTTTTAGAAATGCTTTTATTTGTGATAAAAAATCTTTCGAAAATGAAGTCAGATACTGCATTGATTTTGGTAACCAAAAGCACCTGCCTTCTCGTGTCATGAAAAGTATAGCAGAAATCGAGCAAATGCCTGATGATGGAAAGGAAAAATACTGGTTTGCTGAAACACGGATCCCTTTATATCTAGTAAAAGAGTACGAAAAAAATTTGGAGAAAAGCAAAACAATTGACATGCACAAACTTCAGAGGAGACTGTGGAGGTCCGCACGTAAAAATATATTCTCCTATCTTGCACGAAAGCAGGATATCATTACTAAGAATAATTGTTCATCATGTCATCATGATGTCTTGTACAGGTACTTGACCCACATTTTTTTTAATTATCTTCCAGCTCATTTCCCTTTTCTTTACTTACTATAATTATAAACATTTTGGATGTTTTGATTTGATACTCAGGGAAGCTGTCAAGTGCAGTTCATGCCAAGGTATTGCAATGATCTGTAATATTTTTACTTGCATTGTAACCGTTTGAGTATTTGCAGTCTTCTGGCTAAATGCCAATGTAGTTTTGCACAATAGTATAAAATATTTTAGTCAACAACATGAGAATGGTTTGATGATCATTACAATGATGTAATCCAGCCCAAATATATTTTTATATATCCTGTTCTCCGTTTATTTTCCCTTGAAATGTTCTTTATTGATAGATCAACTTGCTACATGTCTGGGAGTGACCTTGTGGTAAGTCAGACATAGCAACTACTTTTTATCACAAAGAAGGATGAAGTTATAATAATCTGTTTCTGTTCTTCATGTTCAACTCATTTTAATGTATCCTCCAATACATCACACACAAGTGATTGGCATGGTGATATCATATGCACTTTCTGTAGATTCTATCTCCTCATCATGGCTTACATTCATGACCTGAAAATTCTCCTGTGCAAAATGCACTCATATTTATATATGAACATAACATTTTGTTCTTGAAATCTCTGGTGTCTTTATTGGTGAAGAAATAACATATGTTGTTTTTTGGCCAGGTTTCTGTCATGAGCCATGTACCACTAGTTCAATAGTTCATAAGAATGAGGAAGTTGAGTTTCTGATCACCTGCAAAGCTTGCTCTGATGCTCAGGCTCTTGCCCAAGTTCATATTAGCTATGGGTCCCCTACAAGCCCTTTGCTCCTTCAAGGTCGAGACTTGCCAAATGCAGGTGCTGCCAGCAAAAGTGGAAAGTTGGTAGGTTATAAACGACCATCAGAATCTGTTCCGTTGATGGAGTATCCTTCTGAGATGAAGTCGACTAGTGTTTCTGCAAGTACGAAGAAGAGTAAAAATAAAAATTGGGGTCTTATTTGGAGGAAGAACGATACTCAAGACACTGGTGTTGATTTCAGATTGAAGAACATTATTCTGAGGGGCAATCCAGATATGGACTTGACAAACCCCGTTTGCCGTCTTTGTGAGCTGCCATACAATACTGATCTTATGTACATCCGCTGTCAAAAATGCAACCGTAAGCTTCTTTTTGACATATTCATAATTGATCATCATTTCAAAAGTAGTTTTGTTTCTTCCCTTTTTTTTCCCTTAAAAAACCCGGAACTAATTGGTGTTGAGCCAATTGCAGGTTGGTTTCACGCTGATGCTTTGGAATTGGATGAGTCGAAGGTTTTCGACTTGGTGGGATTTAAATGTAGCCGTTGCCGTAGGATAAAAAATCCCGTGTGTCCTTACTCAACTAAGGCATCGGGGGTTAAAATAGAGAGCAAAGCTCCAAAGCTCGATATGTATGAGATGGACTCTAATTCTCAACACTCTGGACATCTTATGGATGAGGGCCCAGTTTTCTCTGCAACAATGATGAAAGAAGTTGGTCATGTAGTAGCAGACGATCCTCCCATTAATTCTCCATACGAAATGGAGGAATGCAGGGACATGTCAAACATAGATTATGGATGGAACAATTCAAATGGGCCTTGTTCCGGTCCCCACAAGCTACCACTCAGAAGTCATATAAAAGAAGAAAACGGTATATATTCTACTCTGCAGCCAGATCCGTTTCAGATAAACAATTCTGCTCATTTTGAAGCAAATGCCTTGAATTCTGCTGGGAAATTGCCGGTCAGGAGACAAATGAAACAGGATAAGGGTTCATGTTTTCCTTGTCAACCAGATTCCTTTCAGGTGAAAAATCCTGCTTTCGAGGCAAATGTGAATTCTACTGGAAAATTGCCTGTGAGGAGACATATAAAGAGGGAAAACAACTCAGATAATTACTCAGCATTCAATTCCATTACGGCTGAAACTCTCAGCCCTTCACAAGTAAAGGCGACGAACTCTGAGCTGGATTCTCAATGGGATGTCTCTAATGGGAGCTTTGATGATGGAATAACGTTGGAGGACTATGATGGTCTTGGTTTTGATGACATGGAATTCGAACCTCAGACATATTTCTCTTTCCATGAATTGCTGGCATCTGAAAATGGTGGTCGTGAAACTGGCAATGATACAGTAGGGGATGCAAATTGCTCGCAGATACAAAATCTGGACAGTGCATCCACGCTTCCAGAAAGTGGAACACTCGAAATATCTTATGATGATGAGGAGCCCATCATATCTATAGGAACGGATTTCGATATTGCCCCTTGCAACATGTGTTCTCGTACCGAACCATGTCCAGACCTCTCATGCCAAGTATGTGGATTGTGGATACACAGCCATTGCTCACCCTGGGTCGAATCCCCATCTCTGGAGAATGACTGGAGGTGTGGCAATTGTCGTGGATGGGGGTAGAAGCATCATAACAAAGTGAAGAAGCATCATTTGAAGTGTAAATGTATATATGCCATTGATATCAGAAATTGAGGCTTTTAAACAGTTGAACTGGCTCTTGCTATTTGCTCTGCCGGACTGGGTCGATCTCCGTTGTGGCAGTGGAAGTAGGAAGAGCGTATCCAGTCAGTGTGTGATGGCGCGAGTTGGATGGATTGTTGTAAGTGGAAGGTTGATTATCAGCAGTTACTGAGGAAGTGAAGGGATCATTTTTAGGCTGTGGATTCTTATCTGACTTGGATAGATAAGCTGTCCCCTTTTTTTTTTTGGTGCTTATCTAATTGTTTTGCTAATATACCACCATACATTGGGCATATATTCTATCCGGCATTTGTGACTCACTCTAATCTTGAATTCCTCTTCATCACGTTATGCTCCTCCTATGCACATTCTATTTATTTCTGGATTTGTCTTTTACTTATTTAGACAATGAGACGTCTTATTATGACTTGTATATTGGAAAGTAGGGATGTCAATCGGGCCAACCTGTCGGGTTTCGGGCCAGCCCTATTGGGTTGCGGGTTAATCGGTCCGGGTCAAATCGGGTTGAAATTTTTTCGGGCTAAAAAATCTTGACCCTAACCCTAACCCATCGGTTTTTGGGCTAGCCCGTCGGGCCAATAATTTTATTAATTATTTTTTATTTTTAATATATTTTCATTATTTTAATATTTTAAATATTGAAAAATAAGCAAAATATTATTTATCCTTATAAAAATGCAAAACACATCACAAATTTTTATATAATGATAAATTTATCTATTAAAAATATATTATTTTTTTATTTTAGCAATATTTGAATACATTTAACATAATAAATAAATAAATTTAACTATGTATTGAATACTAAATACAATTATATAACTTAAAAATTAATTAATAAGTATCATTTTAAATATTAGAAGTAGATTTTAGTACTATAATTATGAAAAATATATTAATAAAAATAATAATCGGGTTAATCGGGCCAACCCGTCGGGTTTCGGGCTCAACCCTATCGGGCCTCGGGTTATTCGGTCCCGGGATAATCGGGCTAAATTTTTTTCGGGCCAAAATATCTTGACCCTAACCCGTATTTTGGCTCGGGTTAATCGGGCCAACCCGCGGGTTTCGGGCTAAATTGACATCCCTATTGGAAAGTGGAAACGGAGAGGAAAAGAAATTTAGGAATGATTGTAATTGTTTGCCAAAAAGCAAATTAAGCTTCATATAAATTACAAATCATTGTTCATTATGTGTATTTTTGTAAGACATTAAATTAGATTTTAAACAGAAATATATTTTAAACTCGGATTGAAATGCATATTGTAAATACAGCATTTCAATCTAAATACAAAATGACAATTTTGATTGGAATTTTCTATATGCACAAACTGAATTATACCAATTGGGAATACAAGATTATCTCATTGTCCAACATCCTCAGATTATCTGTGTATAGGGGAAGTGGAGAATTTCGGTTAATTTTGAAGGAAAATTAACATCACTCGTTGACAAACAAGTTTGATTATACCAATTGGCAGGCATTACAGGACTCGAGGGAATAAACAAGGAAAGAAACAACAACAGACCCCTCTCGCTAGCTGTGCAAAAGAATATCAAAACTAGAAATCCTCCCAACTCTAATGCTAATGCCGCCAGCCCTTGCGCAGAGATGTATGGGGTATGGACATAGGATACACAGTTGTAAATAATCTTAAGTTTGAATGCGCTCAGCTCAAAGCAAACCGGCAAGAATAGCTCCAGGATCTGATGCTGGTGTAGTTGGAGTGATCGTATGAGCTTGAGGAGGCATGGGTGCAGGCGCATGAGAAGGCGTGGGAATACTAATCAACTCTTCTTTAATAAACTCCTTCAATCTGTAAATAAATGATCACAGGCAGCTCTATCACAATCAGATCATCTCAACTTGTAGATATACATAGATACAATCAACTTTGAACAGATATGCGTACTCAAATGTCAGCGCTGGATCTCCCGAAGCAACGGTCATCCGCAGCTGCGTTCTGTCTGCTGGATCTGTTTCTATTCTTACCTGCCGAAAATAAATCATAGAATGTGATGGCAGTCGTCAAGCAAAACTAGAAAAATTGTTTTTCACAAGCAAATATTATCACCAATTCAAGCTCCAACAGAAAGCTTGTTATCATAGAAACATGATTTGAGTCTATTTCAACCAATTTAGAAACAAGACATTGTGTTCAAGTACTAAAAGCATACCAAACATAACATGGCTCGTGTGCTTTCAGAGTAGAAAGTTGTGCTCGCAACTAAATTATTAGCATTGGGATCCTGGAAGGGAAATAAAAAATGAAGAATTTTTAAGTTAAGAGGCAAAAAGTAATAACCTATGAAGTTTATTAGAAAGAAGCACTTACAAGGCCAGGGCAAACCATTAGGTGAAAGCTGTTAAATAAATTCGCCATTTCTGCAATCAGCATTGGTCTTACACCTCTAACCTGGTAATGGACCGGAAATGAAGTCGGGACACAGGCAGTCATTTCTTTGGAGGTAAAGAGTAAACATGTAATGAATCAACACAAACCGAATGCACGTACAACTTCTTGAAGCTTCAGTGGAGGTCCCGAGAGTGATCTCCATTGCGGGAAAAATTCTTCAGGAGAAACCGAAATTGGCTGAAGAAATTTGTTCAAGACAGCAGGAAGGCGGAGTTTTACGTTGACCTGATCATGCAATCCGTTAGCTCTATGAAAATTAGCAGTTCTCACTTCCTCAGTTTAGGTTGTTAGCTCTACAGAAATTAGCAGTTCTCACTTTCTCAGTTGAGCTTTTAGTTTAGTTATTAATACTTGAATATTACCACATGGGTTCCAAACTTGTACGAGAAGTCCAGCACAGGTAAATCTCTGCTTGGTTGGAGGTTGATCACTTCAAGCGGACATTGAACCTGATGAAAAAAAAAAAAAAAAGACAAAAAAGGGTATTCTTTTTCAATCTTGAAAATAATACAGGAACCATGTAGCAAAACCCGTGTAAGGAAAAGAATTGTTATTCAACCTGCGCCCTTGGAGGAATAGTCTCTGGCACCAGTGAAAGTTCCATCTTCAGATGTGATGGGGCTAATACCAAGGCTTGAACTGACACAAGGGGAGCAATATTCTTATTTCCCAAGAAGAGAACAAATCTCCCATGATGGGCTCGCCAGTCAGCTTTTATGCCAATCTAGAATCATAACAGAAGTTGATGTAACTGGAATGCAATTGTTTGCGACTGATATAACTTGATGGTTTATTGAAAATGCCCTATGAAAGCTGAAGAGGAGAATGACAAAAGTGCACCTGGATATATACATCCTCGTATAGCACACCACTATCCTTTTGGCATAATGCAGAAAATTTTTCGCCTATATCACCAATAGGCTGCAGGCACAAGAAACGGTTAAGTAAAACGCAGAAGTATATATCAGAGATAGAGAGAAGTCGGTAACAGTGAAGTTCCACTTGTACCAACTCTTTCCCAAAAGATGATACTCTGTAGATGTGATATCCCGAAGAAAATATAAAAGCTTAAAGCATCTCAGGAGAAAAGCATCAAGACAGCCTATAGAATCCCATAAAAACTATACAATATTGTCAAATTACTTCCTGTTTAACCATAAATGGAAACAGGTTGTCCAGTGAGTTGTATTTTCCTTGAAATTCGCAAAGCCTTCCTGAAACACAAACGAACTAACAGAATTTGAGCCTAATTTTATTTTTGCCGGGATTGTTTTTTTATCATCAATCATTCGGAAGTCTTCAGTAGAGTTTTAAAATTTAAAACAAGAATGTGGGTTCTGAAACTCTCGAAAGGAAGATTTTCTAACTTAACAACTAAAATAACTCGTAACTACCCACTGTGTTTTTTAATAAGACAACACCCAACCATTCTACTATAACTGGTTCAAGAACAGAATTGGGACATGGAATAGTGAGACTCGTACTTGACAAGGATTAGCTGGTGCCGGAGCATAATATAGACATGGTATATTGACACTTTTTGCAGACAAGGATTACACACAAGAAAACTGTATCTAGAAAGAAAAGATACAGAACCATAAACAAAGGTTCTTAAATGTGTCATATGCATTTTGGAGGTTTAGAATGTAAAAAATAAGATAAGCCAAACACCTTTTAGGTATGGTTGCAGTTTATGAAGCAAGGTTCATAACCATTCTGCACATTGACTTCAACAAGCAGTAAATGCAATGCTGAAAGCTCTGACTTGTTCGATGACTCTAAGTGGCTTTTAATTTTGAAAATCTGACATACAGTCTGTGGCCAAAAATAAGTGTTTTCACATAAATTTGAGGGTTGAAGATTAAGTGCAGAAAAGCACCTACAACTACCAAACAAAAAGTAACAATCATAATTTTCTAGATATGCATATACAATATGAAACAAGCATCTGAACAGCACACAGAATACCTGGACTGTATTACTCTGATCTTCAACAGGTGCTATGGCTAAAGCATCAAGATCTGAAGCACCTTCCAAACCAGAAGCAACCCTCGGATCAGATTGGGGAGCAGTACCTGGTGGGCCTTCAATAGCCAGAGGCCCTAAAAGATCTCCAAGGAGGTCAGCAGATGGTGTACTAGGAGGTTGAGGATCCACTACAGTGAGACTCCCATTTGCATATGTTGATCCTTGTCCAGAGGTACTCTGATCCTGCCCACATATTTGCTTGTTGGTTCACTCTCAAACTCATTACCATTTAAGATCTTCAAAAGAAGTGATGCTCTGTCAGAAGTTATGGTATCTCACCACATTGCTCACACTAGGCACCTTCACAAGACCAAGCTGGGTTGCAGGTGGTTTCCCATTCTCAGGCGGTTGATCGCTGAGTACCAAAGCATTAGAGCTCTGCTGCTGAGCTCGCACTTTGATTGCACTTTGCTCAGCTGTATCAGCCTCAGAATCTTCAGCTTTTTTTATCAATGATGACTATAACCAAAGATTATCCGTAGTCAGTCAGCAATGCTAGTTAACCAAGTGAAGTTACATTCTTAGCAAATGACAGTGCTTAAACCATGTCCATGAGAATAAATTATTAATTAATAAAAAGTCAATATCCAAATATCCCAACCTGCCTCTCAGGGAACTTTGGCATTTCAGCAAGTATATCCATTAGAGCTGCACCTTTCATGCTCAGAGCAAGATATTCAACAGCACGTTGCTGTATTTCAGCATCAATGCAAGTCTCATACCTGAGACATACAATGCCAAAATAGAAAATTCAAAATAAAAGCTAACTAAATAACAATGGTTTTTTCATGTAATTACTTTCTGAAAATTGCCAAGATTTGCTTCTGTAGCTCCTCGTCGGGTGGTTGCGTGTGCATTAAAATCTTTGCATATGTGGAAAGAAGAATTGGAATGGTTGATGTCCTGGTCATATACGAGCTGGTCAGACTTAAAAAAGTGGGGAATACTGATAAAAGGATATACAAGGTTAGGCACTTACGAAACAGTGGGAAGTTTCTCATGTATAAAGTTGAAAATCTCCTTTGGACTCCACCACGGACGACTGGCTAGAAGATGACTGTATTCACCAAGGATATATGCACTGACCTATGTTATAAAATTATGTTGTCAACAGTGTTACAGCAAAATGGCTTGGTAGAGAATATAAACATCTACACAAATCAAAAGCATGACGCACAATGCAAAGGAAATTCCAATAGCACCTAAAAATCTTGATTTCACCACTTTGCTTTATTAAATGATTGCCATCAGCTCTATCCAGAACCTAATAGGTGTATCCTAGATCATTTAGTAACCAAAATTAGAATGAGGGAGCCAATGCATACTAGTATGTTTGCTGGAAGATATTACATGTATAAAGAAACTGTATTGTGTTGGACTCTTTAAATATTGTCATGCAAGTGAAATATACATCTTAAAGTTGACATGCATTTCTTTTACACAACTGACAGAGGTAGGTGAAATCAAGTGAGTCTTACACACCTTCACCATGGTCTCATGAATGGCAGGCTTGTCAAGATACTCTCTGGCTTTCATAGCTGCATATGGCTGACAAGATAGGGACATGAATACATACAGAAGTTATCTGAAAATTCACGTAAAAAGTATTTTACTACAGCAACTAGGCAATACAAATGACATGATAAGCTGTTTCTGTTACCTGTAAATCCTCGTTGTTTGTAACAAACTGCACCACACGAAACCAAATGTCATCACTTACAAAGTCCCCTGCCTTGTCTATCAACTGCAGAATCACATCCACATACCTGAAAAATACTTGTGTATGATTCTATTCATAAATAAAGCCATAACAAAGTCCTAAAAGCACCCAAAAGATTCGTTTGTGCAGTTTCAAAAATAACTAATAACAATCTCTACCCCAGTTTTACCTAAAGAAAGAACTTGTAAGGTTTTACAACTTCGCAATAAGATTTCATAACTGCAGCTGGAACTTAATTAAAATTTGAACCTGGCGTACAGTGATATGAAAAGAATTAACCCCGAACCAATTATTCTTACTTCCGGTAATTAACTTGATATATCGGTAAAGAAAAACTCATAACATACTTCATATGACTATCAGACCAAATAAATAATATAATGTCCTAAAATTCTATGAACTACAAGAAAGCCACTGTAGGGTTTTCTTAGATCATAAGGAATTAGAATTTAGGAAATCTCTCAAGGGCATTTTTATTTTTCTGCTCACTGACTGAAGTGCATTTTGTTTTCAAGAACAAATGTATGATATGTCATTTATCAATTGCATACCATGACAAGTCGGGGGCAAACTTCTCTGCCAAAATTGCAGCTTTTAGTGACAGTTCTTCCCGCATTGCAAAGTCAGCTGTGCTAAGATACTGAAAGCAGATGACAGCCAAGTAAAGATTTTTCCTTACTCTAGCAAACAATAAAGACTCTTCAGTGGATTGCATCAAACTTGAACTTAAAAGTCACGTGCACCTGCAATAATTCTTCAACTATGTCCTTTGCATTTGAAACATCACACATGCCGTACAGCAAATCAAGGGCACGCCTTCTGATACTGTTGAGATAATGCATAATGAAATATATAAATATCAAGGTAAGAAAACGAGTAAAATCATTAATCAATAAATGTGAAAAATTTATACTTGAGGGCATACTAACAAGAAAGATATAATCCCCCAACTCAATAACTTCTTAATTATACAAAATTTGTAAAGTAGTAAAAGCGTTTTGTTTGTGTCTAATATGTCATTGTTCGAGTTACACTGGGGATATCAAGGATGAGATTTAAATTGATGCATTATATTTTTAAAAAATATAGGCGCTAACAACTTTAGGTGTCCATGCCTTGAGCATAATAATGGTGATGCTGAGTGGTTGATTGAGTCCTGAAAAGGCATAAAATAGTAATAGTCAACCTGATATCAGGATCTTTCAGTGAAGTTATGATCTGAGCTTGATGTCTTTTGATAATATCCTGCACATCGGTGACCATCAACATCCGAGCCATGTTCTCCTGCATTGTGTAACCAAAATATTTGCAATCAGAACCAGAGAAGCCAAAATTGATAACACAATCTTAAAGAACAGATGAACCAATATGATGTTGAAAATAGAGATCGACATTAATATTGAGAAAGCAACTAACCAAACCAAGGTATCGTATATTAGGTTCGCGAACGGCAATAAATTTTCCAAGCAATGCAACACACTGAGATATCATTTCTTTCTCAGCATCAAGATGCATGACCTGCAGATAAAGAAGTGTAAAGAATTATGGACAGGCATCAAATGTATGTTGAAAGGAATAAACTGATAATGCACCATTTTATGAGTTCAAAGAGCCTATCCGGTAATTTAGTTTTAATTGTGAAAAGTACAGTCCATTAAGCTTTAGCAAGCCCCACAGAGACAGGAACCAAAGCTTCATGATTAGATGATCATGTATAATAAAATCCTCAATGGGATGCATTGTTTTGTTCTACTGACTTGAGACAGTTTGAAATCTATTGGAGGCATGAAGTGTATCAATCTTCATGTATTAGGTTTTCATTTGAGCAAAGATGATATGAAATGGTATTGCAAAATCATAGACTATTTTAACGATTTTAACTGCAATAAGAAATTCAATGAAAGAGCTTTATGATGTCACAAAATGAATCAAAGATCTCATTCAGTCAGATTAGAAGATGAACTAATCAACTTTAGCAGAGCATATTACACAGAATATGTCTGCAAATACAACACTATCCAGCCTCTTAACTCAATAACTATCTTCCCCCTGAGAATAGGATGCACTCTTAGATCTCATTTAATCACCTATGAGTCTTCAGAAAAGCTGTTAAAGGATTATATTATTATTATTTTTACATTATGTGACATGTATGATGGTTTAAATTAATAGATATCGCTGCCATTGATTCAGGTTTTTGAAGGAACCAAATGTGTAATTGTTTTTGCTAGTCATAAACTATATTTCAGGTCAATCCAAATGAGACAAACTATCCGAATAGGATAAGCCCTTCTAAACATGATACTAGAGAGTACGTGATGTAACTACTAATGTTTTCTAACACGAAACTAGTAGGGTTTAGCAGTGAGAACTTACAAGAGAAAGAGCTTCAAAAAGAACAGCATGTGAGGCATTATTCTTGTTCACATTTTTCACAACATCAGTTCCCAAGAGTATCCTTTGCAAAACCTGATCACAAAAACCAATAAGGATATATCATAACATGCATGTCAGTTTACTGTCAATGCAAATGAAAAAAGTATTCATTTTAAAAATCTTATAGCTCGTTTGTTTTTATTTTCAATTTTCTACGTTGCTAAATACCACAATTAGTTTTATGATTTTTTCAATCCTATATCATCATTACAGTGGATCTCATCACTTCAACATTTTTCATGCTAACAAAATATTCAAAGTGGGCCCTTGCCATAAAACATAAAAAATATAATCAACAAAATTATTTTCCTTTTTAAACCTATACTTGTAAAAGGTCAAATCAATTCCCCAAACACATTCAATTTCTACACAAACACCAACACAACTTTGTGAATTGGACTACAGATTTTAGTGAAAATGAAACCAAACCCCAACATCTCATGGGTGGGGGGGTGGGGGGGAGAAGAAGCTCGGACCTCAAACAATGATCTTCTTGTATTTGGGTCTTCAACAGTTGGAAAGTACTGAAGAGCCCTCATTGTCTTAACCTGCAATGCAAGTGCAAATAGAATCAAATGGTTAGACTATGGAACCAAATTAGGAGGCCCTTGATACATGAAACTAGAAAATTAACACATATTTGATCTATTGAAAGAATTTGAACCGAAAAAGAGTGTCATGAAAAGCACAAACCTGAAGCCAAGGCGATGGAATACCATAATAAGTGTATTCTTGTGGAACGTCCTGATTTCTAGCAAGCCTTTCAAGGATCTTAACACACTTTGGAAGACAACTCCAGTACGCCTCATGGTTATTGGACACTAAAGCAACTAGGAGGCTCATAGAAGAAGTCAAGATACCTAAATCACGTTCATCCAATAGCTGAGCCATCCGGTCCGACCTGCCAATGATGTGGGAGAGGAATGGTGTCAGATTCATTCTTATAATTAATAAAACTAACAGAGATTGTTGGTAGATGCTTTACCATCCATCCACATTAACCACGTCTGGATTTTTTCTAAAAAGGCACAGCAGACAAAGTGCAGCCTTCTTCCTAACTAGCGGTCTGCAACTGCTAGAGATCTAAGGAAATATGAACTTTCAGAATCATCTATAAGGCCATTCAACATAGTGTCTTCAGAAGTGTATTTGCTTACTAGTAATTTTTGGACATCAGGAGCCAAAGATTCAGCAAATTCTCTCCCACCAATATTTCCAACCTTAGAAGCCATGATAAAATAGAATCAGCAGAAGCTAGCAAGAAACTACATCACCAAAACATAAAGAACCCAACATGAGGCACAACCTCAAATATTATGGCAATCATGTTTGCATCAACTATCCATAAGGATTTATAGGGGAAATTAGAATCAGACACCATACCAATGTCAAAGCAAGACACTGAAAAGTCTCGTTGCGACCAATAATGTCATTGCGGACAGTATTAATTGCTAATCTTAGAAAATCATGATTCTCGTTTAGAAGACATGATGTCACAATGTAGCCGACCTGCAGCAACACAGAACAGTGTCGAGACAATTGGCAAATGACAAACTGCTATACATCCTTAAATAATTGTGCTGTTTTCAAACCATACCTGTTTTTCAGGATACTTTGGTGCAGAAATTAAGGAAACAGCTTCCATGTGGCCAAAATCAACATCATAACCTAGCATGTAAATGTAAAGCATTTTCCAGACATATTTCTTCTTCTCATGAGGTGATATACCCTGTTCAGACACAATACAGAATGAAAATAATAAGTAATGCCATTGTGAAAGCTCATTTGGCTTCCTATGTACAAGTGTGAGAATTGATGAAAATTTAAGGTTTGAACTACTTCTGCCCACCAAGATATATGGACATTTTTCCTCTTCCTTTTTTTCTGAGTGGGGGATGGGGATTCTTACTTGGGTTTATCGTGCTTACAAAAAGGTGAGATACACTAGGCTACAATGCCAGTGGTATTATACATGGACATTGATGTACAGAGATCATAAATCTCACATAATAATTTGTCAACAAGGAAAATAAAATGTTTCAGGAGTATGCACGGCCAATGCCATTGCTAACTAGTTAAATTGCTGGACATTTTGGTGCTAGGTCTGGTCATTTGTCTCTCCCTTTCCCCTCTTCGCACAGCTGGAGATCGATGTTGTGGAGAGGCATTTTGAAACGTAAGGACGATAATAAAAATGCTTGCCTACCAAAAAGTACAAATAGTAATCCACATAAGGATTTCCCAACCAACTAAAAATTCTAAAATATATGCTCCATAGTTCAGTACCATATCATCCATAGTGCATCCAATACAAGTCACCATTGCAAAACCTATTGATAATGCTTCATTTGAGTTCAGTTATTCTTGTATGCATACCTCCTAGCGGCTACTAATAAGTGGACAGCAATGTGATTAAATATCCACGAGGAAGTTGACTTGTGGTAATGTTATTACTAGTGCAACGTGAGTTGAGAAGGTGGTAAATTAACTGAGGACAGTCGCAGAAGTCAAATCCTCGCTAAAATGATCACACATTTCCTATATAGAGAGAATAAAAGAGATAATCCAACAGATGTACAATTCTTGAACTTTAGACAATGTACTCATTCTTGAGAATATCACATCTGAGCAGAAACACAGACTCAGTATGATGCATCAAAGGGCCAGAGGCCTACCAAAAGCACAAACACTCTCTCAGCAACAATGCCAGACAAGTTCACGAATGCCTGATGTTTCCAAATGCCCTGTAACCAATAAATCTATTTCCCATTTTTGCTTTGGTGTTTCTTAAATCCTATAACTTCTGACCTGGAGCCAATAGGGCGGCACGCAAACTTTGTATCACATTCACATGTCTTTATATGTATAAAAATATTCATGATCCGATTACTTTAGTACTTGTTCGCACTAAATTTGCAGCAATTAACTCCGTCCAGCTTGATAATATTTTGTAATTTTGCATGAGATGCAAAAAGGCAATCAAGGCAGTTTGAGGCATCTGTATGAAGTTAAAATCATCACATCACGCAGGCCTACTTCCCAACATAGTGAACTGGGATTCAAAACTCACCACATTTGGGCATTAGTGAAGACACTCATGCACATCTTTCGATAGTACACAGCCTTTTTAAAGTAAGAACAGTACGAATTTTCAAACGCCGTATCTTTGAATTTTTCCTTTTTCTTTTTCTTCTTCTTCTTCTTTTTTTTTAGAAATCCTTGAACGTACTTGATTTATAATCATCAAAAGAAATTACTGCATTCGCTCAACAATGTCAAATAACCGAGTAATCGAAAATCAAGTTCACTGGCGAGCTATCCTTTTCCGAGTCCACAGCTTATCTAATAATTAATAATTTAACAGCGACCAACTGACGCATCAACAACACACTGATAGCAGTTAAACAAATAGCCCGAACTCTACTCCACCCGCACTCCATCCCATAAACCCCAAAAACGGTCATAACCCGACTCAAGAGCACAACTACTAGACTCCCATTTAGTCCAAACTCTATTCCCAGTTGAACCAAACCTGCATTCTTACTCGTCTCTACACGCAGGCGCCACAATTCACATCATGTCAATAAAATTCATAAAACTGCCGAAACACTTCAAACGCGAACATCAATTATACACAGCACAAAACCTCACACGCTCATCCTGAATATGTAAAAACTTGCCTTTTCGTTCTTAAAGCGATTTCGTATGTTCCCGAGCTCTTTGTCAACACGAAGGCGCTCCAGCTCCTTGTTCGAACAATTTCGGATGTCGCTGATGAAAACCGATAAGCCTCTCATGCCGGAAAGCGCCATCTCTCAGATCCACTGCCTACCAATTCGAATATGTCAATCAAGTTGCCACCAGGAATTAGATGCTGTCAGGTGATAATCAGCCGCTGATAAATGGATGAGTGTGCGTAGAGCAAGACAGACACTGTGTTTAGAGGTGCGATCTAGAGAGAGACTGTGAAAGCCGTCGCTCACTGGAGGGAGACGACTTCTATTTCGGTTTTTTTTCCTTTTTCTTTTTTTAAATACTTCTTTGGGTTTGTACATCATTTCTTAATTTTCTGGATATCTCATCATTTCAAACAAGTTTTTGTCAACTTCTTTTCTACTTTTGTTTGAAATTAATTTTAATTTTGTTACAATGAAACCTTTTTTTTATTTTTCCTATTTCGAGGAATAAATAGGCAAACCGAGTTTTTGTCTGAGATATGATGTATTTAGATGATAATGGCGTATTTATACATGACGCATTCAGATCATAATGATATAATTTTTCGATCGAAATATTGTTGTTTCGATTTAATAGACTATTCAAAAATCACATTTAAATTATGTAAATGTTTCATATATCTCACAAAAATATAAGTAACACAAAAAAATAGCTCTTAAATAAATAATTTACAAACTATACTTACTCGTTGTTTGGTAAGATAATTATAAATCACCGTAAGGGTATGAAATAAGAGAGAATGAATGAGTTAAATTGCTCCAATAAAAATAATTGGTTTACTTGTTTGATTTGGGAGTCATTTTACATTTAATTTGTTAAAAACTTAAAATTGTTAGAATTTATGGGTTTTAATAATGTACTCCTATTATAGTTTTTATAAAAAACTATAAATAATAAACTAATTATAATAGACTGATGAATAAATAAATATCATAAAAAATAATAATTGTTGGGTCTATGTTGGGGTGAAAAAAGGCAAGACTCTGTTTCATATAAAAATGACAATTATCCAAAACAACAAGAGAGGAGTCTGACCTAATGACCCACATGACCTCCGGAGAATCACGAGCCACAGGCAATATCCCATCTACAATCCGCATGACATATCACATCAAGGAGCCACAAAGAAGACTAGAAGGATAAGAATCAAGCCCCGATTATAAACGTGGAGCAGTTATAAACCTTAGCCGCAGCAGCTCCCGAAAAGGACTCCGCCACCACTCCCCGTTGCAACCTCCTTCGAGAAATCCGCGACCACCAGATCCGCAATGGCCACATTAGAGAAAATAGGAACTAACCTCCGAGATCCTCTGGGGCTGTAACAGCTTCCTTTGAGCTATAAAAGGGAAGTCGGTATGTCATTTTGAGCAAGATTTTTCCCCTGTTACACTTATACTCTACAAATCTCAGTATTCACACTTTGTTTTCATAACAAAATTGCATTCTTTCACTGTTCTATAGTTATTTTTTTCCTCGTACTTCTCTCAAGTTCAAAGAGTTCCTATTTCATCACAAGTCGAAGATCAATAATAAAAAAATGGCGAGAAATTTTTATTATGAAAATTTAACAAAAAATAATTATAATTAATAATTATGAATTCATGAGATAAAAAATAAAACTGAAAAAGTTAAGTATGATAAAAATTATTTTGAAATAAAATAATAGATATAAAACTTGAAAATAAAAATAATCAAATTATTTACTGTTTTATTTAACTAAGGAGTATTTTTTTAATATTAAAAACATTTATAATAATATGAAGTAGGAAAATGAAAAGGACATCATAATTCATAAGGATAGTTTAATAAAATAAGAATAACTTACGTAAAACAAATAAAAGATATGAAAACAAAATACAAAAAAAATAATTTAATTAATTATATAAAATAAAGAAATGAAAAAATTAATTTGGGGAGTGAAAATTTGGGAATTGAATAATACTCATCACATGACACGAGTTTAAGTGTGATAAAATATTAAGGATTGATTTGATTCCCTTTTATGTAACACCGACAAACTAAATGATGGATTATGGAATATTTTATTTCCTAATTCTGAAATCGACAAATAATAGTGATCATTAATTAATAGTTAAGATTAATTAATTTGGAAGACCTATTTCCACCTCGGTTACTAGTCTCACTCTCAGTCTCGGCCGAATTCTCAACTCTCTGATCGCCGCCGCGCCATCTTCATATTTGCGATTTCTCGATGTCGCTCTGTCTTCCGGCTGGGGGCTTGGCCACCCCGATCCTCCATGGCTCACTTCACCAACCTACGAGCAGAAACGCGGTTCTCAAATTCAACGTCTTCGCAAGGTTTGCTCCTTCAGATCAGCCGTCGGTTAGAATCGGCACGGAGAAGTCGTTGCGGGTACTGTGTGCGCAACCGGACGCCGCGACGGAGAGGGTTGATCTGTCGGATGATTTTGAGGAACCGAAAGTCGACGACAATGGCGGCGGAGATGGCGGAAATGGGCGGTTGCCTCTCGGAGGCGGAGGCGGAGGCGGAGGCGGAGGCGGAGGCGGAGGCGGAGGCGGAGGCGGTGGTGGTGGTGGGGAGGGACACGGAGGTGGTGGAGATGAGGAGGAGTTCGGGCCAATAATGAAGTACGATGAGGTTTTGATAGAGGCGGAGAGACGTGGGGCGGTGCTGCCGGCTGATATGCTTGAGGCGGCGAAATCGATGGGGCTTCGTAGATTGATTGTAACCAGGTACTTGGATCTTCAGGTGAGAATGCATGCCGATGGCTCACAGTTTAAATCACTAAACAATGAAAATGTTATAGCTTTGAGTTTCGTTACTTAATTGTTTGGACACAGGCAGCGTTACGCATCAATTTTCTTTTTGCAGAGTGCAGCCTGGCCTTTAGGGTTTTTGATGAGGTATTGCTCGATGCTTCGGAACCGAATGCTGGCTGATCCCTCATTTTTGTTTAAAGTTGGAACAGAGGTGAGCTTGGGTTTATGCATTTGCACAGCCTTCCCGTGTAAAGAATGTTATGAATGAGGTTTTAGCGAACGAACGCTGAACATGCAGCCAAGTTTGTGAAATTATCGGTGACATTTTTGATCGCGATTCAGGTGGTCATTGATTCTTGTTGTGCAACATTTGCTGAAGTTAATAAAAGAGGAAAAGACTTTTGGGCGGAGTTCGAATTGTATGCAGCAGATTTGTTAGTTGGTATAGTTGTTGACATTGCTCTGGTCGGTATGTTGGCCCCTTATGTTCGTATAGGAAGGACATCCGTATCCAGTGGCATCCTCGGACGCCTACAGCAGGCAACCGCGGCTCTTCCCAGCAGGTCACTTGTGCATTTGAATTTATGAATCTTTTACTTGTTTCAAGTCCTTCTAACCGTGATTCAACCTGTATTTAGTCCTATTTACATGGTTTATATCATTACGGGGAGTCCTCCTTCATTTTCTTTTTTTCTTTTTAAATTCGGCTTAGTGAATTTAGATAAGATCATAAGAATCATTGTTTAGTTGAGTGCGTGAGATATGAGTGGGCATCCTCTGAGACATACATGACAAATTATCTTGAATTTGATTTTCATTAACCAGCTTACTTCCTAGAATTGTACCTAATCCACAAGGCAGATCAGGATTGTACATTACGCATGTCTAGATTTGCCCATGCTGTCTCCGGCCAAACCAACAATATTAACACCTTTTGTTTTTTGATCTTGTCTAGCACTCAGCAAAAATCTCTTAACTTGCTGTGACCTCCATTTGACTGAAAAGTTTTCACAATTACAAATTCTGTACAAGCACTTATTTGTCACAAGATGTTGCATATAGTCTGTTTATATCCTTTCTCTTTATATACAGTGTTTTTGAAGCTGAGAGGCCAGGAATTAGATTTTCATTGCAGCAAAGAATCGCCACATACTTTTACAAGGTACCAACATCATGGTCTAGTGTTGAGGCAAAAATATTTCTTCTTCTCCTTTGGTCTCTTATCATAGTTGAAGATGAGCCATTATGGTGTTATTTCTTTATTGATGTGTGATGTTATTCTACTCTGAATTAGGGTGTATTATACGGATCTGTTGGTTTTGGATGTGGTCTCATCGGCCAAGGAATAGCAAATATGATCATGACTGCTAAAAGGTAGATATCTGTACTACTCTTCGGTAGAAATTGTGCAAAAGCAATAATTTACTCGGATGTGAATCCCAAAATCTATTTGCAGTTCATTAAGCATATAGTTTTCGTACTTCAGGAAGGCAAAGTTAGCTAGTATGTTGCTGACCTTCCAAGTCAACTGAACTTTCTATAGCCCTTTAGTTTGTTCAAGAGGCTAGAGAAAGGATGAAACATTATTATTTATCATCTTTCTCGTAGTTCAAGTTTGTTGAACTGGCTATGATACCTGAGTTGTTAACCTTTGAGATTTTGTATGGAGTCAATCATTTTGTTTCCATGGCTATTGGGCTCATTTCTTTGATAAACCTGGTACAGAGCTAATGTTAATTTTAACTGATATTACTACGATCATAACAGGAGTATCAAGAAGTCAGAAGAGGATATACCTGTGCCCCCCTTGCTAAAAAGCGCCGCACTCTGGGGTATGTTATTTTTCCTGCTAAAAGTATTGGTCAGTTCGTATGAGAGCCTCTCGCATGTTCTTTTTGTAAATAGACTTTTTTCCTTTAATCAGCAAAAATATACTCCTGCTGATATGCATGTCTAGCATATTTTTTTCAAATTCAGCAGTTGTTAATGTTTATATGCTGAAGCATCATCCGTTTAGAGCAGACAACAATTACTCCATATAGTTCACTTTCTGCTGGCTCAGGTCAGGGCATTTGTGTTTACCTTTCAGGTGTTTTTCTTGCGGTTTCATCAAACACCCGTTATCAAATCATAAATGGATTGGAATATATTGTTGAGGCCTCGCCGTTGGCCAAGCAGATCCCACCTGTTGCCATGGCTTTCACAGTGGGCATACGTTTTGCCAATAACATTTATGGTGGAATGCAGTTTGTAGATTGGGCGAAATGGAGCGGGGTTCAATAATTCTGCTCTGTGCATCTGCCCCGGTGTTAGAATATACAGTGGTGATTAGGTTTCACTGAATCCTCCAGAATGGAGAATCAGGTGATGTATTTTAGAACAGGTACTTGTAACTTCTTCTTCTTATTTAGTACTATCAACCTATCCTGTCATTGTGGTGTGTGCTTTGTATGGAACGGCACCGTTTGGTTTTATACTCCCAGAACAGAATAATAAATACAGATATGGAAGGATTGTGTTTTGCGGTGTGGAAGATTGTCGAGTTCCCTGGTTTATCTCTCCTCAAATTTCATCCCTGAATAATTAAATAATTAATCGTTCATTTTTTTCCTGAAAGTCCAGATTATTCCGAAATTTTGAGGTCTACCAGTTAATGATTTGGATGTAGACTATGGCCATTGGTTAACAACTAAACAGACCAATGTCCATTTGCTGAGTGCAATATTCGGTTTCACAAATGAAATACAATTTGGCTGGGAGTTTACAGAGCTTTGCTTCATTTGGTATAGGTATAGGCTGACGCATTTACATGGGCCGGCCAACTATTTATGAAATGATTGTACTAGGAATCTAGGATGATATGCTACTTTCAGTCTGGAAAATGATTTATATTTATAGAAAATAACCACTACATAAAGAGAGAGAGAGAGAGAGTGATAGCAAATGTATAAGAAAATAATAGGCTAATATCGTTTGAACACAATACACGAGCCTCCCTCGACATTCATAAAAGCAAACTACAGTAAGCACGTAACTAACATCATAACTCCAGATGCATTCCTGAGACTCTAAAACCTCGAATAATATCGAGTCAAATGGCACATTATCATTATTACAGGAAGCGGAAGCAAACTTCTCAAAGATATTAGACATACAACCGTGTGTGATGGATGAATAGATCGGATAAGGAGACAAAAAGAATATGGAGAAATCCATGAAAATGAATATATGTAAGATATAACCAAAACATCACCACACTTGACTTAACTTGCCACAGGTTTTGAAGTAGCCTTCTTGATTGCTTCGGCATACGTCCTGTGTTGGTAAGTAAGGGTGGACTCCAGCAGGTCGAAGAGTGACGTCTTTGGATTCCATCCTAATGATTTCATTTTAAATAATTTTTTTTAGAAAAAAAGTGTCAGCATATTGTGATAATAAAAACACACATAAAAAAAGCTAGCCAAATAACTTAATTCTTTACCAAGTTGTCTGTTGATTATAGTCATGTCTGGAATTCTCTTGTCACTATCATCATAGCCTTCACCATAAAATTCTTTTGAGCTTACATCTACTGTTGCTGTATTTAGTGCGGCTTCTCCACTGACCTTCTCATAAACCTGACAGTGTTTAAAACAAAAAAAAAGGAAGATGAATCTTCAGGTGCTTAGAGAAATCATGCAAATGAAGAGTAACCAATTTTTTCAATAAAAATCACAAACTCAAATAACCTGAGTCATCATTTCAGCAAGCTGCCGTACTGTAACTTCATTATTGGGGTTTCCCACATTAAAAATATGACCATTAGCCCTGGCTGGGTTTTCCTGCGTTGGATCAAATCATAACACTTAGTCACACAGAAATGGACCATAAGCATACAGAAGATAACATAATAAAAACGTGAGCATACAATCATCAAAAGAACAGCCTCAATAGCATCCTTAATGTAAACAAAAGTTCTCTGAGATTGTCCACCGTCAACCAGCTTCAGTGGTTCACGCCTCAAGAGATTCTGCAATGATAAACATATTCAGAACAATGCAAAAAAAAGTAAAAAATAGCCATCTCAAACAAGCAAATGAAGTAACATACATTGCTGAAGCAAGCAAGGACTCTTGGAACGCCTTCACTTGGACCATCAATTCCTGGAATGAAATCCATCCTGGGACCAATCCAGTTAAAGGGCCTCACAATGGTAAATTCAAGACCGTTCTCAGCACCTTCAGCTGTAAAATGCAGAGTAAGGGGAACATGATGAAAAGCTATTCTAGAAGAAGGAATTGACTATTCAAAGCAACGTGATGCATTAATTGGCTTACCATAAATCAGTCTCTCAATTAACTGCTTCGCACATGCATATGACCACCTCTGCTTCTCAATAGGGCCGAAAATGCAAGGGGATTCATCCTCCTTAAGTAGAAAATAATTTGGGTCCTGGTGAACGAGGATAAATTTAAGAGTTACTTCAGAAAACGTACTTGATATTTTAAGAAAAAGACATTTCATCTTGTACACGCTGAACAAAAGTAAGAAGAATCAACGATCTTGTAAAGAAAAGGAGAACAAATTTATTTCTCTGATGCATCCAGCAGTCAGATGACATAAGTACATAACCAAATCAATAGCATGAAAATGGTCGTACATTACATGAAATCAAAGGTTTACCTGCCGTAATGGGCTATCTTTGGGCAAGAAAGCACCAATAGTTTTCCCATAAATTTCGCAGGTGGAGAAGTGTATGAGACGCTTGCTATTCTCTGAACAGTATTTAACCTGTATGAAAAGCACAATATCCCAAAAATTTAACCAACGAGTAAATCATGCCAAATAGTAAAAGTAGATCATCTGATGAAATATAATGTGCAAACAGCAAAAACAACTTACCACAGGCAGAGCATCGATGAAATTGCTGTAAATTGTGTCAAGAGGACGAGTGTTATAATCTGCTGGAGTGCATATAGCAGCAAGATTAATGGTCTGAGACAAGAAAACGTACAATAGTCAGAAGTCTAGCATTCAGTACAGTACGACTAAAAACTCCACTAAGCATCAGTTCAAAATATACAGCAGAACTTGAAGAGGAAACTTATACAAGCCTAGACTCGTATGATCTATCGAGTGTAGATCCAGATAATAATTGGAGTTCAAATGAGGACAAAACTAAGCAGCAGAAGTAATCATAAAAATCCATCACTCAATTCCGATATCTCAAGTGCATTCCCAAACTCAAAGAACGAAAGCTATGAAATCCGAAGAAATGCTAATGCGTGAAACACGCAAAAAATCAACCAACGCATACAGCTAACAACAAGAGGGAACCCCCCCACCCCACCCACACAAACAAGATTCAGATCCGAAACCAAAACCTACCTAAGTTCAAACAAAAATGCAAAAGCGATAGCAATAAGCGTGAGGGAAATTACGAGATCTGCCATGCGGATGAGGCCTTCAAGGCGCGAATCATTCTTGATGTTGAGGCGGTGGAACTGGATGCGGTCAGCCCAAGGCAGCGTCGACGGCTCGAGTAGGTGCTTGATCTTGTCATTGTAGACGTCGACGGCCAACACCTTGTGCGGCGTCTCCTCCATCAGCTTCTCGCAGAGATGAGAGCCGATGAAGCCGCCGGCGCCGATCATGCATATCGTAATCTGCTTTATCGGGTTTCCGTCCAGATCTACTCTTCCACTCGCCATTGTGCGATCCAAATCCCGCAACTTTCTCAGATATTTGATGCTGTCGTATAGATCTCGAGATACAGAGGATTTTGCTCTGAAATTATGGAAGATTGGGAAATGGAAATGGGATAGATTTGGAGAGAAATGCGGATGTATTTAAAGCTGGAAAAAAGGAGGGAGGAGAGGTTCCCACTCTCTAGGGCCCCACCGGCTTTCAACCTACTCGCCTTCTCATTTCTTATCATTCTACTCGCTTTCGCTGCTGCCCACGTGGAATTTTTACAAGTTAATTTCCTTTTTTCTTTTTTCTTTTTTACTACTCCCTGTACGGCTATACTACCACTTCTTTTACTTTAGCTCTTATAAATAATAGAGGGGAAATCTAGAATAGTCAAATTTTAAAATTACATTCACAAAATAGTCATTTTTACGAAAAACTTCAAAAAATAGTCAAAGTACAGTTCTTTTAAGTTAAAATGTCTAAATCAAGCAATCAAATCTATTGAATTGTGAAATATTTAACGGTTTGACTTTTTTACTAATATTGTATAACACAACTTTATTTTTTATTAATTTTTAGAGTTGTTATGTATTAAAATATAATATTTCTTTGAAAACAATCTGGCAAGATTTCGGCCTTTTGAGATATATCTCGTCTTTGTGAGATATATCTCATCTAATATTATATAACACAAGTCTATTTTTTATTAATTTTTAGAGTTGTGATGAAATAAAATAAAATATTTCTTTGAAAACAATTCGGCTTCCATTCTGCCATTTGAGATATATCTCATCCAAGTGAGATATATTTCAAAGGTTTTATTTTTAAAAAAATATAATTCAATTTTTTTTAATTTAAAAAAATAAAATAAATGATAAATAAGTCTCAGTTGAGCAAGATTTAGGTCAATTGAGATATATTTCAAATTTTTTTATTTTAAAAAATATAATTCGATTCTTTTAATTTTAAAAAATAAAATTAAATAAATAATAAATAAGTCTCAATTGGACAAGATTTTGTTCAATTTAGATATATCTTGGTCCAGTAATATATATTTTGAATTTTTTATTTTTAAAAAAAATATAATTCGAGTTATTTAATTTTTTAAAAAAATGATAAATAAGTCCTAATTGGACAATATTTCGGTCATTTGAGATATATCTTGGCAAAGTGAGATATATTTTTTTAAGAGCAAGAATTTCGTGGCCAATATTGAAATATTAAGGATGTAATAAGATTAAAAATATATATATATATATATATTTCAATTTTTTTATTTTTTTTAAAAAAATAATTTTATTTTTTTAATTTAAATAAAATAAAATAATATGAGTTAGTTTGTCTCAATTGGGCAAGATTTGGTGGGCAAGTGAAATATATTTCAATTTTTTTTTTTAAAAAAAAATAATAATAAATAAGTCTCAATTGGGCAAGATTTGGTGGACAAGTAAGATATATTTTGTTTTTTTTATTTAAAATAAAATAAGATATATTTTTATTTTTTAATTTTAAAAAAATATTATAATGATAAATAAGTCTCAATTGGTCAATTTCGGCCAATTGAGATATATCTTGGCCAAGTGAAATATATTTCGAATTTTTTATTTTAAAAAAATATAATTCATTTTTTTATAATTTTAAAAAATAAAATAAAATATATGGTAAATAAGTCTCAGTTGGACAAGATTTAGGTCAATTTAGATAAAGCTTGGCCAAGTGAGATATATTTCAATTTTTTAAAAAAATATATTTCAAGTTTTTTTTAATTTAAAAAATGAAATAAATGATAAATAAGTCTCAATTTTATTTGATTAGTTTTGTTCATTTTTTTGTTATTTTAAATGCAAGAATTTGTGGCCAATATTAAAATATTAAGGATTTATTGATTTAAAAAATATATATAAATGAGTTTAAATTGGGTAAGATTTAGAGGGCAAGATTTTGGCAAGTTGAGATGGATCTCGGTAATGTGAGATATATTTCAATTCTTTTATTAAAAAATAATAAAAAATAAAATGATAAAGAAGTCTAAATTGGGCAAGATTTAGAGGGCAAATTGAGATGGATTTCGGACATTTGAGATATATTTCGATTTTTAAAAAAAAAAATTAAAAATGAAATGATAAATAAGTCTAAATTGGGCAAGATTTTGAGGGCAAATTGAGATGGATTTCGGACATTTGAGATATATTTCAATTTTTTATTAAAAAAAATGATAAATACCTCTAAATTGGGTAAGATTTAGAGGGCAAGATTTCAGAAATTGAGATGGATTTTGGACATGTGAGATATATTTCAATTTTTTTTAAAAAAATAATAATAAAAAAATAATGATAAATAACTTTAAATTGGGCAATATTTAGGTAAATTGAGATAGATTTCGGCGAATTGAGATTTATTTCAATTTTTTTAATTTTAAAAATTAAATTAAATTAAATGTTAAATTACTACATTATAGTTTAATTAGAACTATAATTTATGTAATTAAACATAATTGTAGACAATTATAGTTGACTACTACATTATTGTTCAATTAGAAATATAATTTATGTAATTATACATAATTGTTGACACTTATAGTTGATCACTACAATAGTTCAATTAGAACTATAATTTATGTAATTATACATAATTGTAGAGAATTATAGTTGATTACTACATCATAGTTTAATTAAAAATATAATTTATGTAATTATACATAATTGTAGACAATTATAGTTGATTATTACAATGTAGTACAATTAAAACTATAATTTAGGTAATTATACATAATTGTAGACAATTATAGTTGATTACAACATTATAGTTCAATTAGTAATTGTCCAAATTGGGATATATTTGATTTATTGGGCCAGTACTCATCCAAATTGGGATATATTCCAATTTATTGGGATAATACTAATCCAAATTGGGATATATTACATGAAATTGGTCTAGATCTCGGCCAATTGAGATGGATTTCATTTTTTTTTTTGTTAAAATTGGGATGAATTCGGTCATACAACACTACACCCTCCTCGATTTTTTTCGACATATCACATCACTATTACTTATACACATGAATGTCTGTGACTCAATAAATGCCTGCAAATTCAAATTCATTTTTTTTTATTTTTAAGGGAGGAGTTTTATTCTTCAAATTCATATCTCACTACAAATGGCCTTTATTTCTTTTCCTCTTAAATTATATTCAAAGTTATATCATACGAAATGCAAATGTTCTTTACCGTTATTCCACTCCAAATGCACATGTTATTTCTCTTTATTCCACTCAAATATTGTATCAAAGTGTGATTGTGTTTTGAATATTGTATCAAAATATTAAATTATTTCTTGTAATTTTGATTTTTTTTTTCTTATAAAAATTATACAAGATTCAAACCAATTGAGTAAACAATAATTTTAACAATATTGTAATTAATAAAATGATAGTTCTTGTAATTATTAAAAATTAATTCTTATAATAATGAGTAAACAAAGTAAATTAAACAGAGTAAATAAAAACTAAAATAAGGTTGAAGCCAATTGAGACACATCTCGATTAAAAAAAAATTTAAAAAATATATAATTTGAATTTTTTAATTTAAAATAATAAATTAAAATTAAATAAAATGAACTATACATTTCAATTGGGAAAGAGTTCGTCCAATTGAGATGGATCTCGGGCAACTGGGCAAGAGTTCTGAAAATGTGAGATATATTAGGATTTTTTAATTTTAAAAAATCCAAAAATTAAATGATAAATAACTCTAAATTGACAAGATTAAACGGGTAAGATTTCGGGCAATTGAGATGGATCTCGGACATGTGAGATATATTTCATTTTTTTATTTAATTTTTTTTTAATTGAGAATGATATGGATCTAGCTCATTTTCGCGAATTCAAGACCAATTCGTTATGAGTTAAATATCTATTTTAATGCAACCTCCATCTACTATTATATTCAAACTCCAGCTAAAATTAAAAGTGATCTTAGGATCAATCTCTTAGCTTGAAGTGAAGGGTGCATTCTCCTTTGATAATGAATTCTAAGGAAAAGCTTTCAGTTGTAAACTATAATTTTGTTAATTTAAATAATTTCATTAATTAAAACTATCATTTCTTTAATAAAATAATAACATGGTGAATAATAAATGAATAATAATAAAATAAGCATACTTTTCAAAATAAATATGGTGAATTCCGGCTAGAATATCAAGCTCAAGCTGAAAATATTGAACTCAAACTGAATATATTTTCCTTAATATTTTATTTTTGTATTATTACTTAATAACATGATTAATAATAAATGAATTATAATAAAATAAGCATACTAATTTAAATAAATATAGTGAAATCTGGCCAGAATATCGAACTCAAGCTTAAAATATTGAACTCAAGCTGAATATATTTTCCTTAATATTTTATTTTTGTATTATTACTTAATAAAATGGTGCATAATAAATGAATTTTAATAAAATAAAGATACTTTTTTAAATAAATATAGTGAATTACGGCCAGAATATCGAACTCAAGCTGAAAATGACGAAATCAAAATGAAAATGCCGAAATCAAGCTGAGTAGATTTTCCTTAATATTTTATTGGTTTATTATTACTTTTTAAATGAAACTCTAAATATTTAATAATATTGTTAGAGTTTACACAGAAATCGAAAAAATTGATTGGTTGACTAAGACATATATGACAGACAAAGTACAAATTGACTATTTTGTGTAGTTTTTCATAAGGGTGGCTATTTTTTGAATGTAGTTATAAAATTTGGCTATTTAAAATTATTTCTAAATAATAATGTATACTTATCATGCAATTTAATTGCCAAATATTTATAAGATATCATCTTAAGAATATTGTTTTATGATAATAATGTAACTCTAGAGACTTAGGAGGTAAAAAAACAGTTCAACTCCAACTATTCAACATTCAAAAAATTCCAAAAATATTTAACTCATAACTCAAAAAATTACAAAATTTTCAATCCAATATCTCAAATTATAAATAGTTAATTTAAGATTTTTTAAATACTAAATTAAGAAATTAGACTTTTAGCACCAAGTCGATAATTAAACTACCTATCATATTTTGAATATATAAACGATCAGTTTCTTTCTACTTATTTTTTAGAATTTAACATTGACAACTCACCAATTTGTAATCCAAAAAAAATCAATTTTTTATGTTATGCTTAAATAATTGATCAATTCGTATAAATGATCCATTCATTTATTTTTATTATTATTCTAAGAATCAACCCATTTATAATCCTGGGCCGAAGCAGGGTGAAAACGTCGTCGCTTGGTTCACATGGCAGTGGGGATTAAGGTTGAATGGCAATGAGCTGTCCGCTTCTCATAAATCACGTGGCTCTTATTCGTTATTCCTTCCTCCAATTTGCTGCTCAATCCAAATTTCTAACCAAACACAATTATTTCATCATTCACACGCATATATATTTACATTTTTTTATTTATCTCTTAAAATCACTACAATGAAAAATCTTCTATAAGAAAAGTTTTAAGTAAAGAATGTCGAAATCGATCACCTTTTTATTTTTTTCAATCTCGTACTTAAAAAAAAAATTAATAATTTCTTATTTGAGTAACACGTCTTCATCTTCAAACCAATTAGTACCATTAATAATGAATATATGTTGTTTTCTCCATTAGTCACACTCAAATTCATTTGTGAGATATGAATATATATAATATTTTAATTATAAAATCTTTTGCTTCTATAATTGTATCATCCAAAGAAGTTGAGAAATCCTCAACAACTTTTTACGTAACACAAGTCGTATAAATAGAATAAATAATTAGAAATTAATATGAAGAGTATGATATTCATATAATATTAATTATTATGTGCAAATTGAAGTTTTGCATTAATTAATTTATATAAGAACCATGCAAATAATTCAATTATCTCCAGCTAGTGACAACTAACGATAGTTTGGCAAACATGAATAATTCACTCGTCCTTTCTCCGATTCAATAAAGTGAAGAAAACGACAAAGAAAAAAAATCTAATATTTAATCTATTATTAAATTATTCATAATATCAATATAAAGCCATTTGTTTATTATTTCTGTCAAATAAATTTAAAAAAAAAAACTAATGAAGATTTTTATTTTTGTATTGTACAATATTAGTCTCACTATGTGGGAAATAATAGGAAATTCTAAGAATTCAAAGCTAAAAGTAAAATAAGACTGCTTTATTTAAATAAATATACATGCATTAGCAATTTATATGAATCTGTTACACTACCATTAAAAACATTGTTTTTATTCAATACCTAAAATTATAGTCTAATTAATTTATTTCCTAAATAAGTATTAAATCATATCTCTCCTGAAAGCTGTAAAGATCCCCACTTCTCCCTACAAAACCGACTTGTAAGGAGAGGGGACCTTCAGTATTATATAGTGGTATTCTCTCAGGTTCATGGGTATTCAACACACCCCCCTTACGCACAGTGTGGAGCTTCACGGGGATCCCATCATCGAGATACATCAAGTCTTATCATAGGATAAATTGGGTCTCACATCGAACCGAACCTGGCTCTGATACCATGTAAAGATCCCCACTTCTCCCCACAAAACTGACTTGTAAGGAGAGGGGACCTTCACTATTATATAGTGGTATTCTCCCAGGTTCATGGCCGATGTGGGATATTCAACAAAAGCCTAGAAATGACTAATTTTGAAAAAATTTAACTCGTGATTCATTGATTGTAATATATCGTAAAACTATGCTTAGGCATCCATTAATACCCAATTTGAAAATCATATAATTGGCCTTATTATATGTTTTTATATAATTGGGTGCTGACTAATCAGCGTGCATTAAAAAATACATGTTAAATCTTATTTGACAATATTTGCATATTCTAAATAGTAAATTATAATATATCCATGATTATAAATGAATCAAACTAATCATTTGGGATCAACTTGGTAAAAGCTTATTTGAACTCATTTAGTAAAACTCAATTATTAAAAGGAACCAAATTTGAATTTTATAGTATTTATATTGTGATTAAACTTTTTAGTTAAAATCAGTATAAAATTATAAATTTATTTCATTTTATAAAATTAATATTTTCATTACTTAAGAATACAAAATATAATAAATCTTTGAAGATATATGAAAAAAAATCAAATTTGAGTATGAAAATAATATTATTTTAAAAATAATTTTTTTAAATTGCATGATTAATATTTTACATATAATCTCAATTTAAAAAAAATTAATATTCGATAAAAACTTTGGAGCTCGGCTAAAACATAAATAAATCAAATTTAAGTTAAATAGTGTTAAACTCGATTCGAAAGTAAAAAGTAAAAATGGGTATAATTTAGTATAATAAGTTTGAGAAGGGAAAGTCCGTGTGCGGCCACCGACACATTGAATCCAACCAAAAAGGGTAAAAATAGGAAACCGCAAGCGTGAAAAAAAAAATCCGAAATCAATCGTGACGCCCACATTGAGGAGCGTGCGACTCACTCACTCACTCAATCTAAATGGCTAGAATCTGGTCAGCTAGATTATTAAAAAATTATTTTCTCTCTCCTATTACTACTTTTCATTAAATTAATAGAAATAAGATTTTACAACATTACCCTTTTAAAATATTTTAGAAGTAAATTTCTCTCTCCATTATTAAGATTAACTATGAATTCTTTGATTACAATTTACAAGGCAATTACAATCAATTTAGTTGACTTCTCGATTTTTTCTAAAGGTTAATAAACTTTTTAATCTTAAAGTTGCCCAAAAAAATTTATTTTGAGTTAAAATGGTTTAGATAATATAAACTTATGTTTAGATTATAAATATCAAGATTTGTTTTAATTAATAAATTTTCATATCTTAACAATTCAAAGTATTAAGATGAGACACACAATATGATCAAACTCTAAAATAATATGATAATTAACTTATCATATTTTTTTCAAATAATCAACCAATTACATTTATTCTACTTAATTAATAATAAATATTCGCATTAAAAGAAATACTAATATAAATAAACATTCAAAAATTGGAAAAACAAAAATGAAATTTAACAAAGTTTTCTAAGACAAAAAAAAAAGTTTCAACACTACAATTACTGAACAAAATGAATAAATTCTGGCCATTTTCAATTGTGAAACATCAGAGCCTGAAACACCAGCAGTAGAGTAACCAACTTCAGATTTAGACAAGAAGGAAGCAGATGAGAACACACCGGAAACCTGAAGTAAATGAGAATTAGAAGCCAACTTCGGAAATAGAAAATAAGAACGCGGAAGAGAAACTAATTGAAATATCAGAAGAAGAAAAAACTTGAATCCCTAATAGAGAAAATTTAGCACAAACAATCTATAAATACATAAAATAATCAGATAGAAGAGAAACCAAATGAGACTATCAATATTCTAACACCATTTTGGAAATAGAAATTAAATATAAATTTTTTTTTTGATAAATGCGCCCCACCCATTACAGCAGGCATAATTTACAAAACCATGAAGAGAGGTACACTGCATCAGCCCAATACAATTCACAAAGCTAATGAATAACTACACCACATAGTTTATTTTATTCAATACATTTATTAATTAAAGTGAATTTTTACTGAAACTGCAAATAATGTTAGGCAAAGAAAATTTTATATAATATACTAAAAGAAAATTGATGTTGAGAAACAATGAAGCAAATGAAAAATCGACCAGCTTTCAGTAATTGACAAACCATAAAAGAAATCTAAAGTAATTGAGATTCAGAAGCCAACTTCAGAAATAGAAAAGAAGAATGCAAAAGATCAACAACTAATATTAGACAAAACAAAACATATTAATTTAATTTGTTCATTATCTAATTCATAATTTAATTTGTTCATTATCTATTTAATTTAATCTTGAGAATTCATCATTCAGGCCATAAATTAATATTTAAAGTATCTTTTGAGTCTCAAATGGATAACACTTGTAATTTATAATATTTAGATTAAATTGATAACACTTGTCTCAAATTGTCTCAAATTAATTAGCCACGCATTATATATGATCAACTTGTTAATCCTACTATATGTATATTATAATTTAAATGATACAAAGTTGAGTATTGTTTATAAAAAATCATACTATAATGTATACGTTAGGAAATTTATTATAAATCTCCTTATCTTATTTTGTTTTGCTGGGTAAAGTGTAAAAATTATCTTAGTAAGTCTCTAGATTAAGTTCCAGTTTTATTTTCAAAATATAAAGTTTTGTTAGGTCTTTATTATCTAGTTGTAAGCTAGAGTAGAATCGAAGAATCAGTCTGGAATGCGCTAAAGACTCAAACAGACTGGAACTTAGTATGAAACTAACCAGTTTAGATCTTTTAGAGAAACTAACAAGTATGGGACTACATTAAAGTAGAACTGATCAGTTTGGAACTGACTAGACCAGGATATCAAACTTGTCAGCATGAAACCTTAATTCAAATCCCCGCGCATAAACATTCCGTTCTTTAACTTAAATTTACTCTGAGAAATTGGGACCAACAATATATTATAACTTAATTAATATTAAAAGTTGTAAATTAATTATCTTTATATCATGTTATTTTATTTGAGATAAAATGAGTATTTATTTTATAAAGATATTTATCACGCTATATATATATATATATATATATATAGGGAGCGGTTCATGTGAGAAAAATCCTCCTGTGAGAAAAAAGAATGAATTATGTCCATTAGATTTGAAAAGATCAATGATTGATATGCAATCAAGCAACAATCGAAACTCAATCAAGCAACAAAATAATCAAGCAACAACTAAAACGCATTCATGCAACATTAATATGTTGCTTGATTGTATTTTAGTTGTTGCTTGATTGCATATCAACCATTGATTTATTTAGATCTAATGGACATAATTCATTCTTTTTTCTTACATGGGGATTTCTTCTCATTTGATCTCATCTCTCTCTCTCTCTATATATATATATATATATATATATATATATAGGGAGTGGATCACATACTAAAATTAGTTTGTGCTAAATAGGAATGAATCTACACCATTGATCTAAAAAAATCAATGGTTGAGATTAAAATATTTTCCCAGATATTGTGCTTTTTCGCTTTATAAATCGTGCTTAATCGAATTAAGCACGATTTATAAAGCAATTAAGCACAAACGAAAATTATGCTTAATTTTTTTAATTTTTATATTTTAATCTCAACCATTGATGCTATCAATCCAATGACTGAGATTCATTCCTATTTAGCACAAACTTTAATTTTAGCACTTGAGTGAATCTCTCTATATATATATTGTAATTAAGTAATAATTATTGCAAAAAGATAAATAATCAAGATATGCCAGCTTCAAATAAATTAAAGTAATAATATAATGATATATTATATTAAGTTTTTGACACTTTAATCAGAATTATAATATACACTGAGATAACAATTCATAAAATTAAGATGAAATACACAATATAATCAAACTCAAATATAATATGATATTTCATCAAGCTCTTGTATTAAAATATACGTCTTTTATTAAATAAATCTTGCATACATATATTATTATAAAATTATAAGTATTTAATTTTGTGCATTAGATTATCGTTTGAATTTATTTAAAAATTTACGCCAAAAAATATAGATAAATTTGCTGTAAAATATATTTTCTACTTTTAAGATTTACATTAATAAACTATGAAATACTTTTACCTAATAATTTATATTTTTGAATATAGAGTATGACACATAATACTTTCTTAAAATCAAAATATTTGTTTAATTATTTTTTGGTGATGGATTGAATATTGCATTGGAAATATAAATTGTAATTAATGGAGAGAGAATTTTCAAATTTTAAATAAATAATGAAAAAAGGACATTTATGTAAAATAGTGCAAAGCACCAAATATTTATAATAAAATAATATTAAAATAATAATAAAATATAACATTAAATTACATTAATATCCTTATCTGGTTGGCTAGATTCTAGCCAAGGAGCATTTTCCAAAGTAAAAATGGGTATAATTTAGTATAATAAGTTTGAGAAGGGAAAGTCCGTGTGCGGCCACCGACACATTGAATCCAACCAAAAAGGGTAAAAATAGGAAACCGCAAGCGTGAAAAAAAAAATCCGAAATCAATCGTGACGCGCACATTGAGGAGCGTGCGACTCACTCACTCACTCAATCTAAATAATAAAATAAATAAATTCATTAGGCATATCATGTGGATTTTACTCATAAGATAACGATGCTGACGTTTTCATTGCAAAATTGGTGGTTCATTAAAACGCAACCTTGGTCTTCTTCTCTATTACTTTTAATTTTGATGGACATTTTTTCTTATTTTATATAATCTTTATTAAATTTTATTTTTAAAATTAAAATTAATAATTATAATTAAAATAATAAAAAATATAAATTTTTGTAATGAAATAAAATTAAAATTAATTGTTATAATTAAAATAATAAAAATTATAATTTTTTTTTGTAATGGAGTTAAATAAAGTTAGATTTCATTGATCAAGCAAAATAAAATTACATCGATTACAACACAACATTGAAAATAAGGACGACTACATGAAATTAAACCACACATTTAAATTACTACATTGAAAATAGAAGTACAATGCTAAATTAACATGGGAATAATTCTTGCATAAGACGGATTTTGATGAATTCTTCATGAGCAGACAAGTTATTTTTACCTAGTATAGTGTTGAACATATTCATCTTGGACAACATTATGTCTGCTTGCACCTTATTATCCACCCCCTTGTTTGCTTCCAACTTAATATCTCTCAACCTGTTCATTGCTTCCACTTCTTTTTCACGTGTGACCCTCATTGCATTAAGTACGTCAGTGTATTCATCATAAACAATTGATTGTGAAGAAGTGACCTTTTGTTTTCTTTTACCTTTCGCCTTGTCTCTGCCAATTAGACGATGAAGTGTTGAAGCTCCACTAGCATGAACTTCATCGTGGGAGCTATTTGGATTCTCATCTCCTTTGGTGGTGCGAGATTTCTTAGAACTTCCACAATCACCATCAGCATCAGTATCTCCTTCAAGTACTCGACCAGCACGGCTACGATGACGTTCACCCCCCAAGTTCAATTCCCATTTAGGATTATGATGCATAATCTTCTCAAAAACCTCATGATGAGTAAATTTAGTAGATTTACCGCAACCATAAATTTGTTGAGCAACCTTCTCAACATCAGCACCGGACATACCGCTACTCTTTTGATTATACGCTTCTTTGTAGGCAGCTACCCATCTGGTTACATTTGTATTCAACCGCTTATAACGGTTTCTATGGACGGTTCGGATTATTTTTTATGAATGATGAATATCAAATTGACATAGATTGTGCTTTCTACGGACGGTTCGAATTGATTATTCTTTATGAATGGTGTAGATCAATCAATATGATTTAGTATATATATTAATTTAAAACCAAAAAATAAATATATCAAAATTGGTCTCTATTTGTAGAGAAAAAAAATGAATTTTGGTATATTTTTTATTTATTTTTATGATATTATATAAAACATATATCAATTTTATTATTATTCTCTACAAAAAATAAAAACATTCCAAGTGTCAAATTTTAATTGGTTAAAAACAAAAAAAATAAAAAAATGAGGTGGGGCCACCTAGGTTGGATTGAGATCGAATGGAACCGCGGTCGGTTCATTTGGGGAGAATAATATCAATTTTTTTTATTTGCTTCTTTTCCTAGCTGGCGGTCGGTTGCCTCAAATGGGTCGCCGTTACACATCGTCTAAGGTAGAGGGGGCTCCGTTAGAAGATTTGATATGTATTTATTTATCATGCATATCTTATCTATATATATGCATATTTTGTATCTTCTATATAAGGTTTATATTAGGGGTGTGCACGATTCGGCCGAAACCGGCCAAACCGGCCAAACCAAATTAATTTGGTCGGTTTGGCTGGTTCGAGAAAAATAATTGGCCGGGTTGGTTTGAAAAATCTCAAACCGGATGATTTGGTTTGGCCGATGGTTTGAAGGATGAAACCGGCCGTATAAATAATATAATTTTAAATATAATAATGATAATAAAATATTATTTGATAGAAAGCTAAAATATCAGTTATATTGATATATATGTCCGATGCTTATATTATTTCGAATTGTAACATTATAAATCAACTTATATTTAATTGTTTCTTGCAACCATAATATTATTTATTTATTACTTATCTCATATTTATAATTAATGACAAGCGATATATATATATATATATATTAGTTTTATTTTGTGTATCATTATTTCATTAATATCTAATAATAAAATTGATATACAAGTTTCATTTATTATCAGTTGAATAATCTTCAAACCGTATAAACCGGGCGAACCAAACTGTTTTAATATGGTTTGGCCGGTTTGGTTTGAAATAATTATTTGGCCGATTTGGTTTGTGAAAATCTCAAACCGTACCTATTGGTTTGGCCCGTACTTTGCCCCTTAAACCGGCCAAACCGGACCGTGCACACCCCTAGTTTATATATTTTTTATCCTAGTTTTTCTCTTTTACGGTCTATATAATTCTAATGTAGTCAACTTTTTTTTGGTCAATGCAAAAATAATAAGTTTTGCCAAACCCCATCATGGTATCAATCATATAGGTGATTCAAAATATTCATTGGTTTTCTCCCTCCCTCTCTCGTTCTCTCTTCGCCATGGCCTCTGATTCTGATTCCCTTCACCTTGATATTCTCATACATATGACATCCATCAATCTATCATCTTCTAATTATCTCATTTGGTGAAATCAGATCTTCACAATTCTTTCCTGCCAATATTTGCTTAGCTACGTGGACAGTTCGATACCTGCTCCCCCGGAAACTGTTACAAACACCGGCGGTAACATTGCTTCAAATAGGTAGTATGATCCTTGGCATGTTCAGGATCAACGGCTTATCAGCATCATCTTATCCTCCCTCTCCGAAGAAGTCGTGTCTGAAGATCTCAATTGTATGACTTCTTATATGGCCTGACTCGCTCTGGAAGCCACCTTCAACCATTGCTCCAAATCACGCGAAATTCGTCTGAAAATGACCTCCAACTTATGAAGAAAGGTGATCGTTCGGTCACAGATTATGGTCGTCAGTTTAAATCTCTTTGTGATCAACTCGCTGTTATAAATCATCCCGCCGACGACATTGATAAAGCACACTAGTTTCTTCGGGGACTTGGTCTTTCTTTCTTGAACTTTTCCGTCGCATAGATGGCGCTCTGTTCGCTTCCGAATTTTCGTGATTTATTATCTAATGCTGAGAGTTTCTCATTGTTTCAAGAGTCTCTTCAGCCCAACACTCAACTACAGTGCGTCGCTTCCTCGCCTTCTTCACGGGGTCGTAACAAACGTGGTTGCGGAAATTCCCGTCGACAACCGCGGTGTCAAATTTGTCGTCTTGAAGGTTGTTATGCAGATGTCTGCCCCGATCGCTATCGTCAATCATCATCTACAACAGCGAATTTGGTCGAGTCCTTCTCCGATTATGTCTATTACTCGATCTTATTATTTTCATGCTCTTACGTTGGTGGTTCTATTGAATGATTTAATTCTGATTGTTGGTTCTGATTTATGAATTGGTTGATTTGATTATGTTGTTGTTTGTGGCTAATTTATGAATTGGCTTTGGCTTTGGTCATGCCCCTGTCTGGTTGATTTTATTATACTGTGGGTTGTGTACGGCTTAATTGTTTATGCTGTTGGTTCTGTAGTGGGATTGTAGAGATATAGATCTGAGATGATTTGGTTGTAAATATGCACACACTTCAATACTACATGGAACACATTGGCGATGCATTTGTGTGAAATGTGTTTTAAACAGTTTTGGAGTGGTTTCAAGAATTTGATTTGGTTTGTGTTTCTGATTTGCAAGCAAAACTTCATGCCTTCTCATTCACAAAAAAATTCATTTGTTCTTTACATTAATGCATTACAAAATCTGGACTTAGATCTTTACAAAAACCACACTTTAAGCTTTACAAAATGAAGTTTTTACCTTGCAGCCACTACACCATTTATGTTATCACTAATCCTATATCAGAAATCAGCTTCTCTTATCCATTTGTATGCTCTTGTTGTACTATGTATTCTAGGCTTTCCTTAACCAACTCCTTGGGTATTCTAAATCCTTAGGTAATTCATTCTGCAATAATAATGAATTCTTCTTCATGTGAGGGATTTTGTAGTTGTTGCATCCCTTAATTGTCTTCAAGAGTATTGAAGCTACTGATCACTGCATTAACTAAATCTTTCGCATCCCTGCATTGATGTTGTTGTTGTAAGCTCTGAATTGCTCTAAAAAACTCTAAATCATTAACATTGCAATCAGGATTGTTTGGTGGTTGTTGCACCAATGATATCTTAAATCCATCACCATTTGCAATAGCTTGAAAGTCTTGTTCTTCATTTCCAATGTGTGGCCTTGCATTATCTTGTTGTATGTAGATGGTCTTACTTAAACATTCAAACCATTTTGATTTTATTGCTGGTACAATCTGAGGTTTAGGAACATTAATCAATATTAGCATCATGAAGTATAGAAATAAAACATGCTTTACACTACAATAACTACAATTCAAAATGGTTCAATAATAATTAGCTCATTCTTACATGCATGACAACTAAAAAATTGTAAAGTTTTCATCTGATTGATCAAACAGTCTTTTATCACTTGCTTTGTGATTGACTCTATTGGTTTTATCTCCATAGTGCCTGCAACCCTCCTCTTGTAGTTTCTTTTATCTCTCACATCTTCAGTGAATGGCTAAATGCCTATTTTTCCATTGAAAACAATATTTTCTTCCTCTGAAAATATAGGTCGACACACAACACACATGAACATGATTTTTGGGATGAATTTTTTTGCTTTTGCATGTTCTAACTGCTTCTTGTTCTAACTGCTTCTTGTTCACCTTCAGTGATGTAGTTTTTGTGTGTATTTTTGGTTAGGTAGAACCATTTCTCATCAATGTGAATGACATTCTCCATGGGATTGAATATTAGGATATCCAAAGCATTATCATAATCAACAGCTTGCAAACTGAAACTCAACCTAATCAATTTGTTTGGAGCTGTCAAAGCTGGTTTAATAGCATTAGTGTGTGCTCTGATCAGATGTGATTTAGCCCATCTTCCCACTACAGATTTAGGAATATTAATGCTTTCTGCTAGTGCTCTAATTGTCCCTCTCTTTTGAATCTGAACTTCAGCAATTTGAGCAAGGTTTACCTCATGTTTTGGGTGGCTGATTCTTTTCAATCTTTAGCTAACCACATGTATAACTTCACCTCTTTCCCTTTGTTGTTTTGCAGATTCCCATATCCTTGATATTGTCCACTTGCTGCAATTGAAACTAGAAACATCCTCAATCATCTTTCCCTCTTTTGGTTTGCCATTGATGCAGTTCCCAAGCAAGAATTGGATTATCTCCTCCTTCTTTGAAGTTGAAAGATCTTTTTTTGTACCCATTTTTGTAATTATTAAAGGATGTGCATTAACTTCTCTATTTATAGACTTGTAAAAGTGTGGTAAACCAAGTTTAAAATTTTTGGGTTTGAAATTTGTGTAAAATCAGCACCCACCAAAAAAATTTTGGTGGGAGATTTGATTTCCCTTACATATTTTTGTTCAAATTTAAGATTTGAGGTGGATGCCCCTTTAGGTCATTTTAACACATTTAATTGTCACTCAAATCTTTTATTAACAATATTATATTGATAGTTATAGAGTGCATTGGCTATAGTGCAAAAAGAAAAATGCCCAATAGACCGGGACGGAGGGAGTAGTAAATTAACTTTTGACATGCCTATTGATGTTAATTTCAATACAAATTCTTTCATATTTAGCACCGACAGACAAAAGAGGTTTTGCCAAGTGGATGACGTAATCATGGTCTTTATGTCTTGGAGAATATTCGCCCAACCTTCCTTGCAGCCGTTCAGCGTTGCACTCTTCATGCATCTTTTGAGCTTTGATACTCCCGGCTCGATCATGCTTCCTTTAATGACATTTCTATTTTACGTGAATTAGGACATTTATCAATTACATCATGTTTACCAAATCCAACGCTTTGTCAGTCTTGTCAGCTTGCAAAGGCTAAACGATTATCTTTTCCTTTTAATGAAAAGCGTGCTTCAAATGTTTTAGATCTCATTCACTATAATTTATGGGGGCTGGCTCCGATTTCTTCTTCTGCTTAATACCGTTATTATGTGGTGTTTGTTGATGATCATTCGCGATTTACATGGTTTTATCCTATGAAGTGCAATTTGACTTTCCAAATATATTCAAACAATTTGTAACGTTCATTGAGAATCAATTTCAGCGCTCTATCCGACAATTCCAATTTGATAATGGTTCCTAATTTACAAACCATTATGTACATGACTTTGTCTGCTCCAGCCTCCAAGGGTATTCACCATCTATTTTCTTGTCCGTATACACCTGTGCAAAATGGTCGCATTGAAAAGAAACATCGCCACATAACCGAGATCGACGTTGCAATATTTTTCAATGCTCGATTACGTCTTCATTTTTGGGTTGACGCATTCAGCGCCACAATTTACACAATTAATCAACTTCCCTCTTTTGTGCTGAAAGATTTGCCACCATTTGAAATTCTCTTTTGTGCAGCTCCGAACTACGCCATTTTTCATCCATTTGGGTGTCGTGTTTGGCCGTGTCTCCGTGAATATGCAGCCGCGAAATTCTCTCCAAGAAATTGTCCATGTATCTTTCTTGGTTATGCCACTAATCACAAATATTTTCGATGTTTTGATCCAATCACCGGCCGCACCTACATCACACAGCATGCTCATTTTGAAGAGTCTTTATTTCCCGCAACCAACGTTGTTTCTTCTATAGAACCTCCTAATATGGATATATCGATTTTCTTGGAGCCTTGCCAAACTCCCGCTATCTCTTCTTCATCGGATGCACATGCACCTTCGTCTCCTTCTTGCAAAATGTGTGAGCCCGTCGCCGAGCCACATCATCCTGCAGATGCTGCCCCGCCACCTGCTACCTCTCTGCCCCAACTACTATTCTCGTCCTTTTGAACGGTCCTTCCATGGTAACACAAGCTAAAGTTGGTATATTTAAACCCCGTCACATTGCTGATTTTGCAAAGTAATCCATTTATCGTGCCTTGATTGCTCAGATTGATCCTTGCGATTATAAATCTGTCGCGAAACACTCTCATTGGGTAAATGCGATGGATGAAGAACTGCGAGCTCTTTATGCCAACACCACTTGGACACTTGTCCCTCGACCTTCCGGAGCAAATGTCGTAGGGTCCAAATGGGTCTACCTCACGAAGTATCTATTTACCGATGAAATTGATCGCCACAAAGCTCGCTTGGTAACTCAAGGTTTTTCTCAAATTCGAGGCTTTGATTTTTCTCACACTTTCAGCCGTGTTGTTAAAGCTGACACAGTCCATATGGAACTTGGTGTCTAAGTTATCTTATGCTCCTCGCATGTTTTGCGACAATAACAGTGCTATTTTTCTCTCCCAAAACCCCGTGTCACACAAACGCACAAAACACATTGACATCGACTTCCACTACGTTCGCAAGCTCATTCAAGCCGGCAAATTAATCACGCTGATCATTTCTTCACAACACCAAGTGGCGGGCCTGCTTACTAAGAGTTTGGCTCATCCTCTTTTCGAGTATTTTCATCGCAAACTTCGTATGGAATCATGCCCAACTCTCGCTTGAGGGGGGCGTTAGAAGATTTATACGCATCTATCTATCATGCATATCTTATTTATATGCATACATATCTTGTATCTTCTAGCTTAGGTTTATATCTTTTTGTTCTTAGTTTTGCTCTTTTTCGATCTACATTATTCTAATGTAATCAACATTATTTTTCAATGTAAAAACAATACCTTTTGCCAAACCCTACGAGACTCCACCCCTTAACCATTTTCTTATAAATAATATATTGATTCAATTTATTTAAAAGTCACCCATTTCACTGAGAATTTGTGAAAAGAAAGGATGACTAAACATAAAAAACAAAAAATAAAAAAAAGTTGGTAAGAGGGACTGAGAGTGATGAGGATTCATAATAAATATTCGACTTTATTCAATTTTATAATTTTTTATTGGTAATTCTAAACACAGCCACACTTTTACTTACTACAACCTCATTCACATTTTAATATAAATTTTATTATTTTATCCTTTTTTAAATATAGATATTTTTTTAATATAACCTCCTCGTTGCAAAAGACAAAATCAGCATTTATTATTTCTTAATAGCCTCCTATCTCTAATTAACTCTATTTCTTTATATTTGAGGATAAGAAATCATAATTCAACGGTCACAGAACAAAAAAGAATGAAGAAGATTTGTTTTTTTCTGAAGTTGAATGAACAAATTGTAATATAATTTACGATCTATCCATCATGATCTAATTAAATTGGAAAGTTATATATTTTATTGTAGATCGTTGGATTAATGGCAGGAGTTTACTGATTGAAATATGAAAACCGTTAATGCTCCAATAATTATGCTTATTTAATCTTCATCAATATTTACTCAATTATATTTCTATTGTTTGAAAATCATATATTTATTGTATAAATTTGATTCGTTTATCCTAGTTTATATTTTTGCAATTGTGTGGATGGAGGCTATCTTAAATTGGGGTTATAAAATAATAAAGTAGTAATATTAATGAATTTTATTTGAAAATATAAATGGGGCTACAATGAAAAATTTAGTGGCTATGTTTAGAAAATATAATTATATTAAAAAAGGGCAAAACAGTAATATTAATATTGTAAAATGTCAATGAGACTATATTAAATAAAATTGTGATTGTATTTAAAATTACCTATTTCTTATTTGAAAAAACATAAGGTCCCTCCTATGAAATTTTTGTGAATATATCCTATACTTAACGGGCTTTAGTATCTCTTGAGAGCAAGAAGTTGTGCCTTGATTTGTGGGTGAACGTTCCCATGGTAGTGGATCTGGCTCATAGTGGCATCCATGGATTTTGATCACAACAATTATAATGTAGTTTGTGACATTTTAAATGGTTAATAAGATATTTTATATTTTTTAATGTGAAATATTTAACATATTCCCAAGTATTTTAAAATTGTCATATCGCAAATTACAAAAATTAATATTGGATCTTTTTTATCATTATAATTGAAATAACTTCCATACCATGTTAAATTTCATTTATCCTTTCAAAACTTGATTTTGTGGGGGGGGAAAAAACAAAGAAAGATATTTCAACTTTATAAATGATTAATAGGACTTAAATTAGACAATCTAGGATACTTAATGTGAGGAATTAGGGACAAACTGTGGCAAGAGAGGAAGGATCTGTATCAGAATTTGAACTCCATATCATGATCAATATATGTGTTAAACTTTCTTGTGGAGACACATATGATGGTCTAACTTGAAAGAGAGTGGCTTAGCTTGAGAAAAAGAATTCCATGAGAAGAATAAATAAGACAACCTTTGACTAATTTGTGATGGAGAGAGAAGTTACCTTAAAAACCATGGCACCATTCAAGGTGTGCAGTGCAGTGATGGCAGCTTGAGAAATGTTGTTGACAAGTAGGAGATGATCATTCAATTATGCACTTTGGTTAATGATATATGTAACAGCAACTAACAACAACACAATCATGTATTTATCAAGTGCCTCTTCAAGAAAACTCAAACTTCAATTAAGAATCACACATAGCACTCACAGAGACTATATAGATAGATAGCAGTCACCCCATTTCCTGGGACATTGTGCCTCCAATTTATTTAGTTTTTCAAGATATGATGTGAAGTTGTCTGAAAATGAATGAACCATCTCAATTTCTGTGTTTTCTCCGATAATTGGGGCTGTGTCCTTGGATTCTCTCTCTCTCTGTCTGTCGTTTGTTATATTGACTCCAAGGGTCATTCATTTGCATGAAATTCGATTCCCCCCCCCCCCCCAACTAAATTGTGGAGAGGGAGGGGTGAGTGAATGCTGAATATTGATGATGGGGAAAGAAGAAAATTAAAGCATGGCCACCGCTGACAGACTCAACTCAACACACAACACTATGTCAATACTACCTCACACAGGTGTCCTAACTTATCACTATTCCTACTTCCACACACACATCAAAATTCAAACCCCCCCTCTCTATCTCTCTCAACTAATAAATTTATGTATACTATCGAAAATGGAGTATTATTTTATAGAATGATGATGATGATGATGTCTACTTTATTTAGTATTGCGAACCAAGAATAGATTCTCTTATATATCATATAAAATATATGCATCATTATTACTCTGGTTTTTACCCTTTTCTCTTCATATTTCCATATGAAGCCCCGAATCTAAAATATTATAAAGATTTTGAATATATTCCAGTAATTTCTACATAGCAAATACGTAATTGCAGACGTAATAGGTAAAAATATAAATGACTTTTTTTTTTGGAATTCTAGAAATTGAAAAGTGAAAGGCAAATTTGAATAGAAAAGAGTGACGAGGCTGTTATATCCCTTCGGTTGCATCATCATAGTTTGACACCAAACGCAAAAGGTTAAACAACTCTCTTCGTAATAATACCAAGCATAAAAATCCCATCTTTATTCCTCTTCAATTTCCTTTGATTTTCTGCTGAGACCAGAGCTTTTCCGCTACTCTGTGTTGACACCTTCGTATCTCCCTCTTCACCACGTGGATTTCGCTCTCTCTCACAGTCCCACATCACACCCATCAACCTTAACTTCTCACCCTTCCTCTCTACTCCCTTTTTCCGTTCAAGATTCCCCATTCATTTACTGCACCTTCTCATATATGGCCTGCCCTCCATTCTTGATCACCTACTAATTAATTCATGGATGAACTGTGAATTGTGATAGTTGGTGAGAGCCCCCATTTCGATGCAATGGCCGCGATTCTCCGGTTCCGGAAACTGTGTTTTCTGGAGCCCTCATCATGCAGTAGCAAAACGAAATCTGAAGCCCAAAGAAGTGATGCGAAGGATAATGAGAGTTGGAGTTCTGAGATATCGGGAGAGAATAGGAAAAAGAAGCGGATGAAGAGAGATGCAAAGGAGTGGAGATGCATAGATTCGTGCTGCTGGCTGATCGGATACATGTGCACTGCTTGGTGGCTGCTGCTGTTCCTGTATCACTGCGCGCCGGCGAATTTGTCGGGGCTGCAGGGGCCGGAGCCGCCGGGGGTGAGGCTGAGGCGCCACGGCCTCACCGCGCTGCACCCGGTGGTTCTGGTGCCCGGCATTGTCACCGGCGGGCTCGAGCTGTGGGAGGGGAGGCCCTGCTCCCATGGCCTGTTCCGGCAGCGCCTCTGGGGAGGGAGTTTTGCTGAGATTTTCAAGAGGTTTGAGTAGTGTCAGTATTTGTAGTAGCATTCTTGATTGAGTTGAGTTCAGATTGTTTTGCATTGTTGATTGAATTTTAGGCCAATGTGTTGGTTGGAGCACATGTCGTTGGACAATGAGACGGGGCTCGACCCGGCCGGAATCCGGGTGCGCCCGGTTTCCGGCCTGGTTGCAGCCGACTATTTCACGCCGGGGTACTTCGTTTGGGCGATTTTGATCGAGAATTTGGCGCGCATTGGCTACGAGGAGAAGAATATGTACATGGCCGCTTATGATTGGAGATTATCATTTCAAAATACAGAGGTAAAATGCTTGCTTCAATTTGAACACCATAAACACGATTCTTGGCTTCATTTTTTAATGGCATTGAGTTGCTTTGGAATACCAGTTGAGGGACCAAAGTCTGAGTAGATTGAAGAGCAAAATCGAGCTCATGTATGTGACAAACAGGCAGAAGAAAGTGGTGGTGGTGCCTCATTCCATGGGAGCAAACTATTTTCTCCACTTCATGAAATGGGTTGAAGCCCCGCCTCCCATGGGCGGAGGCGGCGGCCCGGGTTGGTGTGCCAAGCACATCAAATCAGTCATGAATATTGGGCCAGCATTTCTTGGCGTTCCCAAAGCTGTTGGTAGCATACTTTCTGCCGAGAGCAAAGATGTGGCTTTCCTCAGGTTAGGGCAAGAAAAAGAAGTACATTTCATTTCATATTCTCATACTCACTCGATTGTGATTGTGCAGAGCTATGGCCCCTCGTTTCTTGGACTCAGAGATATTCGGGCTTCAGGCTCTGGAACGTGTCATGCGGGTATCTCGAACATGGGACTCTCTCATTTCTTTGTTACCCAAAGGAGGAGAGGCCATTTGGGGTGACTCCAGTTGGTCTCCAGAGGAGGATCATGTCTGTGATTCCTCAATGAGAAAGCATCAGCAGCAGCAGTTTGAGGTGCAGGTTAACGACACTGACGGAAGCAGCAGACGTTTTCAAGTCCAAGAATCGACAAACTATGGAAGCATCATCTCTTTTGGGAAGGCGCATTCCTCAGAGATGTCTAGGCTTGGTTCTCAGGTATATTCAATCAAATTCTCTTCATACTGCAACATTGCCACTGTGAATTAATGAATACTATTATGCAGGAGTCTTTGCACAGTGTTAACTCTTCCAAGTCTCCTCAAGCATCATCAAGTGGAAACGTTCGGACAGAGTACGATGAGGTGAGCCAGGAAACAATAAGGAAGATATATGAACAAAGATCTTACACTGCCAGCACTTTGCTTGATCTTCTTCGGTCCGTTGCACCGAAGATGATGAAAAGGGCTGAAGCTCACTTCTCACATGGCATAGCAGACGATCTTAGGGATCCAAAATATAGCCACTACAAGTACTGGTCGAATCCACTCGAGACCAAGTGAGCATATCTCAGTCCTCTTACATCATAAACAGGGAATTCATAGACAGCAACATGCTTGTTGATTAGTTATGGCTGCTGCAGGTTACCTGAAGCTCCAGACATGGAGATTTACTGTCTATATGGAGTGGGGATCCCCACAGAAAGATCATACGAGTACAAGCTGTCGCCCCCGGGCAGGTACAGAAGTATCCCTTTTCAAATCGACAGCTCTGCAGATGGCAGCCAAAATGGGTGCTTGAAGGGAGGAGTATACTTTGTGGATGGAGATGAGAGTGTACCAGTTTTAAGTGCTGGTTTCATGTGTGGCAAGGGATGGCGAGGGACGACGCGGTTCAACCCTTCTGGGATTGCTACTTACGTAAGAGAGTACAAGCACAAAGCACCGGCGAATCTGCTGGAGGGAAGGGGGGTAGAGAGTGGGGCACATGTTGACATTCTGGGAAATGTTGCCTTGATTGAGGATGTAATGCGGGTGGCTGCCGGAGAATCTGGAGTAGGGCTGGGAGGAGATAGAATCTATTCAGATATCATGAAGCTATCAGGGAAAATCAGCATTCAACTCTAGTCGATAATGTTTCAGTTTCAGCAGGACTCAAGGGTGGTTAAGTTACTAATTTTCATTAGTTTAAAAGTTCCCAGCTGTAACCTAACCTGTTTAATAAGACTCTCTTCCTCAGTTAACATCATGTAATCAAGAAATGAAGAAATTTTGTTGCAAGAGCAATCTGATTCGTGAAAAACAATTCGCATACCAATATGTTAACAAATCAAGTGCATTAGTTGAATTGAGATGGGAGATAAGGGAGTATCATTTTAGGACAACAAAAGCCAAACCCAAATATACAATGAAGGTCCAAGAAAAACAAAAATAAATAGCATAATAGCTCTAACCAGCGGTAAATTCCGCGATCCATTTTGAACACATTATGCAGAGAGGCTAATGAAACAACAAGCAGGCGGCGTTCACTCTCCATTCTCTTCTCCCTTGCATTTGATAATCCAAAGAATCGGTAAACATGGGGCGACAAAATGGCCGTTAGACGAGGATTTGAAGAAAGTCCCGACACAAACCTAAGACATCGCCTTACCAAAATTTTATGATGGTTTTACAGGGCTTGCCGTAGATTTAGAATCTTTTCCAGGTTTTGCTGTACTGTCGATAACGATGTTTCCCACTCGGAGTTCCATAGCCTCCGTCTCATCCTTCTCTGTCCTGTTGTTATTGGCAACGTTATTTTCCACCTCCTTGGGTTTGTTAGAAGGGGTGATCTGCCGAGGGCCTCCGGTGATCCATGAATGATTAAGACACTGCGCTGCTGTCAGCCTTTTCTCAGGCACAAAATCCAGTATCTGACTGAGGAAATCTGCCGTCTCAATCGCATCCTGCTCGCTGAACTCGTATTTTTCCATGAGAACCTTACTGAGAGGCCAAAACCGTAATCTTCTGATATGCCTCAGATCTCCAAATCTATTGAAGAATTCCCGTGAATAACGCCCACCCAATGCAACCTGCAGATATGGTTTGTCAAGGACGACATCTTTACTATTTAGAGGGGGCATGCTAAAGGCAGAAGATTTGACAAATTATTACCTTGCGTGGCATCATCCCAAGAAGCTCCATCATCAGGGCCAAATGGTCCTTCAGATTAAAAAAGAGAGAGACAATCATGAATCAATAACTCAACAAATAAGAAATAATCCGATATGGCATATCATAATTTTATGAAATGGGGGAATAACTCAAGACAATCATATCAAAAGGTCAAACATAGAACCGCATCTATGTGTGTGCCTGCAAATAAAGCTAACTGCAAACTTGAATAAAGAAGTATCAAAGTGCAAACAAATGTTACACGTCTATAGCCCATTAAGCATATTAGAAAAATGGCAACTGCACTAAATTAGAAGGAAAAGAGCATCGCATGACTAAAAACTGAACGGAGGGAAATTTTAGAATATATATGTATTCCCTCAACCACTTCAGCCTAAAATCAATGCAACAAGTACGTTCAATGTTTCACAATAGTCTCTTACTCCGTCTTTCCAATATATACAGGATTCTTGTACACAGAGTAATGTTTATTTCTAATTTACTCATATACCACCATTCAGTATGGATTAATAATAATATTTTATGTTTGACAGACTCATGGAATTATTATTTCAATAAGGGCATATCAGGAAGTTTAGTGTTCAATTCTCTTTTCAAGTGGTTTTCTAACCCTTATGAAAAACTCAATCAACCTATACACTTGTGACACAGGAGTACAATGTACAACTACAAAGAATGCCTTTCTTTTCTTAGATGAGTCTGTTAAAAGAGGGTCTTCAATGACATTATTTATAAATTATATAATTCCACAAGAAACTTAATATGATCTAATATTGAAAACAGTTGGAGCAGGTTCAAGGTTCTACCTAGGAAGGTTCACAAGGGACGAGCCAATTTCATTGTGACATGCTAAAAAACAAAACTCAAATTAAGACAACAACATTACAAAGTTTAAACCCACTCATCAAATGATTAGAGCCCATAAAATGAATCTCCACTAAGAAAAATTCGCAACATGGTAACGGACTCCATATTAATTAACATGGTGGAGGAACTAATAGGGTGTGATAATTTTATTTATAATTACAGACATTCAATCACTGCAACATATGGACCTCTAGATAGGTATTTAGTAAAAAATATGGTCCCTAACTGGCACCAGCAAGGTTATTCACTGTAACAGCACAGAAAATCAACGATATGAATGAGTATACTGTTTAAGGGGATTAGAACAGCATTGAAACATAAAAAACGTGAAAAAAATAGCATCTTAAAATCAATAAAATAAAGGATAAATACTTATTTGGTTCAAGTTCTTCAATTTGTTAAATTTGAGTTGCTATAATTTCAATATGCTAAAGTCAGGTCTCTGTATAAAATTGAGGTTTCCATGTATTACAGCAAGTCCTTCAGCTATAGCAAAAGTAAAGAGCATAACATAAATGAAAGCATACAGACTTCAGCTCTTACAACTGTTGTAACATTACTTTAAGGGTTGTAATATATAAAATGGGGAATTGGGGAGGAAGCAGGGTGCATACCTCATCACGGTCATAATTGTCACCACTATGAGGATCAAAAAGAACATCGCCGGTGGCCAGCTCAAAACATATGCAGGCAAAGGACCACATATCAGCTGATGTAGTGTACTTAGATCCTAAAATAACCTCTGGGCACCTATACTGCCTTGTTTGAATATCGCTCGTGAATTGCTTATAAGTCCAACACGCATTTCCAAAGTCCACCAATTTGCATTTCAGTTCAACTTCAGCCAAGAGCTTTTGCCTTGCAGACCGGCTGCCTCTCTTCTTACCCTTTGTCCCTTGACATGCACCATTTTCCCCATCACCAGTTGATTCAGCAACTGATGTATTGCTGTGCTTTTCAATACACTCTCCATTGGGTTTATCATCTCGATGAAAATCTTCAGGTCCACTTGCCTCATTATCTGGCTCAGCTTCTTCCCTCCCAACACACTTTTGAGCAGCCCGCTTAGCCTTCTTTCGGATCTTCTTCTTCTGGTTCTTAGTCAGATCACCATAAGAACCCTTAACATCTGACTCTGACACAATCTTGCTTTTACTGGAAGGAAGAATAATAGGTGTGCCTGATTTTCTAGGATCTTTAGCTGGATCTATCATTGAAAGAAGTAGTATGTTCTCCGGCTTCAGATCTGTGTGTATTATTGATAACTGACGGTGCAGATAATCCAATCCAACTAAAATGTGGTAACAAATTTCTTTAACCATATGAAGAGGTATCCCTCTGTAGTCTGAATACTTAATTAGGGTCAAGAGATTATCACCCAAGTATTCAAAAACCATGCAGACATGTTGGCCATTAGGACCAGAATGCTTGAAGTGATCCAAAAGCTTCACCACACATTTCTTATCTTCTGGATCTCCCTCAGCAATCTGCTTTAGAATAGTGATCTCATCCATGGCTGCTTCTGTATAGTGTTGTGCACTCTTTTGTACTTTCAGAGCTACATGTATCTATAATCAGAAATGAAATAGGATTAATTCATTGACTGATCAAAACATCTTAGCAAGTCACAAATTATACATGAATCACCATAGGGATATTCCCTCTCCTCTCTCTCATACAGAAACACATTTGTACAGGCACACACATCTAAGTGCTCAAGTACCTGAAATGTGAATCCACATTCTCTTAGCCTAACTTTCTTCTCTTAATGTATGAGTCCACTAAAAAAACAGAAGCAGTTTGACAAAATGTACTTCGCTTTTCTGCTTCACTTTCTTGGATCCTTAAACGATTACTTTTTCTACTAATAGCAAAGTAGCTTTAACTAAATTGAGACCATATTTGATTAGCCTATACTTACAATATATGTTTCTATCAGATTTCTAACGACTAAAGGATCACGAGGGAAAAAAAATATAAAATCTTGAACCGGATTTAATTGTTAATTCTACGAGTTTATAAACTGAAACAAGATTTTGACCAGTAACTAAGCGTTTTCAAGAATATAAACCTTGATATAAAGATTAAAATTACTAAATTTTAGACTTCAATAAGCAATGAGACAATGAAAATATCCCTCCCAAAACAGAAATACCATCTAACAGACATTTCCATTTAAACAATAATGTTCTTGCACCCAAAAAGAAACATCTTCTCATAATCAAAACGGCATAAATTAGCATCTATTAGATGAAAAACCTAAATACTTCAAACTGGTAAATCTTCTTAGGAGAATGCGTTTTCATATTCAAAAAACCCATTTAGGGACAAAACGAGTTCCATAAAAACAATCACATGCTCCACGCACTCGTCCAAACACACTAGTTTAACAACAAACATAGCAAAAGTGTGTCCTACGAAACCACGGAGTGTCAGAACATTATTGCATATCATATTTATCAACTACAAACAAATCTGACTAAACTATTCAATAAAATGTTTGAGCGACAACAGACGCGTACAGATTTCTGAGTATCCCAAGCTAGCCAGACGGTGGAGAAGTGGCCCCAGCCAAGTTTGCTCTGAACAACATATCTGCTGTGTTTGAAAGTGTCCCCGATCCGCACGGCGTGGTATCCGCCTCGTCGATAATCCTCAGTCCCCTCGTCCTCCGATGTATAGTCGCTCGACTCGCTCTGATCGTCGCCATTCCTATCCACCGCCGACGCCGTCGTCGTCGCCTCCTCAGCCATTAGTCGATCTCAACTAAATCGGAGAACTTGAAGATTGTTTGACTGGAGATCGGGAGCGAACACCGTAGCCCTAGATTCTTCTCAGTATTACTGTCACCGATAGGATAGAGATTAGGGTTTATCTTTTCTTTAATTCGGAACGAAATCAAATTGGGTAAATTATTTTTGTTATTTATTTTATTGAATTTTTTAAAGTAAAATGTTGATTGGAATGGAAATGGAGCTGGGCATTAAAAATATTTAAGGGAAAAAAGGAGTAAAAAGTAAGGTGTCATGGCGTCTCTTTCCTTTTTTTTTTTTTTCCCACAAATTAAATAGATCAAAACATCAAATCTAGTCCAAACTATCTGCCTTTTTTCAATTCTAGTACGAACTATACCTATTCTCCATTTTATGTTCAAACTTTCCAAAATCATTCAAATCTAGTCTGTAAAAATATTCCGGCGATGGAAAGCTGACTGGGCAACCGAAAATCCTCGTCATATTTAAAAAATAAAATGATTTAAATCCACATCATAAAATATAATTCCACATCATATTTATTTTAAAAAAACTCAAAACCTAAAATCCTTTTTCCCTAATTCCTTTCTCTTCGCGTGACTCTTCCCCCTTCCCTTCCTTCACGTTCACGTTTGACTGTAACCCATTCTTCAATCGACGACGGCGGCAGCGAAAATACTTCCCCCGTCGAACGATTGGAAGCAAGGGAATGGAGTTGTTAACGACAATGCTATTACTGCTTTTCTCTCTCTCTCTATGCATTATTTTCAAGTTTCTGCAGAAACCTGGAAACGATCACCAATCTATGCTTCTGAATCGAATCCCCGACCCGAAGAGGCTTCCGCTCATCGTAAACCTCCACCTTCTCGCCGAAAAGTCCCAGCCGCACCGTGTATTCAGAGACTTGGCTGCCGAATACAGACCTCTAATGCAGCTGCAGCTAGGGCCGGCAATCTCCAACCCGACACGAACCCAACACGAAAAAAATGGGTTGGGTCAACCCATTTAATTTTTGGGTCGGTTTCAGGTCAACCCGTCCAACCCATTTAATTTTCGGGTTGGGTTCGGGTCAATCTCAGGTTGACCCGCGAACCCATTTGACCCACCAATAATATTAATTATTATTATTATTATTTATGAAATATAATTACATAAAAAATTAATAAATAAAATATAGCCTAAAATCAAAAATTTTAAATAATTAACACAAATTTTTAATTTTTAAAATAATTATCACAATTTATTAATTTTTAAATTAATTAACACATTTTTTTAATTTTTAAAATAATTAAACAGGTCATTTCGGGTCGACCCGAAAATAAATAGTTCGGGTTCAGATTTCTAACCCGCGAAAATATACAGGTCGGGTTCGGGTTGGCGTGTCGCTTGTTATTATCAGGTCAAAACCCGACCCGCCAACCCGAACCCGACCCATTTGCCACTCCTAGCTAGGGAATGTCCCTTTGTTCATTGTCTCCCCCGTCGAACGATTGGAAGCAAGAAAATGAGAGAAGTATTTTTGCTGCCGCCACCGTCGAGTGAAGGGAATGGGTTACAGTCGAACGGGAAGGAAGGGAAGGGGGGGAAGAGTCGCACAAAGGGAAAGGAATTAGGGAAAAAGGATTTTAGATTTTGAGTTTTTTTTAATAATATAATATTAAAATAAATATGATGTGGAATTATATTTTATGATGTGGATTTAAATCATCTTATTTTTAAAATATGACGAGGATTTTCGGTTGCCCAGTCAGCTTTCCGTCGCCGGAATATTTTTACAGACTAGATTTGAATGATTGTGAAAAGTTTGGACATAAAATAAAGAATAGGTATAGTTCGTACTAGAATTAAAAAAAGACGGATAGTTTGGACTAGATTTGATGTTTTGGCCAATTAAATATGTCCCATGACTCCCATTATCGGTGGCAATTTTTTACGCTTACAATAATAATAATAATAGTTTAGTGTTAACTTTTAATGAGTTTGTATCATTATTATGTCAACCCAATAAAGATACGAAATTTTGGTATCGTGTTTGTGTTATCCAACAACTTATCATATTTCTTGTTGTGTTTGTGTTATACACTAAGAAGTTAATAAATAATATTTTTTATTTTATTATTATTATCACTATATTATTATTTATCAGCTTAATCTAACACTTTTCACAGGTCCATATTGCGTCCATGTCGTGTTCGTGTCAATTTTGTGTTATCAAATCGGATTATTAACATATCAATGTTGTGTCCGTGTCGAATTCGTATTTGAGGCTTAATAGTTCGTGTCGAGCATATCCTTAATAGATTATGTTTGTGTCAGACCTTAATCAGGGGCGGACTTATCTTATAAAATGTGTACCCCCAAAATTTTATTTTATTACTATTAAATATATATTTATATATTTTTATATAATGTACCCCAATTTAATTTTATTTATAAATTTAATCCCCAATTATACATTTCTGGATCCGCCCTGATCTTGATGAGTCATATCTCTATCGTGTCGACACGATAACGACCAGACACGCACGAATTGTCAACCCTACGTCCCATTTTAATCATGTTGTTTCTAAAAATATTAACTTTTTACATTAATATAAAGGCAAAAACTTGCGTTAGGCAGGCCTAAACGGTTTAGGCGGGTTTTATCCTACCCAAATGGGTTCACCCATCCCAAATAGGGTATATTAGATGGGTTTGGGCTTGGGTTAATGAATAAAACCCGCCTAAAGATTGGGTTAATGGATAAAACCCGCCTAAATCGTTTAGGCCTGCCTAACCCAAGACCTTCCCTAATATAAATTGAAATTTCAATTATGTTTAGTAGACGGGTACCAGATGATAATTCATTTCAATAATGACATCGGAAGATTTGATAAAATAATTTTCAAAATTCTTAAATAAAAAGTAGCCATAACCAATTCTGCTTATGAAAGATATGGACTAAGATTTTGTACTAATTAGATTAGTACAATATATATTAATTAGTAATATATTAATATGATTAGTATATAATATATTAATTGGATTAATATCTATTTGGTAATATATTAATAATTAGATTATTAATTATTGGAATTGATATGGAAATAAATAAGGCCCAAATCTTATTAGATAAGATTTGAGACTCTCCTCTATATATAAGAGAATAACTTATTTTTAGAGAATAAGAATTAACGTGACTTATAGAGAAGAGAGAGAATTTGTTTCCTAGGCATTTTTCATATAAATACACAAAGCATAGGGTTTTGAGTTCTACGCCTCCATAATTCTCTCTAGGAATTCATAGCGTTCCTGGTTTGAATATACACCGTGAATTGGATTCTGCACCTGATTGATTCGACACGTGGATACCTCTAGTAGTGGATTCGTGCTCCAGGATAATTCAGAATCGCTTGTGTTCTACGGAAGAAACTGTAAGTTTTCCCTTTTAATTCACGTTGAATCTCTATGCATGATATTAATTATAAATCTAGATATGTTCGTTGATAAACTATTCCGCTGCGTTCATTAGATGAAATCAACGAAACCCATCATTGGTATCATAGTCAGGTTCGATTTATAATTAATTATTACGTTAATTAAGTTTATGGGTTGATTGAGTTTTAAAATATTAAACTAATTTGTAACACTAAATTGTTTTGAACAAAGTCGATGGTTGACTTCTTTGGAAGAAACTCATCAGCCATAAACTGTAAATTGGATGAAGCGGTGATGGCCATGATCCGAGACTGTCAACTGCGGCCTTGGGTTGTAACTTGCAAGCGAACGAAATTCAAAAATATCTTGCGGTTTGACCGCAAGTGATTTAATAAATAAATAAAAAAAATTGAATAATTTGATTATTCTCAATAGACATTCCAACGCAAGCGGTTGTAACTTTTATGGGATAAAGTCATGACGTCAAATGAAAATCAAAATTACTATTATTGTTTGGAGAATAATAATAGTATATATATTAATATATATATATGTAATATTGATTTAGAATCAATGTAAATTTTGAAGTTTAAATTGGAATGTTACTGATATTAATTTGGAATTAATATATTTTGAATTTCTGGAGAGGGTACGCACATGTATTAGTTTTGAACTAATACGTATATCATTATTCTAAAATAATGATGACATTCAAAGTTTTGTAATTATATTAATTTAGAATTAATATTAATTTATTATTTGTGAAATAATAAGAATATTTTGAATATTCATAATTATATCAAACTGAAATTAATATATATTTTGAATCTCAAGTTAACAATACATTTATATTAGTTTTAATATATCAGTATTGAGATAATGATATTATATAGATATTTGCTCTAATATTAATTTAGAATTAATTGAGTACCATTATTTTTAAAATAATAAAAATATCTTGGATAAATGTATATATGTTAATTTAGAATTAACACAAATTTCATTATTTTAGAAATAATGAGAATGTTTAGAGTATGTGTATATTTATGTTAATTTTTAATTAACATAATGCTTTCATTATTTTAGAAATAATGAGAATATGTTTTTATATTAATTTGGAGATTAATACAAATTTTAACCCATAAATTTAATTAAAATAAAATATGTTAATTCGATTAATGTATTTTATTTGTAGAGATTGTGTGTTTTTATTATATGTCTGACATGATAATTGTTTATAATTTGATTATATGATTTATCATGTTTTAACTATAGTAGTTAAAGACCGCTATGCATGTTTGGGTAGGCGGCACCCAATAATTGCAGTCCGTTTTACATGTTTGGGTAGACGGCGCCCAATATTTGTGGTCCGCATTGGTATGCCTGGGTAGGCGGCGCCCAGTAATTGTTTTATCAGAACCAATATTTGATATGGTTTAAACAATTAGTATCACATATTTTATCCCCACTTAAATACAAGTCTATTTTGAATATGTGTCGTCCATTATAATTGGTTGAGTGTTAAGCTTTCTTCGGTCTGGGGTATTTACACCAAAGTATTTGCTCTGACTCGACGTGGCTAAGGCTCAATCATAGGTGTTTTTGAAGCATCGTGTAATGGGGTTGACTTGCTTAGATTGTTTTGGCACCAAAGCGTGCAAGATGATTTAAGGACACTGATTAATTGGATTAATCAACCAGGAGTTGCAAAATAGTTTTGCAATTGGCTTGGAGGCCTACTAAGTGATATTATTGCAGTTATCAGCCAAAGCAAACGCTGTGATAATATTGACTTGGATATTGGTCCACTAAAATTTATATTTGATATATGTTCGTATTTTGTGTTTGGGGTCACATAATATGTTAAAATTAGTGGGAGCTAATCAATGCAAAAGTCCTAGTTTGATTAGTCATGTGAATATGATGTTGATTACTCAATTCTGATTTTCCTTTGAGTTATTTTCTTATTAGATTAAATGTCGAAATAATCTTTGAAATGTTTGATGGAAATCAATAAGTTGACTTGATCAAAGTTTTGGATTAGATCCAATATCTGCGTTTGTTGTTAAGACTGAAACACATTGATTATATGTAGGACAAAGTATTTGTCTCATCTTGATAAATATTTTATTGACTTTGCTAAGTTTGACAAAGCGAGTCATAAGAAATACATGGAAGATGTCACTAAGGCTAAATGTGTCATGTTTTTTATAGCTATGGAGTTGTAGAGGTGACATAAGCACATGTTTCCTTGTGAATGCTTAGATGCATAAAGAGAGATTTTGCAAAGTTTGAGACACGAGGTGTTCAGGCAATAAACAAAGGATGTTTATTGTTGAGATACATACGTCTATTTTGAACTCACAATGTTGGGTATTGGATACCTATTATAGCTTAAACATTTGAGAAGTGTTTGAAGCTAAGTGAGACAGTGAAAGTTGGTCACTTGCGTAAAAATGAAACAATAGTTGTTGATGAACGTATAGTGATATATAGATTAGATCTATATTTAAATAGACTAATGTTGAGAATCATTATATCTATTCTCATGTTAGACATGAATGAGATTGTTCATTTAGTTTTGGAATCTATTCTATTCATTTTGAATGAATGAAACTAATTTTGAAGTACATCTCTGTTGAATGGATTATGGTTGCTCAAATGTAAACACGGAATTCTCAATGACAATAATAAAAGCCCTTAGCTAAATAATACGAATAAGCTCATGGATCTTTGACATTGTAAATTTGATCATACTAATGAGAAAAGAATAGTGAGGTTGAGAAAGTTAGACCATCTCATATTATTTGATTTTGAATCTTGCGATACTCACAAATCTTATCTCATATGATGTATGACAAATGAATTACTTTATAGGAAAGTATTATAAGTCAAAGATATGCTAGAGTTGATTCACATCATTGTGAATAGACTGTTACCAACTCCAGCATGAGTGGAAATTTGTATACTATAACTTTTACTTATGATTTTAAAGAGATGGATATGTGTATTTATACAAATCTAAGTTTAAGTTGGAAGTTGAGAAACAAATTGATGAGAGTATTAAAGCTTTATGATTTGATCATGAAGCATATACTTAGTCAAATATTATCAATTGTGTGAAATGACATGGAGTTCAGTTAGACGAACATCTCATAGAACGTCTCAATTAGATGGGGGCATTTAAAAGGAGAAATTGAATCTTGTTAGACATGATTCGATCCATGACTAATTTCACCAATCTCTCTACATCACTTGGAATTATGTTTTAGAGCAATGTATTTGTCCTAAAATAAGATTCTTTTCATATCAGTCGAGGAAATATCATATGGATTATGGTATATTAGATTTTATCTTGAGCAAATGCAAACCTAGGGTTGTAGCATCAGCAAGAAGATGTAGACTGATGAATTAGAATCTAAAATGAGAAGCTTGTGGGATATCCTTAGATGATATATCATTTTACACACCTAGAGATCACAAGGTGATTTCTAATACTACGACATTTTTTTGAAAAATTATATTAATTAGAATTAATATGAATATCATTATTTTGGAAATAATGATAATATTTAGAATATATGAATTGATATTTTGATTTGGAATTAAAATAAACATTCAAAAAGTTCGTAGTAGAGTAGGTTTTGAGGAAACTCAAGAACCACATGATGGTGAAGAGGATGAAATCTTGTTTAATAGTTAAGACAAGAATTCAGTGGGAGTTTTTGATGCTCTATTGGATGGGGGAAATCTTTCGGTAGATAACCTTGAGACAATGAGAGCTATCAAAAGGAGAATGTTGCAATAGTTGCATAACTCTAAGAACTCTCATAGTATTGTATAAAAACCTTTTACACATGTAAAATGATAAACTTGAACAAACGTAAAATTAACTCAATAGATCTTGGTTACTTATGAATTGTCTCAGAAACATAATCTTTTGGTTTAGAACCAAGAAGATAAAGACATGTCTATAATAACTAACCAAGAGTTTTATTGGAGTTGTGTGAGACACAAATCTCTTGAAGATTTATTATTTTGGAAGATTTTAGAAATCACTAAAATGTATATTTAAAATGCTAAACTATTCTCAAGTACTTTAGAAGGACTTAAGAATATTTATTGATCCATAGTGGACAATTGTAGCTGTCAGTGACTAGGTGCACAAATGAAGGTTTTCATAAAGATTTCGACTTGTAATAATCATGATGATAAGAGAAATAATAAAGGATGGACATAAAATTAGAATGAGTACCCACTGTGGATAAATAGCTAATTTGTTTATGAAACATTTGTGAGTTTAGAACCACAAAATATTCTTAAACATGAGTATTAGATACACTAAAGATTGGCTTGATCTAGTGGGAGTTTTGAGATAGTATGTCTTAGAAACATCTTTTGAAAGAGACATTTATCTTGATCACATTCACCTATATGTTCATTGTGTACATATAAGGCTTACACATTATTTTGAGTAATAATTTGTTTGTTTGTATTATTCATAAATAGATGTTCTCATGAGTTAATATTGTTTTTAATGAAGTGAGACATTAATGATAGAGTATAACTCTTAAATTGCCCCAACCAATGATCATCAAGAGTGGGATATTGATGATATGTTATAGGTTGGATGTGGTTTGCATCACATTCTTAGAGAATGTAGTTGATCTCACGGCTACGAAATATTTGATGTTCGTGATGGACACATGGATACTTTGGAGAGTATTGGTATACCCTACCTCTAAACCATTTGTTTTGTGTGTCTATGGTTTATTTGTAAGTGGAGTATATAACGGTCCTTAGACCTGAGGTCAAATCTCATTTTATTTACAAAGTGGTGTGCTTTGACCAAGTACAATGCTTGCACTCCAATAAAGGGGTAGATACGGCTTGTGTTGGGTACATCATGATGTGGATGAAAATGGTAGTTGAACCAAGATGGGATTCATTGCTCGATTAGACTTCGAGAAGAACACTCAAATTCTCTATATTATTTGACCGCTAAGTCACTGGCCAGTGCAAGAGATATATTCAATTTTAGTAATTGAATATGATCAATATGGGTAAAGATGAGATAAATTAATTAAGCTATTAGGATAGACACATGGCAAATCCTAGGCTTAATTGAGTGGTTCGCGAATGAAGGGATGTTATATAAACTTCACGAAAGGTTAAGTTTACTGTGTCCACGTAAACGTTCTCCATATACCAAGTTCGCTACACAACGCAGTCTAGGAGTTTTGTGTAGACTTTAATTTGATTATCGTTGGTAATGGAGGCCTATAGGGTCACGCTATAAGTGTTGGATTGATCAGGTTAAGGGTGTAAAGATGGTGCATGATTTTTGAAATCAAAATCATAGTCCAAGTGGGAGATTGAAAGATATGGACTAAGATTTTGTACTAATTAGATTAGTACAATATATATTAATTAGATTAATATATATCTTTCTAGATAATATACTAATATGATTAGTATATAATATATTAATTGGATTAATATCTATTTGGTAATATATTAATAATTAGATTATTAATTATTGGAATTCATATGGAAATAAATAAGGCCCAAATCTTATTAGATAAGATTTGAGACTCTCCTCTATATATAAGAGGATAACTTATTTTTAGAGAATAAGAATTAACGTGACATATAGAGAAGAGAGAGAATTTGTTTCCTAGGCAATTTTCATATAAATACACAAAGTCTAGGGTTTTGAGTTCTACCCCTCCATAATTCTCTCTAGGAATTCCTAGCGTTCCTGGTTTGAATATACAACGTGAATTGGATTCTGCACCTGATTGATTCGACACGTGGATACCTCTAGTAGTGGATTCGTGCTCCAGGATAATTCAGAATCGCTTGTGTTCTACGGAAGAAACTGTAAGTTTTCCCTTTTAATTCACGTTGAATCTCTACGCATGATATTAATTATAAATCTAGATCTGTTCGTTGATAAACTATTCCGCTGCGTTCATTAGATGAAATCAACGAAACCCAACAGTTTAAACAAAAAAGTATTTGGTTGAACTAAAAGAAATAAAATCAGTTACATGTTTTTTCGTTCTCGCAAAATAATTTTATAGTTCCATCAAAATCAATTTCCAAAATAAACGAATCCCAATTAATCAATTATTCAAATGATTAAAATCAACTCTTTAAAAGGATATTTGGCCTATATAAGTTAATTGGTTCATATTTAATGCTAAAAAATAATAACTCACCCAGTCACCTCTCACAAGCTTACAATGGGTAAATTAAATGCCTAGCGAATATATTTACCATTAATAAATAAAATAAATACGATTGTAAATGAGCAGAGCATTTTTTGAGTTATTCGGATATGACTAAAAAAAAATTCATTTGAAATTCGACCGTTTAATAAACGAATCGAGCTCGAATTTCGAATCAAGCTCAATAATATAAACAAACCGAGCTCGAGCATGGATATATTTGGTTTGCCTAGTTCGCGAACATGTTCGAGTTCGAGCTCAAACTGAGCTTTATCGAGCTCGAGCTCAAACATGTTCGCGAACAGGCTCGTTTAAAAGCTCGAGAGTAAGCTCCTTTACGAGCTCGATTTTTTATTAAAATTTTATATTTATATATTTTTTCTATTTCTATACCATTTTATGTTATTGAATATGAACTTAGTACAAGAAGAAACAGCGAAGTACATGAGAAGATGCAGAAAGAAATAATACAAAAAATGTGACGAATGAAAAAATAGCTGAGTCGAGATGATCTCTTCCCGCAAGACAAATGTCATCATAGTCTCGATTTTGGCAGTTTGTCCCAAAAAATAAAACGGCTACGTCTCGGTCAAAACAACACCATAATCGAGCGAGCTCTGGTGAACTGGAGAGGAGCAGGACTATGCAGACCATTATGGCTGGAAACTGAGAATTTGGCAAAATAAAATTTGTGCAAAGAGCAAATTTGGCAAGTTTGATGCATGCACCTTGGATGTCTATTTATAGGCATTCCACCAAGGCCTGACGACAGTTACGCACGCCAGATTTTTGGATCGGCATGATGACGCGGCAATTACATGCGCGAATCTCGGATCGTGTGTTTGAATGAGACATAAAACGGTCTCCGACAAATCAACATGTGCGCTGACTTCATCAACCACGCCACCTGGTGCTGAATCACGCCATGTCACGTCCAATTGTGCGAACACGTCGACTGGGCCAACCCAGTCAACTATTCCATTTCGATGAGCCTATCGGGCTCATTTCTGTTGTAAAAAAAGATAAGGTCTTGAAAGGCCAAGCCAAAGCCTAATGGCCCATAGATCAATTGCCAAAAACCAAGAATCAGGAACCAGGGCTCGAGGAACGGGCTCGGCCTGCGGCCTCGTTGAGGCTGAAGGCCGAGGCGAGGCGGGCGGCGTGCGTGGACACATGGTGGGTATGTTGTGTAACGTCCCTAGCACACTCAATTATTACACCATATTAGTGTAAATATATTTATACATGTTAAGAAAATGTTAGATTCCCGGGATATCTTAATTATTGCATGTCTTTAATTAATACTTGTTTTAATTAACCATGTAATATAATGACGCCACGTGTCAACTTCACGGATTAATTTCTCACTCAACGAAATACGGATTTGAGAAAATAAATATACCACGATAATATATTTGCAACGTATATCTATCTTGTAATATTTAATTCCCACAAAATTAAATATTTACATCCTGAATATTTATTCAAATAGCTCCGGATTCCTACAATCCCCCCTATGAGTGTGTAGGAACTGAGTCTAAAACAGAGAACGTGAATTGTCTTTTATTATTTCAGCCGTTTGGATCGTTTTTAGGGTATAAAAAATAAATCAGATTTAATAAACCAAGCAAACCCTATGCATGCTCCTAATTTTTAAATTGCAGATGGTGGATTTACGGAATACCTGAACTCCAACTTTAGATTTGCAGATCTGGATTGAAGGTGGCGATGGACTCAAATCTGGATGTGGAATCCAATCAACGTTATCGTGTTTCAACAGATCTGATCTTCTGATCTGTTCCCTTGCTCCTCAAAAATCTGGTGAGGATACGCTACCGAGTTGGATCCAAATCGGAGAAGTCAACCAACTTATCCTTATGGCCTAGCTGTTGCCCTCTCTTTCTTTCAATATTTTATGTTGAAGACAGTATTTTCTTACTGATCTGATAGAGAGAACAATTATATATAGTATTAGGGGTTGGAAATCCTAAACTAATAGGCTCTGAGCAGTTTGTGGGACAGACCAGGAATCAAATGCAAATAATAAAGTGAGTCCTCTTTATTAATTAATTTCATGTACAACCCAAAATATAATTAATTAATAAAACATTAATTTGTTTTCACCAAGGAAATTAATGTTGACTTACTCATTTATTACCATATTTTTTTGGAACGGGTTGCATTAAACTTTAATGGTCTACATATTTAAGGTTCCAAACATTCATTAACTAATTTGGCTTTCGACAATCAACCACAATTAATTAATCTCTTATTTCCTGAGTAGTACCACTCACTTCTTTTCACTTATGCCTGAATTAAAAATTCAATCTGCACGATTTAACATAATGAACCTTGTGAGCTCCTCAGGGAATGTCCCCATCCTAAAACGGTTATGATTACCTACATGTCCAGCTTAAGCAGGTCACACACAAACCGCCACACCCAAGATGCAGGTATAAGAGTGCATGTAAGACTCGTCACCATAGCAAGTCAAAGTGTGGTCAACTTGTGTATGCCTCTTAGCCTTCCATTAGGTTTAAAATCATAACAAGTATGTTGAGACCTGACTCGTTCATATGTCAATGAGAATGGAACATCTCACTGTTGATCCAATCACTACATAAAGATGTATCGACACATCAAGTAGCTAGGATAAACTCATTTATAAACTGATGTGTCGCAGCCTAAACCGACAGCCTATCTAGGGACTGTCTCAGCCGTTATACTTTTATATCTCGCTAGGTCAAACGATTCATATGATCCTCTGTGATCTCCTACACACCATATGATCATCCATATAGGCGAGATAATAGGATATTATAGTCCGTATCGTATGTTTGTTATATCAGATAGCACCTATGTTGATGTAACACATTTATGAAGACCAGTGTATCAAACAAACACACTTAATCATGAATGCTTTTAGTATACAGTCCCAACAGAGTGGAAGTGCCTAATGCATGAATGCACAACCAACTCAGTCCTCAAGAAATGTTGTTGCACATGGAAAGGTAGCTTGTGACTTTGAGCCTTCCATCTTCAATGTAGTCGGGTACACTGGCGGCTTAGTGTTGGAATTGTATACATGAAGCATTATGATTGGTATATTTGAAAATGTTAAGTTAATATACTGGTAATCATTAATGACTTGTGTTGAGGGTACTTTTGTTCGGATTTAGGGCCTCGGGAACTTTTGCACAATAATATTAAAATAGCATGATTTAACACTAAAAAGACAAATAAAAGAATGGAAGTCAAAATCGGATTGCAAAATATGATGAGATTGATGCAAACGCTAGGAAAACCAGTTCGCCGGCAAGAAAAACCAGTCCGCCGATAGCTTTGTTGAACAAAGTTCTTTCGGTATCTTTGAGTAGTAAAGAAACGTTGTTTTTGTACATATATTCATAGGTGTAGAAAAAATAGAGATTAAAGAGCTGCCTACAATTTCCTATATTTCCGCTGGGTAGCATTAATGAGCTTCGGGTTTGTCGCGCCTATTACACTGCACCTTCTTATCCGTTTTTGCAATTCTCGCAATCTTATCTCCTCGCCATCTATTAACTCTTCTCGACCATTGAGCAGTTCGCCTGATTCTACTGGTACCTCAGCTCGACTTGTCAAACTACTTCTTGATCGGGTCGAACTCCTTTAGTCGGATTACCTTACGCGAACTAATCCAACCGGTCCGTTCTTTTTTTCGGACTGCTTTTTCTTGGACTATTTCCTTCGGGTTGGTCAACTACTTTCCCTGCAAAAACTATTAGTGGGTCGTGTTTTGGACCCTTAGGTGGGCCGATTATCATCGTACCCAAACAACTTATGCCTGAATTAACAATCATATGGTATGAACAAACACATCCAGTTATCTCGTCGTACAGTGTGTAAGAGATCACAGAAGATCGTATAGATCGTTCGACCTAGCGAGATATAAATAGTTATCACAGCTGAGACAGTTTTTGGTTTGGCTGTCAGTTTAGCTTGCAGCACACTAGTCCATAAGTGGTTTATCTTGACTGCTTTGTGTGACTGGTAAATCTCAATATATTGATAGGATCAATAGTGAGATAAACCATTCTACTTTATATATGAATGAGTAAAGATCTTGGTAACTTGGTCGGATCTAAAGTCTATTGAAAGCTAAGGGGCATACATGAGTTGACTGTCACATTGAATTGCTATGGTGGAGAGACTTACATGTACTCATATATTTGCATCTTGGGTGATGACAGTTCGTGTGGGGTTTCCTCAGGCTGGATTTATATAATCATATCCGTTCCAGGATGGTGACATTCCCTGGGAAGCTCAAGAGGTTTGTTTGCTAAGTTCTGCAGTCTGAATCGGTGATTCAAGCATAAGCGATAAGGGTTGAGTGGTACTACTCAGGAATAATAAGAAATTAATTAATTGCAGCTAATTGTCATATGTTGAATTAATTAATGAATGTCTAGAACTTTAAATATGAGGATTAACCAAGTCAGTGCATCAGTTCCTAATAACGTGGTAATAAAGGGGTAGATCAACATTAATTATCTAGTGGCATTAATTAATATTTATTAGTTAATCAAGTTTTTGGTTGAACACGGAATTAATTAATAGGAGACTCACTTTATTATTTGCATTTAATCCCTGGTCTAGCCCAATAATGCTCGTAGTCCATTAGGGTTATTAAACCCTAATAGCTCATTATTCAGATCTATAAATGGATCAGTTCTCTCACTTCCCACATATGTTTACAGTCTCGCAAAATTGAAACCATAGAAAGAGTGCGAGAGTGGGCGGTCGATTGCACTAGAGAGGGAAACGAGAAATTGAGTTCCTCCAGTGCAATTTCAATTTGGTAGCGTATCCTTACCAGATTTCCGGATTGAGCAAAGGAATCAATCATAAGATTAGATCTGTAGGAACACCATCAACCATCTACCGCCATTATTCAATCCGTAGGAGTTGAGTTATTCCTTTAATCTACGCATTAAATTAAATAGGAGCATGCATAGGGCATTTACTGTTTGTCATATAATTTATTTTAGTATTCCATAAACTGAATATGGGGTTAAGAAATACATGGCGATTCACATCGCCTAGTGTAGACATAGTTCCTACAATTGGTATCAGAGTCAAGTTCGTATTTTATGGCTTTGTCGGAAAATAAATATTGACAATAAGTTTATTCATCTTATTAAATTTATCATGGATGAATTAAACTATCTTCAATGTTTTTGTTCTCGTGGCTCCCTCTTTGGTTTTTGGTTTTCTTTTAAATCGCAAGAAAATTCGTGATTAGATTGATAGGAAAAATATGTAATAGATCTAGATTTATTTTTTATTTTATTCAATCTGTAAAATAGAGTTGAGACCAAAAGAACGAAGAACAAGTCAGTTCCAGCAACACCATAGCAGCCAACCACCAAAAGACCTAGGGCTTAGCTGCGTGCGGCTGGGCCGCAGAGTTTTAGGAAAGCCTCTAACTTTTGAGTAGCAAATTTTGCAGAGTTTCGGCAAGCTTGAGAGTTTAGTGTTAAGTTGTGTTGAGGTAACCTTTTCTCTTAGAAATCCTCACCTATTTATAGGTGGAGGTCTTGAAATTTGAATCGAATGAGCCGTTAGAGATAGATTGGATGAAGTCCAATCGAAAGTTTATGTTCTCTACTATGAACGGCGATAGGTAGGTTATTTTCTAGGAGTCCAACACTTGCTCCTGCTTTTTATGACTTTGACAATGATTGTTCACATTTTGTCATAACGTCAGTATGATCAGTTCGAGGAATCCAGACTGATCAGTCCGAGAAATTTAGACTGAAGTCTTGGACTTGCAGACTTTAAGGAATCTTCAATCCCTAAAGTTCGTACTTGTGATTACCATTGAGTTTTATTGAAAAGAAAAAAGTGAAATCTGAAACATATGCATGTATTTGAGAGTATGCGTTATATTCTGAATAACTATTATTATTTTACTAACTTTGACTCCAGGTACAACAAAACACTTTCTCGTAGATACTCAAGCAATAGTCGAGCGTATCATGTGTTTAACCTACATACTAATACTATCCAAAAATCTGTCAAAGTTGTATTTGATGATGCAGGAACCTTACTAGATAAACAAGACGTGGAAGATACATCTCATCTCATAGAGAATGACATAGAATCAGTAACTGAGACAAGTATAGATGTTAGACAAACAATAAGTCCAACATCAACTCCAGACCCTGACACTGACAAAGAGGAGGATCAAGTTACTCTGAGTTCAAACTCTGACAAGGAGGAAATCTATGACACCCTGGTGTCAAACTCAAAAACTAGAAAACTACCTATTCGAAACAAAAGGAATCACCCTCAGTCTCAAGTCATTGGAGGTGTCTTAGAAGGAGTACAGACTCTCAAGAAAGCCCCCATCAATTGGAAAGAGATGGTAAAAATGGTTTGTAAGTTCAACATCTTCCACTATAGTGATTATATATTTCTAACTGAACTCAAGCATGTTTCTGAAGCTTTAAAGGATGAGAATTGGATTTTGTCTATGCATGAAGAATTAACTCAGTTTGTTTATATTGATGTGTGGATATTAGTTCCTTGGCTTAAAGACAAAAACATAATTGGAACTAAATGGATATTTAAGAATATACCTAACTTTTTACTTGATCTAAAGTTCAACAGAGGTAATATACTGATAAGAGCTTTATAGTTGCTCAAGTTAATAACTTAGTGTTTGGGGCAACTGATGTTAGACTTATTGATGACTTTGTCACAATAATGTTTGACATGTTCGAAATTAGTATGGTAGGTGAGTTTAACTAGGGGTGTAATCGAACCGAGTCGAGCCGAGTAGTGCCATGCTCAAGTTTGACTTGTTTAGAATCGAGTCGAGCTTCGAGCTTTTTTGTCGAACATTTTGAAGTTCACGAACTTTATCGAGCTTTAATCGAGCCTAAACGAACTTTCTAAATATGGAATATATTTAAAATATCCATTATTATTTTGAAAGAAAAAGTTATTTATCTGTAAATTAATATCATATTCATGCTCAAATTCTAAATCTTATCATTATTAGAAAGATTTATCATTATTGTTACCCTTAAATTATGAAAGATATTACTTTTATAAAATTAATTATTTTATATTTCTTACTAATTTTAGCTAACGAGCTTGCTCACGAGCTCACGAGTCGAATACTATGATGCTCAAGTTTGGTTCGTTTAATAAACAAGATTCTCAAAACAAATTCGAACGAGCTTTTATCGAGTCGAGATCCGAGTAGCTCACGAACAATTTGACTCATTTACAGCCCTAAGTTTAACTACTTCCGTGGATTCCAGATTAAGCAGTATAGTGATAGTTTTTCTATTTCTCAATCTAAGTATGCTCAAGGTTTAGTAAAAAGATTTGGATTAGGTTCTGCAAAATATATGAAAACACTAATGAGTTCCAGTGTCAAACTTAGCAAAGATGGAAGACGTGTTAGTGTTAAACCTACTGAATATTGTGAAATGATAGAAAACTAGTTATACTTTACTGCCAGAAGACCAAATATTCTTTTCAGTATTGATGTTGGTGTTAGGTACAAGTCTAACCCCAAAAAGTCTCATATAAATGTTGTTAAAAGAATCATTCGATTTATATCTGAAAATTCAAATATGAGATTATGGTATGCAAAAGATATTGGTACTAACATTACAGGTTATGGCTATGCTAATTACACAAGAGATGTTGATCATAGTGTTAATGTGAAACAAATGTTTGAAGACTACGGTATGTTTACTGAAACTTTATCACTGTTGTGCAACAATGCTGCTTCTAATGAGATTTCTAAAAATCATGTCCAACATCCTAGAACTAAGCACATAGCTATTCAACACCACTATGTTAGAGATTTAGTGGAAAAAGATCTTATTTCACTTAAATACATTCTTACTAAATATCAAACTGTTGGCATGCTTACAAAGAGACTTGATTTTGAGAGATTCTCTTATCTTAGAAAATCTTTTGGTATATATAATGCTTCTTAAATTTGTATGAGTAGAATGTTGATCATTGTAAATATTGAGTCGATCAACATTCAGTTGTTTTTCAATTTATCGTTATGCTTGCCTGATTCTTTCTTATCGGTTGTGTTATATCCTTTCTCTTTAAGATCTGGATTAAAAAAAAACTTATGTTATAAGACAGTAGGCACAGAGTGTGGCCTTAATGTCAACACATGAAGTATAAACTCATGTTATAAGACGGTAGGCACAAGAGTGAGGCCTTAATGTCAAAACATTGAGTATGTTTGTCATGTACGATCATCATTTCTCAAGTACTGTAGACAGGATGTTACTAGGAACACTGTCTATGTGGAATATATTGAATGGTGAGGTAATACATGCTGAATTGGTATGTCACAAGCTAAGTACTCGAGATAGGATGTTATTAGGAACACTATCTCTGTGGAACATGGCACATGACATTGTTCTTTATCAGATCGGTTGTTATTATACGGGTATAACACTCTGATGTTAAAGTTTGAAAGCTTGCAGTTTCTGTTCGTTTCTTTCCTTATGTCAAAAAAAAAAGAAACCAAAAAAAAAGAGAAAAAAGAGAAAAAAAACAAAAAAAAAATAAAAAATTAAAAAGGGGTCTTTAATCATTATTGAGTTCTTTGGTGTCGTAGTTTGCTCAGAGGTTTGGATGTATTAAAGTTGTTGTTACAGTTTCCCTATTCTCTTGATGAAGTGAGCGTGAAAGTTAGTGGGCTGAATCTTAAAAACTTTTCTTAAAATCTTAAGTTTTTTCTTTCAGGGGGAGAAGTACTTAGTTTTTATATTTGTGGAAAAGTTTAATCTTTTATGGTGCAGTCTAATATTACATTGTGTAGGATGAATAGAACTGAAATACAAATGCTAAATATTACGAGTGTTAAGCTTAAGGGGGAGACTGAATTACAAATGTTGAATATAACAAGTATTGTGTTTGGAATGCTTACAGGAATGATAAGCTTAAGGGGGAGATTGAAGATGCAATGTTTAACCTTCGTTGGTGTTAAAGTCGAAGCTATGTTTAACACCGTAGTGTTAGACTGTACTGCTGATTTAATCTTATCATTCCTTATTTATTCGTATTTAATTATTTTCGTGAATTCAGTTTATTCTAGGATAGATCTATATTTTATAAAGATTTGGGAGATTTGGGAACGAATAGAATTTGATTTTTAGATATATTTGAATAGATCTACTTCCTAATCTTTAGAGATAGATATAAAATTTTCATATCTTTCATATATATCTTTCACATATCTTCACCTATCTTCCTCTAGTATTTGCAGTTGAGATATATATGAAAAGATACATATCTAGCATGAGGCTACACTCATCTACATCTATATAAAGGGTGTTGGGATGAAGATTCAAGTTGGATGACCTACATTATTCATCAAGATATATTATACAAGGCGTTCCCACCACTCAATCAATGTTTCACGTTCGTTCAGCTAGCGAATCCATTCAAGCCGAAGAAGGATCCTACCTCCGAAGAGTGAATCCAACGGTAGAGGAGTTTTGAGGATTGAATCGTTAGTTCGTAAATACGGTGTGTTCATAGTTGTAGTTTCTACTTCTATGTAAATTCAAGTTTCTTCGAGGGAGTGAACCTAGAAGAGGTTTGCATATTTATTATTTCGATTTTGCTGTGTAAACTTCATTATTATAGTGAAATCTGTTTTTGGCCGTGAGGCTCTCGCGAATTTAGAAACTCTAGACTCGTGAAAAATAATTCTTTGTGTCTGCGTTAAAATTCCGCTGCATGTTAAACTTTGAATGTGTCAAACTTTTACTTCTCTGACATTTTGTTTAACATTACTCTGTTAGTCAGACATATTGAATTCGCAGTGTTAAACACTTCAACACCTCGATGTTAATAGTAAACTCGGGCACTAAATTCTTTCAAGAAAATTATAATATCAAATTTCCTAACACTTCATTTGTAGCAACATTCGTAAGTTTTTTTTTTTTTTTAATGTAACAATGTTGTAAAAAACCCATATATATTATTTGCAATGCTTTGAATAATTATATTTTAACATAAAATAAATATAAAATATCCCTACAATTATAAGCTATTATAGTTATCAAATCTTGATTTATTCTAATAGTTAAAATTGATTCATTTATAATTGGGTGGTTATAATATTACGACTTAAATTTGCTATGATATATTTTAATATCATTAAAAAAATTCGATTAAAATATGAATTATTAACCTAACAAATTAATTTTCACCACTCTATAAAATTTAAAGATAAATATTTTTAAATATTTAATTATATTTATAAAAGTGACCAAGTACAACCAGAGACGGAGACAGATTTGAAACTACGAGGAGCTCAATCATATCACATTGAATCAAGTTTTATAATTTTATTTTAAATATAACTAAAAGAAAATTTGGCCTGCCGACGGATCAGCAGCCCATAGCCCAAAGCTTATGAGTAGAAAAATTACATTGAAATTATATTCCTTAGATTTTGACTCGAGCAATGGACAGATTTCACATGGGCTTTTGGCCCAAGTCCATTGATATTAACAAATTTATTGTTTTAATTTTAATTTATAAACATAACAAAATACAATATTATCTACTAAAAAACTGAAATAGACTGTGTAAACCCTAATTATAAATCTCAATTGTTATAATCAAACTCAAAATAACATATAACGATGCCGGTTGCAACTAGGGCTGGCAATTTCTGACACGACACGATAACCCGACACGAACACGCACGATAAAAATGTGTTAGTGACACGCCTTAATGGGTTCGTGTCGTTATCGTGTCAACCCAATAAGAACACGAAATTTTCATGTCGTGTTCGTGTCGGGTTCGTGTCGGATTCGTGTTATCCGTTAAATTAACGTGTTTCGTGTCGTGTTCGTGTCACCTGTTACCCATTAAGAAATTAATTAATAATATTATTATTTTATTATTATAATTCCTAACCTAGCAAAATAACCTACACTACACGCAGTCACGCACACACACTGACACACACCTCACCTCACAATTCAGAATTCACCCCCTGCCGCCTCTATTTGCTAAAATAACTCAAAATCGTGCCGCCGCTAATCCCTCACCGCCTCCAGTCCAGCGGCTCCAGCCCCCACCTGAGCCGACACCGGCGACGCCCTCACCTGCCCGCTGCCGTTCTCACCCACCTGCTGCCACCCTCACCCGCTCGCTGCCCCCATTCACTTAAATCTGTGCCAACCCCAGCCGCTGAAACCCGTTTCGCCTCCAGCCACTACTTGAGTCGAGAGAAGAGACACTCCAAGTCTCCAAGAATCCGCACATCTTCAACCCTTGAAAGTTGAAATTGAAAGGTAATTTTCTATAACTCAATTAAGATTTATTTTATTTTTTTGAATTTATAGGTTTGCTAAAACCCCTATCCGGCTCCACTAATTGGCGGTGACGGGAAAAATGAAAAACGACCGAAAGGTGAGGGAGATGGGAGCGGTGGCGACTATAGAGATATTGAGGGGAAGATTCGTGGACCTATTTGCTTGCGCATCAGGCATAGATTCAGATTCAGAGAATAAATCCGACGCTGTTCAAGTTGTCTTTCTTCTTCTTCAACTCAAATATTTGTTGCAGTCCGTTCACAATAGTTCTTGAGAGAGAAGGTGATGTTGGGGTGAGAGAGATTGACAGACAAATTCACGTGGAGAGAGAAAAGGGTGGTTTTACTTGGAAAAGTTCACTGGAATAGTAGAAAGTACATGTGGGAGGAGGTAAAAAAGAAGGGGCAGGGAGTATTTTATTAAATAAATGACATAAATCTGGAAGGAAATGGTTGGTTTTTATTTTTGCTTGGAAAGAATTGAAGGTGATGTTGGTTTTTATTTTTGCTTGGAAAGAATTGAAATATAGCTTTTGCTGTGGATAAATGACCTCAAACGTATGTGCTGTTTAGTTAAGTTGTATTCAATTAAACATTACAACTTATATCATTGTCATGCTCTCATTTTTTAAATAATGTGTTTAATTAGTTTTTTCTTTAATTGTTAGTTTATAATTATAAATTTGACAAATTTTCAGATTTATGGACTCCAATATGGATAGTGTTGGCAATAGCATTGGTGAAACTCAAAGCAGCAATCTGGACAATCCTGACGACATTAACAAAATTGTTGCAATGCAGAAGATCAAACGTAAACAAAGGTCAAATGTGTGGGAACATTTTCATATTACTGTGTTCTGATGGTATGAGAACATGTAGATGCAAATATTGTGGGCATGTTTATAATAAGGTTTCAAGTAAGCATGGAACTGGAAACTTGCATCGTCATGTAACTAATTGTCCTAGAAAACACTCACGTGATGTTGGTTATATGTTGTCTCAGTCTGATTCTCGTATATCTAAATTTGATAATGAGAAATTTAGGGAGTTGTTGACTTCTGCTGTGATTAAGCATGATTTGCCGTTTCGATTTGTTGAATATGAGGGTATTAGAGCTGTTTTTGAGTACCTTCAATGGGATGCAAAAAATGTATTCATTTTTATCAATTATTTCTAATATTTATCTTACATTTATTGATATAATTTGATATTTTAGTTGTTTATTCTTATTTGCAACTTGTAGGCTTCAATGAAGATGTATCAAACGATGACTTAATTGGCGACACTGACACATTGAGTTTGAATGTTGATGAAAGTCCTTTAACTACATCTGAAGCATCGTCAATGGCCTTAGCTATTCCGGAGTGAACTAACTTTTTGTAATATTTGTGAGGATAATTAATTGGTGGTCTTGATATGATGTTTTAAAAAAATAGACATATGATTATGATTTGGATTTGTAATGTTTTAATGGACGATATTGGACTGTGGTTTTTATTTGAGAACGTTGAAATGTTGATGTAATTTTGTTTGATAATTGCTATTAGGTTGGGTTCTTAACAGGTTATATCGTGTTATCAGATTACATTTAGAACATGTCAATATTGTGTTACCAGATAACAGGTCAATATCGTGTTATTAGATAACGGGTCAATATCGTGTTATCAGTTCAGGTCAATAACAGGTCATTATCGGGTTCGTGTCGGGTTCGTGTCGTGTTCGTGTTTAGGGCTTATCAGGTCGTGTCGTGTTCGTGTCGAGCATTTCCTTAACAGGTCGTGTTCGTGTTAGGTCTTAACAGGTCGTGTCACTATCGTGTCGACACGATAACGACCCAACACGACCCATTTGCCAGCCCTAGTTGCAACCCCAAAATCCATATCTACAAATCGAGGCACATTTATAACATGAATGAAAAATATATATATAAAATAATATGATGCGATTGAATTGTTAAATCAAACCTGATTTTATAGTCAATGATCTGGCAAAGGAAGCTACTCCATTAGTTACAAACTTTTGATTTGGGCCCACTCAATATGTACGGATTTAAAAAACTAGTCAATCCAGGTCAAAAGCAAAAACAGTTAACTTAATAAATGGTATTGTAAATATACTGTATTGTCACTTTTGATTTGAAAATAATTTAATTATCTACTAAAGATTTTTTAAAGATGAGTTCTCTAAAATTCAGTACATAGTATTAAGATTCTAGATCGAGAATTTTATAATATTTTAAATTTTAAGCTCTAGATTAATAAATATTATATATATATTGAAAATACAAATCATTGGATTTTGGTTGTAACTTGTAAGTTTCTTAGAGCAACCACATAACTTTGAATCGAAGGATCATGATTCCACTTGTTAATTCCTTGGTAGCTTTAATTTATTTCACTGATCCACTATTTTGGGTTTTTTTTTTAATTACACTTAACAAAAATTGAATATTAGGATCCATTACAAATAATTTTAAAATTTTCTAGTATAAATTAATAAATCTACTTTCATAAAATATTGACATAGTGTGAAAGCTAGGAAAAAGAGAGATGTGTTGCAAATTTCTAATGTTTTGCAGAAAAAGTTAAGAGCGGGACGATGAGGACTGTTGAGGTAGCCTTTTTTTTTAGCTTTATTCTTTGCTTCTTCACTCGCGGAAATATCGACCGCTTTTGGGACCTAGTATGAATGCAGCGGTCCCACACCGGTTGTAGACTTTCTTTTGTCCCCGTATTTTGGCTGCTTTTGCTTCTCATTGCCTAATTTTTATCCCAAAGTCTCTAATTCCAAAAATTTACAATGACGCGCTTATTGTTGGAATATTTTCTGTAATTGCCTAATTTTTATCCCAAAGTCTCTAATTCCAAAAATTTGTTACATCTCATTATAGCACATTTTCTTATTATGAATATTGTGGGGTGACGAAATTAAATTAATCTTAAATTGTTGTTATGAAACAGTTGTAATTTTAATTATTCACTTCGGCCATTTCTTAAGTGACATTATAAATATATATATATAATTAAGTGTAAATATAAATTCATAAAACTATATTAAGATTAATTGCACTAAGAAATTAGAATTAAAGTTTGTAATTTTCCTTACAGAAACGTACGGAAAAGTGGAGCACTTTATTAATTTCCTCAAAGACTAAAGTTTTTGTCCTTGGGATATTATTGTTCTCAGAGTTGACTCCAGGTCATTGAGAAGCTTATCAAGAAAGTTACTTAGTTATTAGGTTTTGTCTTCAAATGTGAAGAGAATTTTGGGATCAATTCTTTTTCCAAAAAAAAAAATAAAAAAAAAAAATCATAAATTATCTTATTAAGTAGGTATAATCAGATGGAACTTTATTTGAAGGAGAATTTATTTAATAATAATATGATATGATGATGAAAGAATATAATCTTTTTCAATAGTTTAAAATTTGGGGCCGATCCCAAAAAATATATATATTCTAGCTAGAGGTCACCTAAAAACCCAATGTGGCTGACACATTAGTTCGATTTGCATCCCTACCATCATCGATGTACTCTAATAATAAATCAATTTTTATGTCTAAAATAAAATTTTAATATAAGATAATATACTCTAATCTATATATATACTAAAGCAAATAAATCTAAAAATAATTGTTCCCGCCAAAACTATAGAAAAACTTATATCAATATTTTTAAACAAAATATTTTCAAAATTGTCAAAGAGGTAAAATTGGTCTAAGGTGTTAAATTAAAGTTTTTGCATCTAAGAGGTTTTGTGTTCAACCCTCACCCTCAACATATAAATATAAATATATATATATATATAATTTTATTTTTTTTATCACAAAAATTATCTCTTCAATTATTTAAAAGATGGGAACAATTATTCCATCAAATAGAAAATTATTTTATTTTATATAAATACATTATAATTTATTTTTAATTAAATTATAATCATAAATATCAATTTTGTACTATTGATATAGTCGGTCTTATTTTCAATTTCTATATTCCATAATAAAAGACAATTGTCTTCATTAATTGTCAATAAAATATTTTATTTTTTACCAATATTTATATAATTTATATAACTCCGATAATCAAGCTATAATTAAATTTATACAATAACATGCAAACTTAAATGATGATTACAAACAAAATTATTTTAAAATGATATTTTAAAAAAAAACGTAAGGTAATAATCTTGAATAAATTAATAAGATAGATTAATATAATATTATTTAATTTATATAATATTTTATAACTTATATATTAATTCAAATATTGATCCAAAGGAATTGTATTCAAGTTAAGCTCATTTAAAAAAAAAATCTACACATATTAGCCTTAAAGAAAGCTACAAAGAAAACTGTCAAGCAAATAAAATCTTTAAAAGCCATAAATCTATAAATATATTAAAATAGAATAGTGTAATCGTCCTCGCAAAAAATTTATTTATATTTTTCGAAAAATTATTTTAAAAAGTATTAAACTTTTTTCACTAACATAATTTTTACTAACATACTATTTTTTTTCTTGTCAGCTTTCCTCAATAAAAAAATAATAATAAATCTCAATAAAATTATTTTTATTAGTAATTTTTCTAAAACATTATATTTTCACCCTTTGTTTTATATGTTATGTTTAAATATTTAAATAATAAGAGTAATTTTAGTTTATGAACAAATGAAGTTCTAAAAAACAATATTCTTAAAAATATAATATTATTAATTATATTATAATATAAGATGTTTATTTTATTTGCAGGTGCAATACTAGTTAATATTTATAAAACACAAAATATGAATATGAATTGACAAATTTAAAAAATGAAAGTACTAAAAACTAATAAGTACTACAATTACGTGTAATCTGTTCCATGTCAAATTGATGAAATTAATCTAAATTTTGATGAAATGAAATTCAAGAAAAAGAAATTTATTAAATTCAATGATAAAATATCGAATGGAAAAATAAAATAAAAATATATAATTTCGTTATAATTGTATAACGTTGTCAAAAGTAAATTCTTACTTCTTTTCATATTAAATACTATGCATTAATTTAAACTATGTATTGAATATTTGTAAGAAAGCTCGAATTAATGAATTGTGTTGTTATCGCCGAATAAGAAACTTTACTCTTTCTATATTCGGCATCTTTCTGTACACGATTTCTTTTGCATTGCCTTTTCATTTTAATGGAAAAAAAATGATAATATAGTTCTTCGAGATGATACGAACTTCATATCGGATCATAGACGGTGTGCCTTTGTCGCCGAATATGAAACTTTATTCTTTCCATATTTTCCCTCTTCTTATACACAATTTCTTTTGCTTTGCCTTCCTTATTTTTAGGATTTATTCCTCCTTTAATTCTTGTTTCTCGTTTTTACTTTTGGCTAATAGTATTGCGCGTATTAATAAGGGTGTAAATGAACCAAACTGTTCGTGAGCTACTCGGATCTCGATTTGATAAAAGCTCGTTCGAGTTCGTTTAGTAAAGCTCGTTTATTAAATTGTTGGGTATCAGCGCCGGCGACTCCGTTCTGCGGCCTGTTTCACACCGGACCCCGACCGAGACTCTGATTGAGCTCGGTTTCCTCGCGCGAATCAACGTCCGCTCTTCAAGCTTGGACCGCCGTCTTCGATCTTCCACTGGAACACCCTGGATGCGCACCGCCGACCTCGCGGAGATGCACCGCTGCCTCGCTTCTACGATTCGGGACTGGATTGGCTCAGAGCTTACCTCTGTGAAGCTCTGCCTTCCAACCGGCCAACGGCAAAGATGAAGGAGCCAAGGGACCGCAGGACCACTCTCAGAAACACTCACAAGCACTCAAGGATCTCAGTAATCGAACACGAAGGAGGGGATTAGAGAGAGGCGAGAGGATTCTAGAGTGAGAGAGAGAGGATGAATGCGGCGCTAGGGTTAGGGTTCGCACACTATGAGAGATACGCGGGTCACACATATATATATATATACAACGGGTCAAAATAACCGCCCCGAAACAGAACCATAACCGTAAACCCGAACCGGAGTCCAATCCATAAACACAGCCTATGAATGGATACGGGTAATGGGCTCGGGAGTGGGCTCTGAGAATAAACCAAGGCCAAACCCAATTCACAACAATCTCCACCTTTTGGCCAGGGTTGCAGAGCCTATTCACTTATTGGTTGTCATCATCGCCACAATGCCTAGCCATTCATGTACTAGGACTTTAAGCGAGGCATAGGTACATCATCACACAAGGTGGGTACCTGCACATCACCAAACAAAACACAACAACACAAATTAGTGTTTAGGGATAGTTAGGGATAAAGCAAGCCTCACTTAGACAGATCAAAGAAACACAAAGTCTTTTAAAAACAGATAACAAATATCAGAAAACAAAAAAAAACTATTCTAAGACAAGAACATATATGTAGGAACTCATCCATGATCAAAATTCAAAAGATTTTGGCAAGAGACAATTTTTTAATAAGGTAAGCACTTTGTTCCCATATCTTCTGGATTAAACTCAGATGCAATTTTATCTAAGGAAATAATTCCTTTCTCAACTACATCTCTAATAAAATGAAACCTTACATCAATATGCTTAGTTCTATCATGAAAGACTGGGTTTTTACATAACTGGATTGCTGATTGCGAATCAGAAAACACAACAGGTTTCTTATTCAAAAATTTAATTTCAGATAGCAATCCTTTAAGCCAAATTGCCTCTTTAAAAGCATCAGTCATGGCCACATATTCAGACTCGGTTGAAGATAAAGCTACAATAGGTTGGAGTTGGGATTTCCAACTAAAACATGAACCACACAAAGTAAAAATATATGAAGTGGTTGACTTCCTATTGTCCCTATCATTCGCATAGTTAGAATCAACATATCCAACTAAGTTCACACCACTAGGATTTCTAGAAAATCTTAATCCAGTGCTTTGTGTGTGATTTTAAAACCGAAGCAGCCATTTTAAAGCTTCCCAATGAGGCTTACCAGGATTAGCCATGTATCTGCTTAAGCAACTCACAGTATATGCAATGTCAGGACGAGTACTAACCATTAAGTACATCACAGAACCAATAACATTACAATAAGGCACATGTTTCATATCATTTATTTCAGCAGTAGTCTTAGGAGATTGGTCTTTGCTTAACACAAAATGAGAAGCTAAAGGCACATTAACATGCTTGGATTCAGACATAGAAAACTTAGAAAGGATCTTCGCCACATAAGCTTTTTGATTTAAAACAAGCAGACTTAGATCTATCTCTCTCTATGTCCATTCCTAAAATTCTCCTAGCATTTCCTAAGTCTTTCATTTTAAAATTCTTACTCAAATTGTCTTGAACAAGTTTTATGGATTGCAAACAGGGGCTGATTATTAACATGTCATCAACATAAATCAGCAGGAAAGTTGGAGTGCTTTTATCAAATTTAAAGTACATACAATGATCATGCACACTTCGTTCAAATTTCAGGGATTTCATTACACTATCAAACCTAATATTCCATTGTCTAGGAGACTGTTTCAGGCCATACAAGGCCTTTTTCAGCAGGCACACATGATTGGGATGATTAGAGTCTATAAAACCTTCAGGTTGTCTCATAAAAATGTCAACATCAAGATTACCATACAAAAATGCAGTAGTGACATCCATTTGAACAAGTTCCCAGTCAAAGTGAGCAACCAAGGCAAGCATAATTCTCACAGTAGTAAATTTAACCACAGGAGCAAAAATTTCATCATAATCAATCCCTTCTTTTTGTGTGAACCCTTTAGCAACAAGTCTAGCTTTATGTCTTATGGACTTACCATCATTTTTCACCTTATAAAGCCATTTACAGTCTACAACAGACATACTAGGTTCCCTCTTAACAAGCACCCAAGTTTTGTTTTCATGTAGGCTATTAATCTCTTCTTTCATAGCTTTTATCCATAAGTTTGAACTAGGTGACTCTATGGCCTGATTATAGCTCTTAGGTTCATTACCATCAAGATCTTCAAACACATTACATGCATAAGAAGTTAAGTCATAGTCATCAAACTTTTTATTCACAGAGATTGGGCGCCTAATCCTATCCCTAGTTAAATTGTAATCACATAGATTCTCAGGAACAACAGGGATACCTACAGGATTAGGGGCTCCACCTTGATCATTATTACATTCAACATTTTCAAATTCATAATCAACATTTTGAAAGTCATCTTCCCCTTGAGTGTTATTATGATCAGGTGTATCATTTTGCTTAGATTGCTCCACCTTATTTGGAGTATTATCAGAGGTAACAGCAGGTATATGAAGGTTGTTATAGGGGAATTCATGCTCATTAAATGTAATATCCCTACTAATAATCACCTTATAATCATTATTAGACATATCCCAGACCCTATAACCTTTTACACCATCAGGGTAACCCAAGAAAATGCATTTTCTAGCCCTAGGTTCCAATTTATCAATTTTCTGATGCACATAAGCAGCACAACCAAACACACGTAGGTTAGACAAATCAACATGCTTATTGCAGAACACAGTTTCAGGGCATTTTCCATTCAAGGGTACAGAGGAAGACCTATTTATTAAATATGTTGCAGTCATAACAGCCTCCCCCCAAAAAGGTTTATCAAGACCACTTGTTGCCATCATGCATCTAACATTTTCCAATAGGGTCCTATTCATTCTTTCAGCAATACCATTTTGTTGAGGATTATAAGGAGTGGTTTTGTGTCTTTTTATTCCAAAAGAATCACACAAATTATCAAGGGATGTATTACAGAATTCTAATCCGTTGTCTGTCCTTAAAGTTTTAATTCTTCTTCCAGTTTGATTTTCAACAAGTGTTTTCCATTTCTTAAAGTGTTCAAATACTTCAGATTTATTTGACATTAGGAAAACCCACACCTTTCTGGAAAAATCATCAATAACAGACAAGAAGTACCTCTTCCCCCCATGTGTGGGTTCACTAGAGGGTCCCCACACATCGGCATGTAAATATTCAAGTACAGATGAGCATTTAGTCACATTAAGTTGCACAGATGCAGGAAATGAGACTCTATTCTGTTTCCCCATAATACAAAATTCACAGAATGGTACATTGGTTATTTTATCCTTTCCAAAAACACCTTCCTTCCTTAGTATCTCTAGGCCTTTATTGCTCATGTGCCCTAACCTTTTATGCCATAAGTCTGTTTTATCATCATTCATTACAGAATTAGCACATAGGACATGTTCGGCATTACAAACATACAAATTGTTCCTTTTAACAGCCCTAAAGATTACTAGGGAACCCTACATGATTTTCATTTCCCATTTCCCCCATTTTCCTTCTATTCCCTCATCTTCTAGAGCAGCACAAGATAGGAGATTATAACATAGTTCAGGAACATATCTATCATTTTTTAGAGTAAATATGGTTCCATTTTCAAATCTGAGTTTAATGTCTCCTATACCACCTACTTTACATTTTTTATCATCAGCAAGAGATATAAAACCATTTTCAACCAGTTTAAAATTCACAAAATGGTGCCTGTTAGGTGATATGTGAAATGTGCAGCCAGAATCAATTAACCAATAATTCTCATTCAGCTGATTAGTACAAGCATTTGCAGAGGGAAAAGGAAACAGGCAATCAGTAATAGTTACCATGTACACATCACCTAAGTTGTCACTAGGAGCTGCATTAGCACTATGGCTAGAACTAGCATTGCTATTACTACTTTCACCCCTCTCTCTCTTAGGTTTAGTACATTGTCTGATATAGTGGCCTGTTTCACCACAGTTGTAGCATCTTCTACCTCTTGTCCTAGACTTAGACCTACTTCTCCTATTATTTTGTGCCTTTTTGCCTTCCTTATTATTTTGTTCATTATCTCTGTCATTTCTACTCTTAGATCTTCCCCTAACATATAAAATCTCATTACTATTTCTGTTCCCACTCCTCCCCCTTTTTAGGTCATGTTCTTTGCTTTTTAACCCACACATAACTGTTTCAAGATTCACTGTATCTCTGCCATACTTAATGGCTGATTTAACATCATTATAAGAATCAGGTATAGAGTTAAGCAGAGCAATAGGAGCATATTCATCAATGTGTTGATCACCTGTTAGCTTAATATCTTGAATTAACTTGTTAAAAACATCAATATTTTCATCAATGTCTTTATTTAAATCCAGTTTAAACCTGAAAAAGGTTTCTAATAAGTACATTTTGCTAGGGAGAGATTTTTCTGTATACAAAATATCAAGTCTATCCCACAGTTCTTTAGCAGATTTAGTAGTACCTATTTTTCTTAAAACTGAATCAGATAAATTCAAGATTATACTAGACCGGGCTAACTCATCGATTTCAACACGTTTCTCAGGGGTGTCTGAATCAAGATAGGTAGCATTAATAGCTCTTAAGACTTTTTGTTGTGTTAGGATGCATTTAATTTTCTCTTTCCATATTGTAAAATCAGTCTTGCCATTAAAAGGTGTCATACCGTAAGAGTTAGGTGTAGCAACCATTTTAAAACAACAACCTAAGGTTATAATGCCAACAATGAATGTACAATGGACACAACCAGAAGGACTGCTTTCAAGAAACTCACAAAGGCACTTAATATGGAAACCAGTAGCAATTAAAAGTAATTTCAGAGTAGTTTTGACTCCCAGATCATACCCTATTAGATTCTTTACTCTCCTAAACATGCGACTTGTAAAACAAACCATAACGGGAGGTACAAAATCACTCAGTTTCAATGAACAATAAGGAGGTGTAACAGAATCAGCACGTAGCATAACAGCGAAAGCATATACAGAATTTTGGCACAGAAGAATATGAGTATGAAAACACACAGAGATCACGTCAAATAGGCCGGGCTACCCGACAGGGGCCTACGGCCTAGTCTACCACAGGCCAGGCCAATTTTGTAAATAGGCCAGACTTAGGCTATTTAAAAAGCCTATTTAGCTAAGCAGGTCCGGATTTAGGCTCGGAAATAGGCTTACTAAGCCTAACAAGCCGACCTATGAAAATAATTATATATTATACAATCAATTAAATATATTTATTATCTAGAATTAAAAATTTATTTATGATTTATGAATATTAAAATAAGTTAAATAAATCATTTGTTACTAAATAATGTATTTATCTAAATTATTAAATGTATTTGCTATTGAAATGACATAATATATTTATAACTTAAAAAATAAAATATACATAATAAATTTTAAGTAGACTCTCATAGTCTTTATACAGACTAAAAATCAGGTCTATTTCATTAAAAATGTGAGGCTTAGGCCTATAAAATGCCTACTATAGATAACAGGTCAGGCTCATGTCTCTTCAAATTATAGCAGGCCCAAGTCTTCGGGACCAAAATCCAGCCTAACACAACCTATTCCCACCCCTACGCGTATATAATGCCCATGATCAATAAGTAATACTAACTATTTTTTTAACAATAACACTACACAGAATTCACTGATAATCAATTTTATAGTTAGTCATGATTAATACATTTTGGCACGAATAACAACTTTAATCGAAAAATGATTAGAACTTGTACTGAGCCAATTTACTATTCACATAATTAATAGTGAATAATTATTTTTATAATTAGTTAAACTGATCGCGAACACGACTTATAAATAATAAATAAATATAGATTAGAGTTTATACTCTACACCCATTGCTAATTCTCTACCATGTACAACCCTATTATCTAGTACTCCATCTGTCCCACTTGACTTGTCACACTTACTAAATTGGACGTCCCAATCGAATTGTCACATTTTGAAAAATGAATTTTTTTTTCAAACTCAACAGTAAAATATTAATCCTATTAACTCATTATACACTCATAACTCTTATTTTCCGTGTTAAAAAGAAATGTGACAATTGTAATGGGATGGAGGGAGTATGTCGTAGTAACTTATAAATTTTGGATAGTTTACAAAAGATTAGGAACACGACTATTTACAGAGTTAGATATTCCTATATATGGTAGGAGCCAACTCTAATATGGTGAATATATTTGAATCTTAGTACTAATCTAATCTGATAAATATTATATTTAACATTAACTAATTACTCACACATGTGATAATTTATATAGTAATTCTTCAAGTTCAGTAATCACAACCTAAATAATATTGGAATTGTACTCCATCAATTATTGAAAAGTGTTAATTAGTTATTTTCAAATAATTGAAACTTTATACATCAATAAATAAATTTATGATATTTTGTAAGACGCTTTATATTTCACAGGCATCCTATATCAGAATTCATCCTAAAGGAAATTTTACAAGGGATGTTAACAGGCAACCTACTCTAAGGTTTATCCGATCAGGCTACCAACCAACGAACAACCATTTTCGGGTCTTACATCAACTGGCCTGTTGGCCAACTTGTTGAGAATAGCCATCACAGATTATCCTTATTTTAGGCCAGTTACAAACCCTATACCTTTAAGAATAATTCATTTATAAGATTATGTGCAAGGATGTAAAAATATAAAATTCATGTTGCCGATAGAGTTGGATATAGATTAACACATAGATTTACCTATAAGGCCAATCATAAGAACATATAAAATATTAAATACAGAAATTTAAATTGCATAAATTTAAATAACTTACAGTTTTGTAGCCAAACTTTTAAGAAATATTTATTACAAGAGAGAAGAGCTTAGATAGGGTTTTTACAAAAGGGAAGCTTGTCAATATAAGTGTGTCTCCCTTGGACAAAGAGGCTTCTATTTATAGGCCTCGGACACCACACTATATTACAATACATTTGAGCAAGGATTTTAAATCCGTTGCTTAAAAACAAAAATAAACACATTTTTCAAAAGCCTAGGGAGGCTAGAGAGGAAACACTATTGTTAGTCAAAAAGCATGACTATTATTGTTCTCCTTATGTCGGATCCTGCAGAGTTTTGATGTGGACTCCTTTCATATTCCATCCATATAATTTTGAATATTTTCATCAGCATAGTAGTCTTCTATGTCATCAATTCCATCATCGGATCCCATATTGCAGACTTCTTCTATATTTTGGTATCTGGAGATAGATGGATATTCAGCATACTCCAAAATTCTTGACTTTATTTCTTCCTTATGAATTTTTCTTCCCCAAATTTTATAAGTTCGGGTTTCTGCCAAGTATAATATCTTCAAGATACAAGATTTTTTCTGTCCTCATCCATTTGTAGAACTCTGGATTATTAATATCTTTCAAGAATCTTGGAACATCGAGAACTGGAATTTCTTCATCCCTTGTTGTCATTACAATATGACTTTCTGCCAGTTCTTCAGTAAGGCCATAACACTTGTGTGGAAGAGATACAAATTTTGCTATCAATTTTGATAGGTGATTCTTTTCCCAAAAGAATCTGGCAGCCTTCTTGAACTTTTCTTGTGGATAGTTATCAATTTGATCAATATCCGTAATAATAAGTTCATCAATCATTCCTTGCTCCCATAATTTGATAACAAAGCTTGTGGAGGCATTTGTGTTAGCCAAGTCAATTGTGGCTTTAAGAAGGCCAGTAAAATTGATATGTCTAGGCCCTTGTAGCTGAATTCTAATTTCTTGAGATACTAAAATCCCTTTGAATTGAGAGTCTCCCACATGGATTTGTAAGAGAATTTGTTGAAGATCAATTTGATCCTGAATGAATCTTTGTTCACAATATTCTGACAGGATTTGCTGGATATCGGGTGCTTGGTCAAATAATGGCTGAAGGGTTTGATGACAAAGAATTGGAAGTTTGAGTCTGACCCTTAAAGCTTCATTGGTTCTTATCAGATTTTGAGTAGATCTGAAGGATAAGTGGGATAGTTTCAATCTTTTTTGAAGATTTTCAATTTGGGTTTTAAGTTGAAAATTCTCCTTTTCAAGATAATTAGAAAAGGTAAAAGGTATTTTAGAGGATTGACAATCAAACTTGGGTTTTGAAACATATGGTTCTGGTTTAATATAGAACTGAGTTCCTAAATTTTTTCTTGCGAAATCAAGGGCTTCTTGAAAAGTAGAGAAGCTGTATATTAAAGGATTATGATAATTTTGGTTTTCATGTTCAGCAGAGGCAAGAGTTCTGAATATTCCAAGAACATGTCCTATAAGGACCACAAAAGCTTGATAGTTTATATTAACTATCTGATTCTTCTTCTTATTTTCTTTAGAGAAATAATAAGAGAGTGTATTTAGACATTGTAATTTCTGGAATTTTATATTACAATTCCACAAATTATCAAGAATTATTCTTTGATCTGTGGTAAGGATATTTCCTTCATTTGGACGAAACCTTTTATCTATTGGATAAGTATTTAGACTGTTTGGTCCAAATCTTATATTTTGAGATATTACTCTGTGAGAATCATTTGATTCCGGAATGTGTCTGAGTATCCCATTTGTTGCCTCATTTGAGGACTTATATGAATTTTTTCCTTTCCCTCTATTAGAGGAAGATCCTGAACCTGGAAAACTCATTCCTGAAATCATCAAAATTTTTATTAAGCAGAGTAGAAATATAATTTTAAGAAAGAGCTCATTATGCTGCTAAAATAGAAGCCTGCGAATAATAAGCTTTTAGGCTTATCTTTGCTTTTCTTAATGCAGGTTTATTATAGAAATTCTTCCAATTTTTCGGTATATCAGGGTTATGAATATTTTTAGTTAAATAACTAATATGATATTTAATAAAAGAGATTTTTCTTCTAATAATCTTCTTATAAGATATAGTATTTGTAATAATATAATCAATAGGGGGGTCCCATACAGAGTCTTGCAAAGAGAAATAATTCATGGAATAAAAATTTATAAGAATAATTTATTAATTATAATAATAAACTCGCTATAAGGAGTAAAGATATCATTCATGATTTTCTGAAATTCAGAAGGTGCATTCTTCAGACCAAAAGGCATAACATTCCATTCATAATGACATATAGGTACATTAAAAGCAGTTTTATATCTGTCATTTTTATCAATCTGTATTTGCCAATATCCTGACTTTAAGTCAAATTTGGAAAATATAATACTATCATATAATCTATCAAGTAGATCCTTTTTATTAGGAATTGGATGTCTAATCCATTTTAAAACTTTGTTTAAAGGTTTATAATTTATTACCAATCTTGGTTTTCCTCTTTCTATTTCAGAGTGTTTATTAACATAGAAAGTTGTACATGACCAAGTAGACTGTGAAGGACTAATAAGTCTTTTGTCTAAAAGAAATTTAATTTCTTTTTTACATAATTCTAAATATTCAGAATTCATTTGACAAGGTCTAGCCTTAGTCGGAATATTTTCTTCTTTAAAATCTTCTTCATATGGAAGAGAAACAATATGTTTTTTCCTATTCCAAAAAGCATTTGGATGTTCATTACAAATTTCTAAAGAGAAATTATTTTCTAATAATTTGATTTTTTCTTGAAGCTTAGGATTCTTCAATTGATCATCTATTGTAATTATATTAATTTCTTGTTTTAAGAAATTTAATTAATTTTGTTTCTGAATAATATTATCATAAATATTATTTAAGATCCTTGAAAAAGGTTCTTTATTAAATTTAAGAATAATCTCATTATTATTATAAGTTCCTATAATTCCATCTTTATCTATCTTTTTAATAGGATAGAGTTTATTTAAGAATGGTGTTCTTAATATGACTTGGTTTGAAATATTTTTAGCAAGAATAAAACTATTAGGAATGCAGATATTATCTATGCAAATAAAAGCTTTTGGCAATTTATAATTTATATGGAGTTTACCTCCTCCTGCATGCCATAAGGAATTTGAGGTTTTCTCAAAATACCTAGTAGGTATTAATCTTTCCTGTATCACATTTAAATCTGCACCACTGTCTATTAAAGCAGTAAAGTCTTTTGTATAATACTTATCTATGAGTAGAGTAATTTGTGTGTACCATTTCTGTGAAGTAACAACTTCTATAGTTGCTAAAAATCCTTCATCATATTGAAGAGTTTCATCATTTTCTTGAATCTGCATCTTTTGCTTTTTATCATTGATTTCTAAATTTGAAATTCTTCTATCATAAATACTATTAGTATTTCTTAAATCTTTAATCTCAATTTTTAGATTCTTTACTTTTTGTTGGAGATATGTCCTTCTATTTTATCTTTATTATGTAAGATTTTTTCTACTTCAATCATTTTGTAAGGTAATTGTGGATTATTTATATTTTCTTCTGTACTTTTAGAAGTACTAGTCATTTCTATTTTAAGGTAATTGTGGATTATTTATATTTTATCTTTATTATATTTTCTTCTGTACTTTTAAAATCTGTAAGTGTCTTACACCTAAGATTTTGTAAAAGAGTTCTAGTACTCTCATAATTATTGCTAAACCTTCCAGCAAAATGTTCTAATATAGTAAGAACAAGGGTATAAACAACATTTCCTACTATTTTATTATTTTCTATTTTAACGCTATTTAAGATTAAATTTTTATCATCAGTAGATAAATAATTATCCCACCAACCTTTAAGTTGTCCTGTAAAACCTGCTATAATCATTAAAGCAGCATTACTATCAGTATTACCATTTTGTATGACCATAGTTGAGTATATTAACATTCTTTCTATCATTTAAGTAATTTGGCCTTGAGCCATAGTATCTATGTTCCATTCATAGACTCTATTTCCACTATAGCTGTTACTGATTATATTATCAGATTCTTCATGAACCATATCAATAGGAGTAGGTCTTTTATAATAGTATTTACTCGTTGTAGGTTTATCAGCCCATTTAGTTATTTTATTTAATTGGTTTTCCAAAGCTTGTCCATAATTTTGACTTTCAATAAAATCTTTCTTAAACTCTTCATCAAGAGTAGATATACTTAATTTACTAAATTTTTCTTCAAGAAATTTTTCTAATTCCTTATGAGGTCTTATTTTGAAATCTTTAATTTCTGGTGGAGGAAAAATACTAGCAATACTAGTATCAATCTTTGTATTTTCTTTTTCAACAATAGGTTGAATATTTTTCATAGCTTCTAAGACTTTTTCCACTCTATTACTTAGAGAGTCAATTTGTTCTCCCATTACATTAAGAAACAAATTTGTATATTTTTGTTGTTCATAAACAACATTAATATTTTTGCAAATAGTTGGTAATTTATCATCCTCTATTAATTTTGTAAAGGGCATAAAATTTATTGTTACAATATCTTTTTTCATTGAAAAAGATTGTTGTGGTGGATATTTTGCAGTCAAAACTTTTCCACCAATAATATTATATTTTCTTTCCATAGTTGAAATATAATTCATAATATGAGTTTGAGTAAACCAAGGTACAAAAGGTATTAAATTATTTTGACTTTGGCATAATTCATAAAATTCATTTCTATAATTTATTTTTTCATTTTCTGTAAAGTTTTCATGAAACCATTTTCTAAAATCTTCCCATTTGGGATTCATAAATTCTCTATTTATTATGCTTCTTGCATAAGAGCCAGGACTAAAATCTATTTTTTGGTTCATCATTAAAAACCAAATTCCATTTCTGACGGTGTAATTTCCGCCTCATTCATATTACAAGTAACAATATTTATTGGTCTAACAATATTTCTTTTATTCATTATTATTCTTTCTTCCTCTTCAGAGAGTTCAGTATTTTCTTCTTTTGTACAAGAAGTACTAGCCCTAGAAGGGACTGTTGGAGGAAATTCTACCTGATAATCGAAAGGAGATATATAAGATCTCGTACTAGAGATTCCTAGCAACATTCTTTGATTTTCAAATTTTAATCTTATAAGTCCATCTTGTCCTTGATAAACATCAATTAAATTTGATTGTTCCATGGGTTTAGGGGGAACTGCTTCTTCTATTTGCCAATTTTCTGGGAGTTCTATTTCATCCCATTTTATAGGTCTTCTAGTTGTTATTTTAGCCTTGCTAAAATTAGTTTCTATTAAAACTATTTCATTATTCATTTTATCTACTCTTTTACAATTGGGGTTTAGAGTAAATAATGGTTTATAATAAATTCTATAACAGACACATATTACTTCTGTTTTTGGTTTATAATCATAACCATTAGTTTTAATATTTAATGTTATAGCATCTAAAATATTTTTATCAGATAAAGATAACTGTAAATTTGGATAAACATCAAAATAAACTGGTCCTTTGGCCAGGGTAGATCTAACAACACCCATCAAAATAATATTGCTTAACATTATTTAACTTTTTATTTGTACTATTATTAATAGTGTTTTTCCTGTTATGAACAGTGTTATTATTCCTTCTAGATAAATATCTACTTTTTATTATTTGAGGTATATTTACCTGATATATTTCTAACCACATTTTTCTTTCAAAAAGTCGATTCCAATTTTCAGATCCAATAATTTATTGGAATTCATTATCCCAAATATCTGTAAAAACTGGGGTAATTTCCCTCTGAGTAATTTCAATTAATTTAATATGTTCTTTTTCCATCAAGGCAAAAACTGTGTTAATCTATAACCTCCTCTATTATTCACATGGCTCTGATACATATAAATTATTATATGTCAATATATATATATATATATATATATATATATAGAGTTGTGTTCAAATCCGAACTAAATGCTGTGAATGAACTATGAACTTTTCATTGTTGTGTGTATAATTGATCATTGTAGTTTATATGATTGTTCATTATAATACTTAATTATGATACTTCATTGTTGTGTGTGTAATTGATCATTGTAGTGTATATGATACTGTAATGAGATATTATACATGCAATAATGATCAATTACACACACAACAATGAAAGTTCATAGTTCATTCAGGAAGATGAGTTCAGCCTAGAATGCACCCCTATATATATATATATATATATATATGAATTTAATAAAAATAAAAAAGTGTATCAATATAAAGTTTATCCGATTTCATTTAAATATTATACGATAAAAGATATTAAATTTTTTATTTTTAAAAAAATAGTAAATATAATAAATTAGTGAGATTTAATATGTTTAATATATTTTTGTCATATTTTCATTATTATTTATTGTATATTTATAATATAACATAAGAAATAATAAATAAATATTATAAAATAAATGTACAAAGTTTTGGCAGGAACAATTATTTTAGACTATTTCATTTCAATATATTATATACATACCAATATATTTAAATAGGCAAAGTCTCAGATGAGACGGTCTCATCATTTTTATTGTGAGACGAATTTAATGAAATGATGTATTTTTTTTATTGCAAATGATGTTTCACCATTTTTATTGTGATATGAGTTTAATGAAATGATGTATTTCTTTATTATAAATGATGTATTTCTTTGTTGCAAATAATGTAATTCTTAAAAATAAAATGATGTATTAAGATGCGTCTCACAATAAAAAAATAGTAGGACCGTCTCTCAGGAGATCAACTCATTTAAATATGAACATAAATTACATCTAAGTCATTAGAATAATTATATTGTATAAAATAATTGATGTATCGATATTGATTTCAAATCAGTTAATAAGATATGCTTTACTGACATGGGTAAATAATAATTTGATAATATGCATTATTTATAGCTTGCAATGCAGGATAATAATCATAATTATTTATCGTTTCAGGATGAATCTAACTCTATGAATAAATACCTTATTATGAGAAAAGTTAGTTTTTTTATTTTATCATATACACGGAATCAACTACATCCTCCTTTTCCATTATATAGTCCAGTTTGATCTTGCATGTTTGTCAAAAATTATTTAATATTTAAACAAACTTTCAACATTACCTTCATTTTCATAATATTACATTTAATATACTCATTTTCCAATATTATTCAGGAATGTAATGGTAAATGACCATATAAAAACAATACCAAATATAGAAATTGGATTAAATAATTGAAATACCCTAAAATAATAACCCGAACTATATAATCGGAACGGAGCTAATAATATTTTATCACAATTAAAGAACTATTAAATAATAAATATGCTGTATTGAGGGGTTATTTTTAATTTATTTCCCATACAATTCCATTGATTTTGATGTTGAGTGGGATTTATTAATACCCACTTTCAGCTATGTATATAACAAAAATACCCAAAACATTATATTGATTCAAGAAATACCCACTGTCGTAATCTGACACATTTCAGAGGTGAAATTTCGTTATTTTCACAAAAAAACTTGTAGATTTAGACTAGTTGATGGAAATTCAAAGTTGTCGGTCAATATTTGAATTTATTGTATTTTTTAATCGAACTTAATTTTATAAAAAATGTTGTCGGTCAAGTTTAATTTATAAGGAGAGAGAGAGAGTCGGTGCCACGTTGGTCGGCGTCGATGTAATGGCATCGACCTTCGACACCGACCAACGTGGCAATAGATGAAAAATGATAAAAAAAGATGAGTTTTGCCACGTCAGTCGGAATGAGGGCCACGTTGGTCGATGTCGCCGACGCCGACTGACGTGGCGTCGATCCACGTAGGTCGGTGTCGAGGTCGGTGTCAGTTATATGACACCGACCTCGACACCGACCGGGCCCCTTTTCAAAAAAATATATATATAAAACGGGAAAAATCCCATTTTCTTGCCATTCCATTCAGATTCAGACGTCGACTCTCCTCCTTCGACTTCGACTTCGACTTGAGGCATAAATCTACCAAAACTTCACAAATTATTCTCACGTAATGGCCGCCCATAATGAGGTATATAGTTTCAACCATTTTTATTTCATTTTAACCGTGGGTTTTCGTTATTTTTCTCTAATTGTTTAGTTTAATTATTTTGCAAAAATTATGTGTAAATTTATGTAAATTTCATGGAGTAGTTTGAATTGTGTTGAACAATGTGTTATTAGATTAGTTTCATTGATTAATTTACGGTCCGAAAAATAATTGATGGTGTAAGCTTGGCAAAATTAGGTCAAAATCAAATTGGGGGAAAACACAAATTGGGGGAAAATCAAATTGAAACCTTATTTTTTTTATTTAAGTTCAATTAGATGCTAATTTGTTTTTAATTAAATTAATTATGTTGTGTATGTTTATTCTTGTATAATTTGGTTGAATTCCATCAAATTAAATTTATTTATTATTGTATAATTTGGCTGAATTGGACCAAATTAAATTAATTAATGTAGATGTATGATTAGTTTGAATTCGGTCAAATTAAACTCATTTATTAATTTTCATGTTATTTTTTATTAAATTAATTATGTTGTGGATGCTTATTTAGGTATATATAGCTTTTATTAATTTAATTTATCGTAAAGTAGTTGTAACGGAAACCGTTACACCGTGGTGTGAAACACCTAATTAAATAATGCGTGTGATATGAGAGTATTATTGTATAACACGGGAGAATTCCGTGAACCACGATGGATAACCATAGTTATATTTAAATTAATGGTAACGGAAACCGTTACACCGTGGTGTAAAACACCAATTTAACTATTGCGTGTGATATGAGAGTATTATTATATAACACGGTAGAATAACGTGAACTAATTAATCATATGTTGAAATATTTTTAATATCGATAATGTTGAATTAAAATCTTTGGAGTACTTGTTATTAATAATATGTTGAATAATATGTGTAGGTTGAGTGGATTAGGCCTGCTTTCCGTGGTTTAATCACGAAGGTGACGTTATCCACGAAGACCACAGTACTGAAGGGGATTGCATCGACCTTAAAGTCATTGGGGGGGGAATCCTTGGTTAATCAGTTTAGGGAAGGACCCTTTGGTTCTCTTTTAGTTTGGGAAAATAATGGTCCTAGTGCTTCCGCTCCTTTAGTAGAGCTCTTAAGTTTCCAAATTAAGAGTGATGATGATGATAATACAATGTTATTCTTGGTTGGTGGGAGAGTGATTCGTTTTGGGGTACCTGAGTTTGCACTGGTTACTGGGTTGGGTTTTGGGGCCTCGTCCTTTGATCCTTGTTCTGATTATCATGATGTTCATTCTAGATCTTCTGTTTTTAGAAATTTCTGTGAAAATAAGCAACTGACAGCAAATGATCTGTTTAAGAAGTTTAAGGAGTGTACTGTACACCGTGAGGATCAATTGCTTTACTTGAGGGTCGCCAACATATTAGCTTGTTGGTGTTTTGTGTTGGGGTACCATGATAGGCGGTTAGTTGAGGGGTGGTTATATGTCCTAGTGGAGGATTTGGGTCGCTGGAATGCTTTCCCGTGGGGGGCTTATTCCTACCAAAGTTTACTACACTACATTTCAGCTATGCCTAGGACTAGAGACCGAGATGGCCTGAGCACGATGAGTATTCATGGGCCTATTTGGGCTTTACAGGTATTATAGTAATTTAAAAAGCATGGCTTATAAATTATGATATAGATATTGTAGAGTTAACACTAATATGTTTGTAGGTATGGGCCTACGAGGCCATTCCGGAGTTGGGATTTGCATGTTGCAACCTCGTGAATCCTGAGGCGCTTCCACGGTTTGCTAAGTGGAAGTTTGTGAAAGCAAATGCAGACAAGTGGGGATCGTGGGGTGCGTTCTTTGCCAGAGATGAGGTATTATAAAAATTTGTTGTCTTGTCACAATATTTTAATTTTCTAATGATATTTCTTTAAATTGCAGATTAATGCTTACTCGATCTTACCTCCTTCTACTGATGAGGAAAATAAGGGCTATTACCAGTCTGCACTCATGCAACAGCCATTAGGCGTCAAATGGAGGCATCCCGACGTAGCCGTGCCTTCGAGGACGCAGAGGGGTGAGGGAGTGCATGTAGGGGGTAGAGATCATGAGAGGAGTGGGGGTATAGGAGATGAGGGGCACCGTGAGAGTGGTAATCCATCTCATGATGCCGCGGGGGAGGCCTCATCTAGTAGAGGTACTAGGAGGAGACGAAGCCCCTCTAGCAGCATGGGTAGGTTGATCAAGGATGCTGTGGATGAGATTAAGACTTTTGTATCCGATCTCATTCGTTCAACTAGATGTGCCCACGACACTGATGCTCATGGTTTGAGAGCACCGGCATCTGGGGGGCACAGGAGTCCCCATCGCAGTCAGGTAATGTATTTTATATAGTTTGGTGAGGTATTTATTCTTACATGGTTGATGTTATGTTGATTGTTGAGCAGGGGTCTCGCTCGTCTGCTAGGCATAGTCGTTCTCGACAGTCCGGTGCGAGACGCAGCCAGTCTCCACATATAGAGCATCTGGCGGAGAATGAGAACCCGGTGGAGACTGAGCACCCGGTTGAGTCTGAGCACCCAGTGGAGCATGAGTCGCGGCGCGATGATCAGGTGACATATTTTACTAAACTTTAATGATTAATATTAATGTTTAACATGCGTATCCTATTTGGGTACTTGTAGTTGGCACTTCATACTGGCAGTAGCCATAGGCGTAGTGGTTCACGTCATTCTGGATCTAGGCGTAGTGCTTCACAGCGTCATGATGATCAGGTACATACTTATATGAAGCTATTATGAAATATTACATTACAATTTTTGTTCAAATTTCCATATAGTTGTTGGACCAGCCTGAGAGTTCTAGAAGGTCATCTCGTGCACGACGGAGCGTAGAAAGACAAGAACATGTGCAGCATCCGCAGCCCAATCAAGAAGAACCGGTTTATTTGAATTTAAATAAAATAATTTTCTATATCGCAATTATTTGAATTTATAATTAATTAAATATATTTTCATTTCTAATTTGTAGATGCTTCTTGATAATATACCAGCCCACTGGTCTTATCAGTTAGAGCAGAACTATTTCGAATGGGTGAGAGAGGGTACCGTCTCACGGGTGTTTATGCACTATCCAATTATAATGAACAAGCAATACTTTGATAAGGTTCAGGATGCGAGCATCGATTTATTCTTTGATACGGTGGAGCATGTTTGTTTGTGTTTGCAACACAAGTTCAATGATGCGAATATAACCTCATGCCGGTTCATGCGACCATCATTCTTTGTAAGTATCACAATTCTTATTATATATTGTTTCCAAAAAAATACTGATTATCTTGTGTTGGCAGATTCACATGAGGACTGCGTTTCGGCCGTCAGCATTGGCGAGAGGAGGTCGATTTGAGCCAGAGGTTTTGCTTGAATACATGACTGGGACTGATCATGCTCTATCTCGTCCATTGAAGACTGCACATACTGTAAGTGATATATTTATTTGTAAACTTTAAATAGTTTTGAAATAAGCTATTACCTTATTATTTATCTCATGTCATGCAGCTTCTAGTGCCATGTAATCTCCTTAAGCGTTGGTACACTGTGAAATTAGAGGTGGCTACATGGACATGCACTGTGTATGATCCATACATGGCATACACTACTGCCCAAGAGAGAGCTGCCAGACAGGCTGAGATCAAGAAGATGACAGATCACATGAGGCATTTCTTCCAGATTGGAGGATATTTTGATGATAATGCATTTTCATATCAGATTCCTCCGAACAAAGAGATGACGGTCCGATGGGCGAGGCTTTTTCATGGCAGACATCCCAATCATGATGCTGTATATGCATGCGCAGTTATGGAGATGTTAGTTTTCCAAAGGCCCAGTGTTGAATGGATCGAAGATCCATCTAAGACAAGCTACTATCGTCAGTATTTAGCTGAGCTAATATTTGGTGATACTATCCCACATGAAGTATAATTCTATTTGTTTATTTGTTGTATTTTGGTGACACTAACCATGTTTTATTATATTGAATGTTATATTACTTTACTAATCAGATTTTATATATAACTGCACCATTTTGAATAATTAAAATTACAAACATTATGCAAACTAAATGGATACATCAATTAAAATGAAAATGATCTGATTTAGAGCAAAATAAACGTTAAGAGTTTGATGCTCGCTCCGGACACAATTGCCTCGTATGTTGTTCAGATCCACACGCACTACAACGTTTATGCGAGCGACGTCTACTAGTGGAAACTCGTGCATGCTCCGCACCAGATGGTCTTCGACTATTCCTAGGACGACCTGCTCGACGAGTGATGTTTGGAGGCAGTACTTTAATTGATCGTGCTTGATTTGAAACTTGCCACTCACGATGAGGTGGCAGAGAATGCACGGTTCCACTGTATATCAGTCGTGCATTATTCGTCTTGTAATAATCGTGAATGTAATCGTACAAATTGTAAACATTGGTCCTGCAAAGTAATAATAACAAGTCAACAGAGTATTGAAATGATTAATTCAACAATTGCATGAGAGCATGGTATCGAAACATACCGGATAGCAGCAATTGCATGAGAGCATGGTATCAAATCAAGCTGCCACTCACGGCATTGACAGGTCCTCAAATTCAAGTCGACCAACCAGGTTTGTTCATCGTCACTGATCTTGAATTTCCCCTCGGATATTTTAACAACCATATAGCTATGCGACAACTCAACAAGGGGAAATACCTTCTAAACGGCCTCCTCTGTCAATGGGTCTTCTCGTGCTGCAGCCTTAGCTCGTCTTTCATCAAACCATTTTTCGATGATAACTCGGTATGATTCAATCATGGAACATATGGGCAAACGACGAGCATCTAGCAGTCTTGCATTAAAGACCTCTGCCGCATTTGTGGTCAAGAAGCTGTAACGATTCACCGGACATTGTGACCTTGCCCACTTATCAGGTCCAACAGTGATGAGCTTCTCGAATGCAGCAGGATTGCCTTCGTTAATTCTATCCATAGCTTGCCTGAAGTCCACTCCACGATATGCATAAGCAGCCCGTTGATACAGCTTTACGATGCCCGGACCATATCCTGTGAGCTTATTTAGCAGATGGTAGTAACAAAGACCGTGTGCTGTTCCTGGAAATATATCACTTACCGCATTTGAGATGCTAATGTGCTGGTCGGATACGATGAGTGCATCGGAGGTCAATTGGAAAGAATTCCGTAGACGAGCCATAAACCATCTCCAACTCTCGTCATTCTCGATCGGACCGACACCAATAGCTAGGGGGAACACATTTTCGTTGCCATCTTTCGTAACAGCAACAAACATAATGCCTTTGTTTCTCCCCTTTAGATGCGTGCCATCGACAACGATCACTGGTCTTAATAAATTGCACTGGTAGGCACTTCGAGAAACACCTAGGGCTACAAAGCAATGTTTAAATGTTCCATCTGCTTCAAGATCAAGAGATGTTACCGTGCCTGGATTGTATTGCTCCAGCACTTCAAGGTATTGTGGCAGCTTTTCAAACGATTCGGCTATACTGCCGTACAGAAGTGAAATAGCAGCATTACGAGCACGCAAAGCAATACCGTAAGTTGTTTGAATTCCAAATGAAGACTGCAGCTCGGCCATAATCTCTCGGGGCTTACTTATTGCCCCGTAACGACGCATCCTTCTTGCAAAATATGCAGCTGCAGCCTTCGAACGGATAGATCTGGCACCGACTCCCGCAAGATTGATCTGACAATTATGATTTGGTTCAAATTTGCGCACAATCCAGCACTTACTCCTGCATCTTGCACGTATTACAAATGAGCAATTTGTCGATCTCTTGCAAACATACTCGACTCGTTCATGATCGGAGCGCCGTACTTTAAACTCCTGCCGATTCTCCATATGCCACAGTGCCACAGCAATGAACAATTCATCTTTACTCCAATACAAGGAGTTCAACGACAATTCTGTCTCTAGTATAGCCGAAACATCTTTCACAGCAGCCGAATGGGAAGTCTCGCCTTCCCTAATTGGAAGCAACCAATTATTTAATTCAACATCCACTTGACATCCTTCTGGTAGAGGATGTGTCGGCATAAGATTTGAGATAAAAGCGGACATACCGCCAGCATTTCGGATCCAGGCTGAGAATTCAGCAACAGTACAATTAAGACGAAAATTACTATCGTCTCTGAAAGACTCATCATCCGAATCAGATGACTCCTCATCCAGATTTGCTTCATCATCATCATCGAGTTCCACATGGCCACCACCAATTACAGTTGGAACTTCTTGGGTTACAACAGGATCCACATGCTCCTCCTCTTCCTCGTTTTCTTCAACAGGAGCCTCTTCATTTAGGTCGGGAACTTGTGAGCCACTACCGCTTGCACTTTGATCAGCAAAAGTATTAAAGAGACCATGACCATAAGAATCGAAATTGGTGTTCGGAGATGCACCAAAATACATCGAAGACCCAAATCTTTGAAGGTCATCAGCCGTTGGACTAAAATACTGGTTCGGTGGTGGACTCACTGAAGATAAAAATGGTCTGTATGGTGAGGGCTGTCGCTGTGAAGTCCCAACACCAGCAGCACCAACAGCACCCTTCATAATAACAAAAATATTGGGCTCCGAATATAGAGCACAAAGACGCTGCAACTCCAAATCATTCGTCAACAAAGATTTCACAATTCTTCCGCTGCGGCTTTGAGACGTATAATACAAATTATACTCACCAAATATATATTCAGCATCAAAAATCTGTTGAATGTTGCTTCTCAAATAATTTACGGACATATTGGTGGATGGAACGTAAATCAATCGTTCTTGTCCACCAATATAGTTGCACGAATCATCCAATTGACCATTGTAGTGAATAAAAATTGAACACCAATTCTCCATCTTTACGAAGATATAAACTGAAAGAATTCAAAATGAGTAGAAAGAATACCTTAAAAATGGAGAAAAAAAATGTAGAAGACCGTGTGTTTTCGTGTGTTTTTCTTCGAATTTGAGTGTAAGAGTGAAGAGCACCGATTTATAATTCGATCTCAATTATGAGTACACCTACATTCACGTGCATGCACAAATTTTCTCTGAATTTTGAAGCAGAACCGCTAGTACATTCACGTGCATGCACAAATTGTAAAAATTTCGAAATTATAAAAAAAAAAAATATAGGGTCGGTGTCGAAGTCGGTGCCTTTACATTGGCACCGACCTCGGCACCGACCAAATGTTATAATTAAAAAAAAATATTCTGCCGACAGTCGGTGTCGAGTTCGACGCCAAACACGACACCGACTTACGTGGCATCGACCACATTTAAAATTATTAAATATTGAGTCGGTGTCGAGGTCGTTGTCAAGCACACGACACCGACCTCGCCACCGACTTCAGGAAATATTCTTTTTTTAATATCCGGTCTTAGTCTTTTGGTCAAATGCATATTTTCTAAATTTAATATTAACTTTATCCAATTAAAAAATATAATAATAGACGCCTGATTTGATATTTGGTAATGATTTGATCATCATTAACTAATTATCTTATCGATTTCATGCAAAAACGAACTCTGATTGTGGCAGTGGGTATTTCTTAAAGCAATATAATGTTTTGGGTATATTTGTAATGCATTTAAACCAAATAAATGAAATTTTACTATTTATTATAACAGTGTGTATTGCTATCGGTCCCATAATGGAATCAATCCATTACTCCTCTCAACAAAATCCACATTCAAAATCGTCCACGATTTATCCAAAAATAAATAAAAATATCCTTTTATTTAGAGTACGTGCTGATTATCCATTATCTTACAAAAATATATCAAAAGGTACCAAAAATACAGATAAAATACGTAAAATACTAAAATATGTGAAAGGTATTGATATGCATAAATTAATAATCAAGATAAGAGAAGGAAAAAACAGAGATTTAAATTGAAAACTTGGGGGCAAATTAGTCATAACGGGGTAGCGTGCTGTGCAGTTGCACAGCCTCACTTTTACACGTCAGGAATAGGAAGTTGAATCAAATCAAATTTATTTCGTGAGGAGGTTCTCTACAGTTTTATTCCGTGCGGTTGCTCCAATTCCCTAACAGTTCAGGGAACCAATAATTAGTATTAAACGCAACTTAGGGCATAACTGTAAGAACCGCACTGAAAGAAAAGAACCCGACTTCCGAGGTTATTCAAAGAGTCGCCTCTCTCTCTCTTCCTCACAGACACGCACGCATATTCATGTATGTATATATACAACCCTTCCGCCATTTTCTCCCCCCCCTCTCACTCACACCACATTTCTCTCCGAGAATTGAGACTTTGGTGTTAGGATTTTCAGCGAGTAAGAGATAATTATGTCTGGTAGAGGAGTTTCTCGTGGTGGAGGACGTGGCCGTGGCGGCAGCGGGAGGGGACAGGCCCCGGCACCGGACGCTGGTAGGGGGCAACAGGCGCGGCGCGGCGGCGGCGGCGGATCAGGCCGTGGGGGAGGGTACGATGCACCACCTTCCTCGTCGCGGTCAGTTTCCGCTACGCCGTCTCAGCCTCCTCGGCCTGAGCCGGCGGTGTCGCTCCCCCAAGAGATGGAACAGAAACTTACGCTGGAGAGTTCTTCAACTCCGGCACCGTCGCCGGCTGCATTGCCGCCGTCTTCCTCGAAGGCCATCGGATGCCCGGCCAGACCTGGATTCGGCCGAATGGGGAGTAAAATTATGATTAAGGCAAACCATTTTCTCGTCTCTGTTGCGGATAGAGATCTATATCATTACGATGTGAGTTAACTTTTGTATGAACATTTTTACTCTTTTCTCATCTCTATTCGCTTTTGTGATTATGTTTTCTCTTGTGCATTGTGCTCACTTTTTCATTTGCCTTCAAAAACCATTTTTAAAAGTCTCATGTGTATATTTAGTAACTTCTCTTCATTTCACTGGTTCTGCACAAAGAGTTATGAATGCCAGCAGTTCAAGTAGTCACAATTTCTCTTTATGCACAATCAGTTATATTGTAAAGTAAATCTATTTCTGTTTCTATTTACTTTCGGTGATTTTAGTATGTGTTATTCCAAGGATGTGTGCTTAATGTTTCGTTTGATACCTTCATTTTCTTAACGTCAGTTTTTAATTATCAAAAACTCCCATGGATCCACGCTCACTCATTCTTTTCACACGCCACACTTATATAATCTTTTATACTTTTTGTTCAAATTATTTGCATTTCAATTATGCAGTTTACTGAACACTTTTTGTTCAAATTATTTGCATTTCCTTTATGCAGTTTACTGAACCTATGTTAAACGTATCTTGTTTCCTATTTTGCCAATTTCGTTAGCCTGTTCTATTAAGGTTCCTGCGCTCTCTGTGTCTCGACATATTTTTTGTAACTATGATGTATCCCGTTAGTTTTTCACTTTTGTTTATTCTTTCATAGGTTGCTATTTCTCCCGAGGTGGCATCGAAAAATGTATGCAGGGATATAATGAGACAGCTTGTAGAAGTCTACACTGACTCACATTTGGGTAAAAGAAAATTGGCATATGATGGACGAAAAAGTTTTTACACTGCAGGGCCATTACCCTTTTCTTCCAAAGATTTTGTAGTGGATCTCGATAAGGATACTCAGTCCAGGTGAAGTCTAGTTATTACTGTGATGGTAAACAGTATGCTTCTTTCAACTGCCTGTCCTTTTAGTATAATTTATTATGCATGGATGCTAAATGGAAAAATGGTTTATCTGTATATCAACCATAGTTAACAAAAGATAATAATGATCTAGTAATATATTTTTCTCATATTTCGGTCCAATTCTGTATTTTTTGTTCAAATGTTTCTCGTTTATGTTGGCAGGAGGGAACGCAAGTTTAAGGTTTCTATCAAATTTGCATCGAAACCTGATTTGCATCACCTCCAGCAATTCATACAAGGAAGGCAGCTAGACTGTCCTCAGGAAACAATACAGCTCTTTGATGTGGTTCTCAGGGAGAGTCCTTCAAAAAAGTAACACTCTCCTCCTTAATGCACTGCACAGACGTAGCTGCATGTTTATATGTGCTTATGATATATTTACAATTGCTCTTTTGTACTAATTGCAGCTGCACTATTGTTGGGAGGTCTTTCTTTTCACCCAGTCTGGGTGATGTTGGGGAGCTTGGTAATGGTTTGAAATATTGGAAAGGCTTCTATCAAAGTCTCCGCCCTACACAGATGGGCCTCTCACTTAATATTGGTATACAGTTGATTTGTATTAGCATGCTCCTTTCTGATTTTTTGTTAATCGTTAATTGGCTTGTATACTGTGATAAATTGTGCAGCCTTTCAAAGAATGATGCTAATCTTTATTTGCATTATTCAATTTTCATGTTGCAGATATGTCTGCAAGGGCCTTTTTTGAAGCGATTCCGGTTGTAGAATATGTTGGCAAGTACATCAACAGGGACCTGTCCAGGCCTTTATCTGACCAAGATCGTATCAAGGTATTTGATATCAGCTACATGGCAGTATTGAATCTATTGATTATGGCCTTTAGTTAGTTGGGGTTTTAAGAGTATTAATGCTGTTATCAATATCGCCTAAGATATTCTGTAACTCTTCAGATCCTAATTTAGAGGATAAGGTTTCATTAGTGCAAATTTGCTTAATCTCACTTTACTGCTATGTTGATAACAACTTTCTGTTTTTTAGGTTAAAAGAGCTTTGAAAGGTGTAAGAGTAGAAACTTGCCATCAGGGTATCAGAAGACACAAGATTTCAAGCATAACCACCCAAACAACCCAACAATTGCTGTAAGCTTAATCAATTCATTCCATTTCACTGTATTATTCTCTTATGCTAACTTGATTGTTGTTGAGGTGGTCTTTTGTGCAATGGTGAGGTAATCTGGATGGCAGTTTTTGGTGACAAGCTATTTTTTCTTCACCAAGATTAGCCTGCCCTCACTTTTTGTTGCAGTACTAAGTCTATTGGGTTTATTATGTATACGATTATTATTTTTTATGGTGGATTGGATGTGCTGTTAATTGACATTGTTCATTGCTAAAACCAGGTTTCCAGTGGATGATACTGGAGCTAAAATCTCTGTTGTTCAATACTTCCGACAAAAGTACAATATTGTACTTAAATATCCATTTTTGCCAGCTGTTCAGGCTGGCAGTGATACAAAACCTATTTATCTTCCTATGGAGGTGTTTGTTTCTTCTTGTGTAGTTTAATCTCTTGGCTTGGCTTGATTTGGTTGATTATCTAGGTTTTTTTACCTCTTTCTCTTTCTTTCTTTCTTTTTTCTTTTTTCTTTCTTTCTTGTGATAGCTTTGCAAAATTGTTGATGGACAAAGATACTCCCGAAAACTGAATGAAAGACAAGTTACTGCTTTGTTAAGGGCTACCTGCCAACGTCCTCAGGACCGTGAATTCTCAATTACAAAGGCATGAATTCATAATTCTGATAACTATCTTTACCATCATATGTTTTCTCTTATGTTTGTGTTTAATATTTCTGAACTATTATGGTATTGTGGACTTTGTTGTGTTGTTTTCCTTACCATTATGTATCTGCAGATGGTTGATCACAACAAGTACAACAATGATGTTCTTGTTAATGAATTTGGTATTCAAGTTAGGCCTGAATTAACTTCAATCGAGGCACGTGTGTTGCCCCCTCCAATGGTAAAGTGTTCAATCAGTATATAGTGTTATGTATAATTTCTCATGCCTTTTTAACCTACTATTTTATTTAACTTGTTAGTTGAAATATCATGAATCTGGGAAAAACAGTCGTGTTACTCCTGCTGTGGGACAATGGAATATGATTGACAAGGTATTTTTCTTCGCATTTATGATTTCTTGAGAACTGCTTCTAATATTGGTCTGGGTTTTGCTACAAAATATTGTTGTCTAGAAAATGGTTAATGGTGGAAAGGTGGAATCCTGGGCTTGCATCAACTTTTCAAGGAATAATGTTGCCCAATTCTGCGATGCTTTGATTGACATGTGCTGCAATAAGGGGATGGTATGAATTGATTCTTATGTGAAATTGCACCAATCATTAATTGATATGTGTGACAGATATCTTTGTTTTCAGGAATGTAATAGACAGCCTATAGTTCCTATTCGTTCTGTTCGTCCTGGACAGATTGAAAGGGCTTTGTTCGATTTTGAGGCTGAAACTTCAGCGAAGCTCAATACGCCTGGAAAAAAACTTCAGTTGCTTATTGTTATTCTGCCTGATATCTCTGGGTCTTACGGTTAGCTATCCATACCTGTTTCTGGAACCTAATGTGAAAAGTCAATGTGCTATTTGCTTACATTTAATATGTTACCCCTTTTCTACAGGGACAATTAAGCGCGTCTGTGAAACTGAGTTGGGGATTGTATCACAATGTTGTCTGCCTAAGAATGTAGTAAGATATAATATGCAGTATCTTGAAAATGTTTCACTAAAGATAAATGTAAAGGTATGTTATTATATATGTGAAAGCTGCATCAGTGGTTATAACTTAAAAGACCATGTCAAACTTTTATCGATTTCTTACTAATCATATTGTTTGTTTGTTTATGTTTTGATTGTTTTGGTAGGTTGGTGGTCGCAATAGTGTATTGGAGCAGGCAATTTCTAGAAAATTTGCTTACATAAGTGACAGGCCTACTATAATTTTTGGTGCTGATGTTACTCATCCATCACCAGGAGAGGATTCAAGTCCTTCCATAGCTGCAGTACGTGAACCTTTTCACACTCCTAGTCCCTCTACTCACTCAGCGTTCTCTTTTGTATTAATGGAAAGCACTTTGATCTTTTCATCCTTGTTTGCAGGTTGTTGCTTCAATGGATTGGCCTGAGGTCACAAAGTATAGGGGGCTTGTATCGGCTCAGGCCCATAGGGAGGAGATTATCCAGGACCTGTTTACCACCAAAACTGATCCTGTTAGAGGAATAATTGCTGGGGGAATGATCAGGTTAGTTGGGTTCCACTTTCATGTATGATTTATTTTTTCTCCGCTTATGAATGGACAAGCCAATACAATAGGCATTTTGATGCATAGACCTCTGCTCAGATAGTTATTATTAGGAACTTGTATCACATGTGTCAAATCTTAGAACGTCTACTACACATTCTTACTATTAACTGGTATCCTACAAGTTCTCTAATGAATTTGAAGGGAATTACTTATTATTCCTGTTTTGCAGAGATCTTTTGGTCTCATTCTACAAATCCACAAGGCAGAAACCGCACAGGATCATATTTTACAGGTTATCTTGGAATTGATAACCGTGATAACATCTGAAATTATTTCTGTTTGTTAGCTTGTGTTATTTATGGCACATTGTAATATGGTATAATACATTCAGGGATGGTGTAAGTGAAGGGCAGTTTAGCCAGGTTCTCCTTCATGAAATTGATGATATAAGGAAGGTATACAGTTTCTTTTGTTCATTCCACCTGTTTTCTAATGTTTGCTCCAATTTTAGTCTCTTTGAAATTTATATTTGTTGCATGACTAAATGGTGATTTTCAGGCTTGCTCATCTATCGAGGAGAACTATCTCCCCAGGATTACTTTTGTTGTAGTTCAGAAGAGACATCACACTCGGTTATTTCCTGCCAATCACAGAGACAGGAATTCAACTGATAGAAGTGGAAACATTCTTCCGGGTACTGTCGTGGATACTAAGATATGCCATCCTAATGAATTTGACTTCTACCTGTGTAGCCATGCTGGTATACAGGTAGGATCGGTGTGTTTCAGCAAAATCTGCAATTTAATTATAAGTTTTGAGTTGGTAGTTCCTTAAAATTTTATTGTTGTTTTCTTTCCTACCAATCAGGGTACAAGCCGCCCAACCCATTACCATGTATTGTATGACGAGAACAAGTTCACTGCTGATGGGCTTCAAGTGCTGACAAACAACCTTTGCTACACGTAAGTTTTCATCTCCGCCAGCCACAATCTTTCTGAAACAGTGTTAACGGCTGCTTTTCGTTTTTCAGCTATGCTAGGTGCACACGCTCTGTCTCATTAGGTAGGTGCCTATTCATCTGTATTTATTGTTTGAACTCCACCCTACTGGCTGTCATGTTGTTAAAGATCAAAGCTTTTGTTTGTTTTGTAGTGCCGCCTGCTTACTATGCGCATCATGCTGCGACTCGAGCACGGTATTATATTGAAGGGAGTGAGTTCTCCGACACTGAATCGAGTGTTGGTGGTGGTGCTACCCGGACCTCAAACAGGGAGGTCCGTGCATTGCCTAAAATCAAAGAGGGTGTGCAAGACGTCATGTTTTACCTATGATGGATGGGGTTTTTGAAGTTTCTGTTAATATTTGGAGCCTTGGTGTTTTGAATGCCACTGTGTTTTGCCATATTTTTGCAAACATTATACTCTCATTTTGTTATGGCAAAGATGCAATTGGTGCTATGCCAAAGTAAATGTATGGTTTGTATTGAAACGTTTGCTTTCCTGGATGCTGTGGCATATAACGAGTTTCATTTACCATGTTATGCCTAGTTGTTTTCTTACAAATTTTCTATTGCACCTGAATCTCGTCTCATTTCTATATTTTTTTTAATTTTTCACATTATTAATTATCATTCCATTAAAACATGCGAAGCTTATCAACCAACCACCCAATCATATTATATACAATTCTTTAATTTATTATTTTTTTAAAATACAATATTTAATTAAATTTAAAAAATATTCAAATATAAAATGATAAGTAAAATGAAACTTATATAAAAAAACTATTATGACTAATAGAAATGAAGTAATATGAGATTTCAATATGCATATATCAAAATTAGTCTATTTGTAAATAAATTTAAATTTGAGAAAAAAATATGAATTTTAGTATATTATTTATTTATTCTTTAAAAAATATAATTATTTTAGTAATATGTATGAAAGTAATTGACAAATATCCATAACTAAAAAATTAATAATAAATGAAAGTAAGGCCTAACATTTGTTGTGATTGCATTAGGTATGTGATGACCATTAATTTTACAATTCAATGCATTTTAGATTTTTTTTTATTTAAAAATGATGATGTAAAGTTGATGTGGCAGTTGATTTGAGGTATAGAGGTTGCTATTAGTAATAGCAAATTCTCAAATAAGGCAGTCTCAATCATTTTTATTGTGAGATTAATTTAATGAAATGATGTATTTTTTTTATTACAAATGATGTCTCACTATTTTTATTGTGAAACGAATTTAATGAAATGATGTATTTTTTATTGCAAATAATGTATTTCTTTGTTACAAAAAATGTAATTTTTAAAAATAAAATGATGTATTTAACTTATTAAAATAATTTATTGAGGTCCGTCTTATAAAAAAAAAAATGTTGAGACCGTCTCTCAGGAGACCAACTCATTAATAATAGTTTGAGACCAGTAGTGTAATAATTTCTGCCGAATTTAATCATGTTTTCAACCAATATTCTAAGGTAGATTTCATATTTATTCTAATTTATTTTTTATAATGCATGTATGAATTAGCTAACAAATTTCGATTATTCAAAGTAAGATTCAAATACTCTTCAGGTTAGGACCTAGCGGTTATTATATCTTATAATAATTATTCTTTACAAATTTTGACAAATATGGTTATCATCTTAGTACTTCACAAATATGATGTTCATCTCAAGGGTAAATTGAAATCTCTTACATAAAAAATAAACACGACAGAATCTTATCCATAAAAAGAAAACTCCACGTGTAACAAAAATCTACTAGTTGAGTGTTACACTTGCAAGAGAGCTTTTGGGTCATCCAGGGCTATGTTAATGTAACAACACAGAAACTACCAAAATGAATAATTTACAACAGGGATGGATTATGATGATGATGAATGAACATCATCACAACAATGGAGGGACAGAAAAGAATGCTATATGCAGTAATAGAGCCACCGCGGTGGTGGGAATCAGATAGGAAAGCGCGTACTCAGCTGAGTTGCTGCTGTCAACTTGTCCGGCATTGAAAAACTCAGTCTTACCGGTGCTGCTTGTAGTTGAGACGTTCACGGACGACGAGCCTGCAAGGGGAGATGAGTTTGATAAAGATGAGAGGGAGGGGGGGGGGAAGGAAAGATGTCAAACTCAACAATGGGAACTCACAGTCGTAGTTTGCCCATCCAATTCTTTGACCACCTATATCATACACCACTATCTTATCTTTAAGAACCAGGTCTGCACGAAAAAAAAAAAACATGGCTTATTATATCTCAATCCACACACAGAGTAATAATACTTTTATCAGATTTAGACTAAGAACAATGGAGCCCATCTAAAAATAAAAGTTGCTCTAAAAGATTAGAGTACATGTCTCCAATTACGAAAACAATGTCTACATATGTGCATGGACAGAGTGTAGGGAAAAACCAATACAAAGTCAGCTCCAATATTCGTACCTCCTAAAATTGTAATTCCTTGACCCTGAATTTTCTGAATGCCGATGCACCAAACTGCAGCTCCACCCTACACAAGCAAACAATCAAATGTTCAACGAGAAGCGTCCAGACAAGGGATCTCCACAATCTATGATGAATAGTGCTACATTTCTCATTATTTAGTCTCAGTACTTACATCAAATATGAAGAATTAGCAAGATAGTAAAAGTTCTTAATAGCATATGTAGGCTTAAGTAAATGAGTACGCTTCTATAAGTAGATGGCCCATGCTACAGCTTTTGAGACACAAAGTGATGACTTACAATAGAATTCTGCTGCAGAAGATAGTCTTGCGGCCTGAGAATCATTGCTGCTCCACCAGCAAAGTTCAAAGAAACTGGAGGGAAAATCTCCGAGACACTGGGAAAATATAAATGATGTCAGAGACGACAATTGGCCAGAAAGATAAACAAACAAGAATTATGCTCCCTGATGGAACACCTGGAGGTAGTTAGATAGCATTGATTTCCCTTGGAAAGAAGAGGGCGCACAGATCCTGAAACTGTTTCTGTGATCTGCAAGGACAAAAAAGACTCTAATTAGGAAGCAAATAATATATAACTCAATGCGAAAACATTACTCCAGAAATAAAGAATATACAAAATCTATTGCTACTTACTGCAGAAACAAAAGGATCATAAGCCTCCTCAGCAAGGTACGCCAAAGTTGTTCCAGAATCAATTATTGTTCCTCGGTTGTTCGAAGTGGCAAACACTGACGAATCAATGTTGAGTGTCTGCCCGTTTACAGAAATACTTTGAAGATTTACATTGTAATGTGGCCTGAGAAGGTCGCAGCAAAACTTTTAAAATTCAGGGATGGGGAACTTCCAACTAGTTAGAATAGTGTAAGTTGTCACTATTTGAAATTTGCCGAATGAATAAATTTGAACACACACCAAAAATAGAAGGCATTCTCAAAATCTACAATTTAGCTGTCAGAAAGCATTCATGATATCCACAACCAGCATTCGGCACTTCATAGTCCATAGCATTCTGATATATAAAAAGATGACTGTTGAATTAGTTGCTTTTGTAGCATGCTGTTTATTCAACCGTAATAAGACTGGTTTAAGAATTTATAATTTTCAAGGAAAATATCAGGCCTCAACACTGACAAACGTATCAACATCACTCCTGCGACCAATATAATCTACTTGAGGGCAGTTCAACCATCGCAGATTTCAAGAAAATGCTAACTGAATTGATCATGTGAAATCCACCAGACAAGAGGTCTGCAAAGCATAGTTTAGTTTTCTCTTTTCTAGCCTATATTAGTGACTTGACTATTTCAATAGCCTAATATCATGCAAGAAGAGGTTACTGTACTTCCCAGCAAAAGATAAGATAGTTAAAAAATATCATACACTTGAACCTAGAACCTTAAATTATGAAGTATCTTATTAACCCCCAAAGCAGTACTTATAGGCATTTATAATTTTGGCTCATATGTTATACTGTCAATTTAGATGCTACATAGAATAACTAACATTCAACTTGAACCATTTCAAGTGCAGATAGCATGTAAAAGAAGACCATATTGCAGTTTCTAGGATGAAAAACTACATACTGTGATGGAACAAGCGGAGTGTAAACTATACTTGGCTCTACAATCTGACCGAGTACCAATATGCCACCACCACCATTCTCTCCTCTCAAACAATGAGAAAATGAATGTGGTGTGATTCCCTGTGATGAAAGCTGTGAAATCACTGAAAGTCCCTGCTGTCCAAAACCAAATATACCATCAACTGCCCTATCTGGCTTGGTAAGATCCCCAGTTTGAGATGTGCTACAACTGTGGAGCAATGAACCTAAACAAATCAATTGATAAAAAAACAGCATGGACAATAATTTAGCAAATACAAATGAGAACTAACCCGAAAACAACAGGTGCAGAATTATTTGAAACCAATGAGTCCCCAACTACAGAGTCGAAATACATTGAGTCATACACATAGTATCCAGATGTCCCACTGCCATCACCATATTGGAAGGTGTATCCACACTGGTTCTGGCCTGAACAGCCAGAGTCAGAAGATTGAGTTCCCAAAGAACATCTTTGGTCCGAACATGAGATTGGTGAGGCTGTGGATGAGCTTGGAGGATCAAAAAACTCGAGCTCTATCTGTTGAAAAATCAACACATTTCAAAAAAAGATTAGAAAGCTAAAGTTCAAATTCCAAAGTAATGGAATCCCCAGAAAATGATTGACATACTTGGAGTCCACTGGATGTGGGACAACCATTACACGGATTGCAGCTAACCCATAACACATCACTTCCGGTATCTATCTGTACATAGAATTCTTTTGCAGGAGTTCCCAATTTAACTTTTGTAAAATACAGCCTAAAAACAAGATTAAGCATCAGAATAAGTTCCAAGAAGCTGATGTAACTAATGAATATTCTGCGGGGGGAGGAATTCAGCTACAAAAGATAAGGTATAGCTGAAAACAACATTAAAAATAACGACGTAAGACTAAAACTTCAAGAAACTCGTGCATCATTCCGTATCAAATTGACGAAGCAAATCCAGAATATATTCGTTTGGGAAATTTAATCGCACAACCGTCATATTCAAATAGGTCGGAATCAAAGTCTAAATGCACTTTTGTAACAAGGAAGCAGAGATTTTGACTTTGACAGGTAATAAATATCAAGGAAAGAACAAAATTTCATTAAAAAAAACATAAGCAATCTATAACGAAAGCTCTATTATTTCCTTTATCCAATCAAGGCTTAAATTTGCTATTTAACTCATTCACCCGTTTCCAGGAAAAGGAAATTCTTCCTAAAATACGCGCACATTTCTCTTTCTATACGTACTATTTAACAATAGATAATTCAAAAGAAACTAATTACAAAATACGAAAAAACATACCCAACAAGATAAGGATCGTAGGTGCCTTCAACAGAAAAATCAATGACGCCCAAAGCCTGTTGCTGTTGCTGCAACAATCTACCGTGCCTGACTCGGTCCCGCTCTCTGAGTTGACTCGTTCCGACTCCCTTATGACTCGCCCTCTCCAAACCCAGCACCAAGCCCTTACCCTCCCCACCCACCGCCAACGCCACCTCCACCGTCAAAAGTAGCGCCGCCGCCGCGATTGCCTGAGCCATCAGAATCCTCGCCGGCGGCATTCTCTAATCCGACACCGCCCTTTTCCCTGTCTCTCTCTCTCTCAATTTTTCGCCTTTCCTTATACTCTAAGCAATTCAACGGCTATATGAATATTATCTATACGAATAATATATACGTGTATGTATATATCTATATATATATATATATATATGAGATGATATATGAGTACGGATTATGTATGGAATTGTGTGCGTGAATTCTTTGAGAGAGAAAAGAATGAGAGAGAAAAAGAATGACAACACCCAATAACTAAAGTTTGATTCAAATGGAAAGTTTGTTTACGCTACTTAAATATATATATATATACACTTTCACAGGTTCACTTCAGCTTAATTGTTCGCTTCAAATAAATGATTGTACATTGCGCCTTACAGGTTGTACGCATATTTTTAATGATTCAATTCTCTCCCTCTTAATTTTACGGTACAAAAACACGTCGGCAATTGTTCTTTCTCTCTCTCCCCCCCCCCCCCCTCTCTCTATGTAAGTTCAGTACAGAACTTTTAAAAAAAAAAAAAAATCTAAAATGATGATAAACTCTTTCCTAATTTTTGTATATCTTTACCTCCTTGGTTAAATATAATTATTAAATACTACAAATTACAACATCTTGTAACGATTTTTGTAGTGTTTCAACTTTTTTTTTTTTTTTTGCTATTCTTATATGGTCCATTTTCGGGATGAAAATCACAAATGGCTTCTCATTTAATATACATAGTTTTTTATTAAATTAAATTGAATTATAAATCATAATTTTTACTGGAAAATAATATTTGTCTCTTAATAACTGTATGAGTAAAACTAAATGCTAAAAAATAACGACAAACATTAATTGCTTTGTGCTTATTCGAATCAGAAATCTCCAACGATTTGTTAGATGTCATAAAATTATCGATTAAATCACTATAACCCAAATTTATTTTTGGAACTATTAGCATCACATTATCCAAACAATATTACTTCATTAAATGATTAATGATCACACATAATAAAATTTAGCGACAACGAAATGTGGTCAATTATCATATTTTGATTGAATAAAAATAATTGTTTAATAGAATCTCAAATATCAATTATCTACTATTTTTAACAATAATTAACCATTTATCAAATAGCTCAATTTTGAACGAATTTCGTAAAGTGTGAACATACACATTTTTGGGTGAGGAAAAATCTGGAAAAAAAAAAATATATATATGGTCCATAATTTTTTTTGTTATTGCAATATACTCACTTCGTTCCAATTATATGATCCAGTTTAATCTTGCATATTTGTCAAAAAATATTTAATATTTAAATAAAATTTCAACCTTACTCTTATTTCATAATATCACATTTAATATTTTCATTTTCCAAAGTTATTTAGGAACGTAATTATAAATTATTATATTAAAACAATACAAAATATAAAAACTGGAACATATAATTAGAATGCCCTAAAATACTAATTCGGACCAAATAATTAAAACGGAGCGAATATTATGGCAGGTAGGGATGTCAATCGAGCCAACCTGTCGGGTTTCGGGCCAGCCCTATTGGGTTGCGGGCTAATCGGTCCGGGTCAAATCAGGCTGAAATTTTTTCGGGATAAAAATTTTTGACCCTAACCCTAACCCATCGATTTTTGAACTGGCCCGTCGGGCCAATGAATTTATTAATTATTTTTTATTTTCAATATATTTTCACTATTTTAATATTTTAAATGTTGAAAAATAAACAAGATAATGCTTATCTCTTATAAAAATGGAAAACACATCACAAATTTTTATATAATGATAAATTTAAACATAAAAAATATATTATTTTTTTATTTTAGCAATATTTGAATATATTTTAACATCATAAATAAATAAACTTAACTATGTATTGAATACTTATTAAACAAAATACAATTATATAACTTAAAACTTAATTAATATATATATTCTTAAATATTAGAAGTAGATTTCAGCACTAGAATTATGAAAAATTTATTAATAAAAATAATAATCGGGTTAATCGGGCTTAACCCTATCAGGCCTCAAGTTATTCGGTCTCGGGCTAATTGGGCTAAATTTTTTTGGTCCAAAATATCTCAATCCTAATCCATATTTTGGCTCGAGTTAATCGAATCAACCCGCGAATTTCGAACTAAATTAACATCCCTAATGGCAGGCGACAACTGATTGTGAATTATTGCAAAATGAAGGTTGATGAATAGAATGTGGAGCAACAGCAAGTCAAATAAAATAAATAAACAAAGAATTAGTCCACCTGTATTATTTAACGCACTGTCTGAACAAGCCGTCCACCTTGAAATTTTTGTCCCAAAATTCCATACCATACAAAACATTCTAGATGCTCCACCTTAATTACTATATACATTAATACATATTATTACTGTAATTCATTATTGACATGGCTCTAAAATCTGCAGCATTTTTCTTTATTAATTTGAATTGTAACAGCATCTTAGTTCCAACTATCACATCACATATAATCACTAGAGTTAATATATATATATATATATATTGTCGATATTTAAATTATAATCTTCACAATCAACATTATAAGACATATAAATAAAGTGATCATGAGTTTGAAACAATTTTTTATTACGTATATTTTAAAATGCAGCCTTACAGATATCTTTGTTGGTTAAGTGAACAATGTCAATTGGACTAATCCGTCAGATTTCGACTCAGTTCTACCAAATTGTAGGTATCTGCTCCACATAGATTTGGACTAGATTTTTTTTGGATAAAAATCTTAAACCCAGCCCTAACTTTTCAATTTTCGCGCTAACTCATCCAATCAACAATTTACAAATTAATTTTTTAATATTTTATAAGATATTTTACGTTGTTAAATATTTTTCCTCTCTTTCAATCTTCTAAATAAGAAAAAATTGTATGATATAATTATTCTCTTTTGTAAAAGAATAAGAAGGCATCAAACTTCATATATTCAGCAATTTGAATATTAAAAATATATCATTTTCTTATTTGTAAATATTTTAACTTCATAGTTAAATAACTAGAGAAATTAATTAATTTTAGGTAATATTTGAACAAAATACAACTATATAACTTATAACATAATTAAAATCTGATTTTAAATATATGAAATAGATTTTATCAATATAAATGTGTTGAAAATATTAATTAAAAAAATGGCCAGGATAGTCCCAATTGATTTTTGAGTTAGTCCTATTGAATCCCAGACTATTTTGTTCCGAATTATTCAAGCTAAATTTTATTCGATTAACTCTAGCCCGTATTTTAATTTGATTTAATCGGGCCAATCCGCTACTGAATATAACTGTAGAAAACAGTATCCAAATAGAAATACTTACGATCTAAAATCGAAATTAATTACAATAAATCTAAAATCAACGATTCAATTAGATTTGGAGATGTGATTTATAAAAAAAAAAAAAAAGATTGAAAGAGTAGTATTGGCAGGACACGTTGTACTATCAAAATGAAGATAAAGCAATATTAAATGATAAGAATGTGAATATTTTAATGAGAAATGCAGGTCACCTAAATTCATTAAGTAGTGGCAATTACTTAACGAGGGAAGATATTAAAGGTTGATCAAAGTCTTTAAAATCAATGAAAAAGCAAATCATGGACAAACTATTCTATTCACTCTTATCTTAACACATGGTGGGCTGTCCCCTAATATGGTATATAGTTGGTCCATCAAAATTAAATATCATTCTAATAATTCTCTATCTTAGGCCAAATCCCTAATTATAATATAAATTGTTTTCATTTTTTTTATTTCCATACCTAACCTATTTCAAATTTAAAAATTCAGGATGAAGTCGAACTTTCAGTACTGAAATACTGACTAATACTATGAAAAATCGATGTATCGAATCAATATTCTGGTGTCGAAAAAATAAATAAAAACACATTATTTTTTTAAAACAATGCATTTGATTTGTGATATGATTATAGATCTATGGTTATGTTTATTGATCCACAACTTTATTTGTGTAGAGCCCCACCTCCTTTTGTTAGATGCTAAAGCTAAAGAAACAAGGCAAGAACCTTCTTCATGTGAGTTTTAAATAACTCCCTCCGTCCCACTTTCCTTTTTTGTCCGGCCCACTTCAACTGTTCCATTACTTTAAAAAGTAATTTTTTTACATTCAACAAAAAAATATTAATGCCACTCAACTTACTTTATATTCACATTCCTTGGTTATTGTATCCGGTCAACCCGGGACAATTAAACCGGAACGGAGGGAGTAGTTTTGAGGCAAACTAGCTTTATTTTAATTTACTGCCAAAACCAAAACCAAAACCAAAACCAAAAACATGGTGCCTCAATTATTCAAGTCTTTCACTTTGCCCCTAAGAAATGGACTCAAAAGCAAAGTGGGGCTTGCCTTTCTCTACTACCGTTTTACCAGAAACCATCCCCCCCATTTTCTGCTTTTCTTGATACGAATTTCGATTGTGCCACGTAGATATTTTGTGCAAAATAGTGGAATAATTATAATGAATGTTAAATTAGGGGTTATCCTAAAACATGGACAAGTTTTTTGTTATTAATTTTGTAATTGTAAAATATTATAGTATAAATTTAATAGTTTATTTTAATACACGTTATTTTAGTTTCTATAAATCGGCAATTATAAATTATTCATATTTATAAAAAAAATAAGTGTTGTGATGGTTTGTTCTATAAAAATAATATTTAATGATCAATTAATAGGGAAACCAAATAATTTGTGTTATGCTTTGGAAATTTCGAATGCTTGTTTTTAGATAAGATTTTATTTCGTTAGGGGATTTTTGTTCCAAGTAATTTGTCAATCAATTTTATCCCACATTAAGAATAATGAACTGGTCAAATAAAAATATAGGAAAAAACCCTAATAAAAAATACTTGGGATAAAATTTATTGATTAAATATAACTTTAAAATAGAAAAAATGTTAACTGAATGTCTGGGATAAAATTCATTGGAATGAAAACTTTTTGAGATAAAATTATTTGCCGTGCTTTCAAGACTAGAAGAGAAATTTAGACGGTCAAGAAAATTTATAAAGTCATGCATGACATGTAAAATAAAAATCACCACGAACTCGTCAACCACAGATTAGCCCAAGAGCATGAAGAAAAACCAATCCAAGAAATAGAGAATAATTTAAACAATTTATTACAAGATCTCGATATTTATTGAAAGAAAAAAATTAGCAAAAATAATCACAAATTTTGCAGCGAAAACGAAAAGCAGATTATATCATTTATCTTGTATGTTAATGGACTCTTATTAGGCCCAATCACAATAACGCGCATGCGCTAATGATTTTTTAACTCTCCCAGTTGAAAATATTATGCAATGACAAATCTATGAGTATGGATTTGATAGTAGAGGGTATGGGTATGGGTGTGAGTTTGATTTTTGGGAATCATTCTCAATTCTGATTAGGGGCGGCAATCTCCAACCCGACACGACAACCCGACACGAACCTAACACGAAAAAAAACGGGTTGGGTCAACCCATTTAATTTTCGGGTCAGTTTCGGGTCAACCCGTCCAACCCATTTAATTTTCGGGTTGGGTTCGGGTCAATCTCGGGTTGACCCGCGAACCCATTTGACCCACCAATAATATTAATTATTATTATTATTATCTATAAAATATAATTAAATAAAAATTTAATAATTAAAATATAGCCTAAAACCAAAATTTTTAAATAGTTAACACAATTTTATAATTTTTAAAATAATTAACACAATTTATTAATTTTTAAATTAATTAATACATTTTTTTATTTTTTTAAAAAATTAAACAGGTCATTTCGGGTCAGTTTCGGGTCGACACGAAAATAAACAGGTCGGGTTCGGGTTGAGATTTCTGACCCGCGAAAATATACGGGTCGGGTTCGGGTTGGCGTGTCGCTTGTTATTAGCAGGTCACAACCCGACCCGCCAACCCGAACCCGACCCATTTGCCACCCCTAATTCTGATGTTTGATTTACTAGATGTGTTGGAATCATTTTCAATTCTAATGATTTATTTTTAAGTTTATAGGTTTATAAAATAATTAAATTGTTATACAAATAATAATTAATTTATTTATCTTCTTATTTGTTTTATAAAATATAAAATTAAGATACACAATAAATGATTGATTTTATAATATTATTATTATTATATTATATTAAAAAGAATAATAATGATTGATTTTATAATAATAATATTATTATATTATATTAAAAAGAATAATATATAATTATAAATAATATAATTATAAAAATATTATAAAAAAGAAAAAGTAAACAAATAAGAAAATAATTATAAATAAGATGAATTAAAAAATAAGAAATAAATAACTAATAATTAAAAATTAAGAAAATATAATCATATTAAAATAAATAAATAATATACTTATATTCTTATTTATTTTATAAAATATAAAATCAAGATAAAAATAAATGATTAATATAATAATGTTATTATTTTAATATATTAAAAAGAATAATATATAATTATAATAACATATAATATTTTTATATTCTTATTTATTTTATAAAATATAAAATTAAGATAAAAACAAATGATTAATATAATAATAATATTATTTTAATATAATATTACAAAATAATATAATTATCAAAATATTTTAGAGTAATATTATAAATATAAATAAATAAGAAAATAATTATAAAATAAATAATTTTGGTAATGAGATATGATAATGAAAATGAAAACCCTCCACCAATTTGAAGGATTTTGGTGATTCCCAAGTATTTGAGTATCATTCCCATTTCTCATACCCTTTAACCAAACAATGAGTTTCGAAATTATTTCATTCCCCCATTCCGAAACCCACCAACCAAACGCCTCCTAAATCAAATTATTATACCACTTTGCTTAGATTCGAGAATATGAATCCATCGTATCTAAGATTATAAGCAAGTCAAACTATTTTTGAATAGCACGGATATCGACTCAATAAAAGTTTGTTTTGTAAAATTCGTTAACTAAAATTAGTAAAAAAATGTAAAATAATTAGTTTTAAAATAAATATTTTTAAAAACATAATAATGAATATTCCAAATATATTCTAGATTATGAAAGTTTGTTTAGATTGTACTTAGGTTTGACTATGTTTGTAAACTTTAAAGCATTCGATAAAAAAGCTCGAAGTTCAACTTGATACTAAACGAGTCAAACTTGAGCACATCACTACTGGTCTCGACTCGATTTGATTACACTCGTAGTACAATATCCAAATCCTATTTTAAATATGTACCCCAATTAAAAGAAAAACTGTAAATATTTTGTAAGTATATTAAATATCTCATTAAAAAGGAATTGGATTTGGGATTTTGTAAATCACCACAAGACAACATCACGATCTGGTACAAAGCAGACAGTTAAAATCTTGTCGCGCAGAACTAATAATACAACAGCAATAGCATTAGCAATCAATGTGGGACCGGAAAATCCGAAGCGGTTGACGCAACCGACCAGCACATTGCAGACTAGGAGATGGAAAACGTTCAGATCGGAAGGAGCCATGGTGAGAGCGATGCAGCCGAGCCAGGAGACTGCAAACCACAAGAAAGCCATCACATGCCACCATGATTCCAACCTCACCACAAGATGGAACGCCAGGCTCGCTATGACCGAAGCACTGTATTCTACCATCTTCCTCCTCATCCCAGTCGATCTATTATTATCAGCAGCATCACGCCCATGGCCGTCATCAAAGATTAATGCAGCTGCACCTGCAGTGAAGAATGCGGCAACCAGCACGAACAGCGGGAAGAAAGCATCGTTCTGGACTTGGAGAGAGAAAGTGATGGATCGGATGAAGAAGTCAACGGAGAGGCCGGCGTGAGGTGTCCCGGTGAAGAGCGAGAAGAGGGTCGTAACAGCGAAGGAATAGATTAAGACGAGGCCTAATGGTATAGGAGTACCCGATGAGGTCATGTATATGTAGAAGAGGAAAGGGAGTCCAAAAAGGGAGAGTTTGAGATGGTTTGCGAGCGAAGAAGTGTTGGCGGGATGGGAGCGAGAGCGATGATGGAGTAAGGCATAAGTGGAGGAATGGCAGACACAGAGAGCTAGGAAGCGCTTGAGGAGGAAGATGGTGAGTGGTGAGATGTGGGAGTTTTCTTTGTGTAGAGATATGAATCCGAATCCGAGAGAAGTGATGCTGATGAGGGACCAAGATGAGAAGTAGATCAGAGCAGGGATCTCCATGGTTGGGATTCCAAAAATAATGGGGATTCAAGCTTCAAGACACTGTCACCATGGATAAGATAGACGCAGAGAATTACCTTGCAATCGTTCCGAATTTGCAAAGCAACTTAGATTTTATATTATATATACTCTGATATTTGGTAATGGCCTGGATGGATGGATGGACCATGGAGTTGGGTGAGGTGCAAATGGAGTTGACTTTGTAGTGGATGGTTGATTCCAAGTCGTCGATGCTGACTTTTCGAAATCCGAGGAATTTGAAGTTGACAATGCATCGAGGCCAATTAATTTGGATATTTTTTTTTTTGAAAGGAAAAAGATCCATATGATTAAGATAAATCAAACATTGTTATATTTACCAGCCAATCTGGGAAATTATCTCTCCAAGAAATTTGGTTGGGAAGTATAACAGCAAACTTAGCTAAGGAATGCGCCGCAAGCGTGGCATTTCTATAAGCGTGGCGCGTACCAAGTAGGAGACCGGGAGGCACTGCCTTCAGAATTCTTTGTGCCTCGACAGGTAGAGTATCAGGGACATCAGCAGCATCAGCCATCAAACGGACAGCAGTAATGGAGTCGGAGTAGATGGTTATAGGCGAGATATTTTCCCCCAAGCAAAAGCCAAGACCATAGGTAATAGCAAGGACTTCCGCTTCACAAACCGTGTCCGTTGGGCCAAGGGGACAAGCCATAGCTGCAACAATGTGGTTCTTCGAATCTCTAACAATAGCCCCAACTCTAAATTCTCCTTTCATAGGGTTGAAACTTGCATCCACATCAACTCGAAATGTTCCATTATCAGGTGCTCTCCAGGTATGCTCCCCCAGTTGAGTTCCCATCGGATTAAAAATATGCATTCCAGCTCTAGCTTCCTGGGAAGCTTGCCAAAACATAAAACCTTGCTCTTCAGTGATTCGCTCAAAAGACTTCTTCTTTTCATGTTTACCACAACAAATGGACCGCCACACCATCCAAAGAATAATAACCCAAACTTCAAAATCAGATTTTTTAAACTGTTTGTGCACCCGCTCTCCAATCTCTTTGAAATCCAGAGCCTTACAAAGTTTGAGGATGTGCGAGAAGCGACTATCTTTCCAAACTCTGTTGATCTTTTCGCAGAAGAGAAGACAATGCTCTGTTTGCACTGCACACAAATTCCGGTGGTGGGCACATGATGTCTCAGCAAATTAATCTCGACTGGGATAAAGCCTTTTAGAGCCCGCCAAAAAAATATTCTCACTTTCGGTGGAATTTTAAGAGACCAAACAAGCTCTTTCCAAAATCTTTCGTCATGTGATGTAGAGTGAATAGGTGAATCATAGAAACCAATCTTCGCAAGGTAACCTGACTTGACCGTGTATTGACCTTTTGCCTCAAAACACCAATATCTTTTGTCTTCTCTAGCATGTCTGTCGAGTTTTATTCTGGAAATTGCTGCTGCCTCATAAGCCCAACACATTTGTTCAAGTTTTCCGGGGTCCCATTGTCTTTCCGGGTTTAGCAAATCTGCAACTCGGATCAAATGGCTATCAGTCACCTCTTTAGAAAGGGATCCATGGGCAAGGTCTGGGATCCATTTATCCTGAAATGCTCTGATATCATTTCCCATCCCAACCCTCCATTTAAGACCTTTGCGGATTAGAGTTCGGCTCCAAGCGAGCGATCTCCAAACAAAGGATGCTGCCCTACCCACTCGAGCTGCCATGATATCTCCATCTCTGAAATATCGAGCTTGGAAAACTCTAGCAACCAAGGATGTCGGATCATTCATCAATCTCCAAATTTGTTTAGCTAACAAAGCTTTGTTAAAACTCTTAATATCCCTGAAACCGAGGCCGCCTCTCCCTTTTGGCTTACACAGCTGGTCCCATTTTGCCCAATGCATTCTTCTGTGGTTCTCTTCATCTCCCCACCAAAATGTTGCGCTCATTCGATTAATATCATTGCAAATTGATTCAGGTAGCCTGAAGCATGAAAGAGTGTAAGTAGGGATAGCTTGAACAATGGCCTTAAGGAGAATTTCTTTCCCTCTAGCAGAAAAATTCTGATTCTTCCAGTTTGAGAGTTTTTTTTTAATTCGGTCTCGAACATAGCCGAACTGGATCCTTTTGTGTCGAGTGGAGAAAGTCGGCAACCCAAGGTAAATCTTATGCCCCTGCACAATATTAATTCTAAGAACCTGTCTCACCATATCTGCATCAACTTGGTTAATGCCCGGGCTAAAGGTCACCGCGGACTTGTCAAAATTAATCATTTGGCCTGATGCTCTTTCATAGATCTCCAGACAATTTTTAATTTCAGAACACCCTCCCAACGTTGCTTTAAAGAAAATGAGGCTATCATCCGCAAAGAAGAGGTGCGAAATAGATAGTCTCCCTGGATCGATAGGAATACCAGTGAACAACCTTGTGCGCTCATATCCGTGAAGCATAGCTGAGAGGCCTTGAGCACAAATAGCAAAGAGGAATGGCGACAGAGGATCTCCTTGTCTTAATCCCCTTGATGGGGTGAGATGCCCAAAGACACGGTTATTTAAAACAAGCGAGAATGAAACCGATTTAACACACCTCAGAATGAGCTTGATCATCTTTTCCGGGAACTTCATCTTATACAGGACAGCCTCCAAGAAAGACCATTCAACTCTATCGTAGGCTTTACTCATATCAAGCTTGAGGGCGACAAATCCGGTTTTTCTTTTCTGTCGTCGCAGCCAATGAATGCACTCGAACCCAATTAAAACATTATCTGTGATTAATCTTCCAGGGACAAATCCACTTTGAGCTTGGTCGATAATTGTTGGAATCACCCTTCTCAGTCTACCAACAATTGCCTTTGAGACAATCTTATAGCTTGTGTTACACATGCTAATTGGTCTGAAATCTTTCATCATCGTAGGTTTACAAACCTTTGGGATAAGGGTAATCAAAGTCTCATTCCATTGATCCATGGATGCTCCTTCATTAAGAACATTCAGAATTTCCTCAGTCATGAATTCCCCAATTGCTGGCCAAAATTTTTGAAAGAACCTTCCAGTGAATCCATCAGGGCCAGGAGACTTTGACGGATGAATGTCAAAAATTGCTTTCCTAACTTCTTCTGCCGTGAATTTCTCATTAAGCATCTCAAATTGCTCGTTTGTAATGCTGTCTTGGACATGTCTAGCCACTTCTGCAATATCATCAACATCTGGGTTATTAGTTCGAAAAAGAGATTCAAAATATTCGGAAATCACCCGCGCCTTCTCAGCCTCATCAGTTTTCCACATTCCATTATCATCAAAGATACCAGCAATTGTGTTTTTCCGCCGTCTCTCTGAGGCATGTGAATGAAAGATCTTAGAATTACGATCTCCTTCTCTTAACCAGTTCATTCGGGCGCGTTGTTGCCAATGCATAGTTTCTTTTTCGACAGCTCGTTCAATCTCCAGAGATAGCCGACTGAGTTCTTGAGATGGGGTACATGGATTAACTTTTTGCATTATTCCTTGCCTTTTCGCTCGTAGTTCAGCAATTCTCTTCCCCAGTTTATCAAATCGCGTACCTGCCCATTCTCTCAAGAAAACTCTACACGCCTTCAATCTGTTCGGGAGTGTAAGTCCATCACCCTGATTTTCCCATTCCCTAATAAATCTCGGCACCAGCTCCTCATCAAGCAGCCATTTATCTTCCCAGTAGAATCTTCCACGTCCAATCTTCGTAACACCATAAGGTTTGGGCTCAAAAAGACACATCACTGGCCGATGGTCTGATCCATAGAAATCAAGGGCCTTTGTCTCAGCTTGATTAAAGGTTTGCATCCATTCCTGATTCCCAACAAAACCATCCAACCGTTCAAAAACTGCTGAATCAGCTTGTCGTTTATTGATCCAAGTGAATGATCTATCTGCGTTCCTAAGATCATGTAATTGGCACTCCATTAACACCTCTCTGAAATCCTGAAGTTGTCTGATAGGCCTAGGCCTTCCCCCTTGTTTCTCCGAGTCAAAAATAATTTCATTGAAATCCCCTCCTACAATCCAATCTTCTTTTGAATCAATGTGGTTATTGTGTAATTTCCTCAAGAGATCCCAAGAGTGTTTTCGAAGCCCCTGGTCAGGATTCCCGTAGAAACCTGTGAATCTCCACCTTTTCCCCTCATACTCAACTCTACAATCGATATGCCCTTGTGAAAAGGACATAATTTGGATCTCATAATCCTCCCTCCAAAGTAACATAAGACCCCCTTTTCTTCCTGTTGGTTCAACCGAAAAAAGACCTTTATATCCGAGAATTGCTCTCCAATTGTTGCATCTAGAATTTCCAATATGGGTTTCACAGAGAAAAACCACACCTGGGGAGTTGCCAGCCAAGAGCCGGCGCAGCTCATGGAATGCACCAGGGTTCCCTAGTCCCCGTGCATTCCAGATTAAGCAACTCATTTGGATCGGCGGGACTGCCCCTGTGCAGTCTCCGCCGTTAATTCATTTTCCACATCGAGTTGGAGAAGCTTAATTCTTTTTGTTTCAGCATACTCACAACGAGAGATTTGGAGTTCTTCCAGAGGCCGTTTCCCCTATCTCCTGGAGAATCAAGTTGGCTCGTTGATTTTTTTTTTTCCTTGCCATTTTCTTCCAGTGTTTTCTGTTGTTGCCTTTATTTGTAGGGGATAGTGGGAGTGGTAGCTTGAGTGGGTTGGTGCTTCCAGCTTGGAGTCCAAGGTTTGTCTGGCAAAGAGTGGTTTGGAGATTGTCAAGCTCCATTAGCTGTCGGTTTGTATTTTCAGGATCTGGTGTGGTTATTTGGGAAAGATGCAGAGGTTTTGTGGGTGTTGTTGGGGTGGAGTGGGTTGCTTGGATAGGGAGAGGAGAAGGTAAAAATTCCTTGGTGTGTAGTCTCCTTTGGTTGTGGTTTGGGCTGGAGAGACATATGTGGGATCCAGATGATGACGTTGATGTAGCTGTCTTAACGGGGGTAGAGGTTTTGGGAGTAGAAGGGGAATGTTTTCTGGCCTCATTCTTTCCAGATCCAAATTGACTCTTTTTCATGGGAGAAGCTTTTATACTAGGACCAAAAGGAAGTTGTTGGGGGTTTTGTTCTTCTAAATGATTTAGTCCTTCACATGTCTTGAAAGTGTGTCCAATCATTCCACAATTGTAACAGAACATTGGCAGACCTTCATATTTTAATGGAAGCCATAACTGCTCTCCTCCAACCACCACAGCAAGTCCTCTTTTTAGAGGTTTTGTGATATTAAGAGCAATTTTCATTCGCATATATTTGCCAAAAAAATCCAGATAGGGGTCGAGCATTACCAGTTTTCCAAGCTTTTTAGCCATTGCTTTGGCATATGTAGCTGTCATGCAAGCTATAGGGGCATCATATATCCGAACCCAGAGGTGAGCTTCAGTGATAAGAATATTGGACGGTTGCTCTCTTTCTTGAAGAGCCCTAATCGTGAACAAATTTCCTTCGAAGTGCCATGGTTGGTTTGAAATCACCCATTCCATCTCTGCTCTATCCGCAAATCGAAAGATAAACAAATTGTTCGTCCATTCCCTTGCCTCGATTCCCTTTTTGGCTCTCCACGCTTTCTTCATAACATCCATAATGGCAAAGGAGTTGGCTGATTTCTCCGTCTGTAACTTCCCAACCAAGCAGTTGTGTTGATGTTGTTCTGTTTCTTCTTGTTCTTCTTCAACAATGTCCAAATCTAGCACCTCATTTTTTGTTTCTCCACCATCCATTAGAGGATATTAGTGTGGGATCCTCGCAGCAAATGAGAAACTTCCTCTGGATATAGTTGCAGACAAGACCAAATACTTGATGACTGAGTGCGGCGGACCTCACAGAGGAGGTGACAAACCCTAGAAAAAGGAACTCAACTCTCCCGAAGAGAGAGAAAAGATGAAATTAAATTAATTTGGATATTAAATTTAAATATTCACGAGTTTAAATAAATATATTACTGTTAATTAATTAAGTGTACTCCATTTTTATTCCATGAAATTAAGTTAATTTTTTCATGTTTTCTCTTTATCTCATAAAATCAGTTTAATTATTAAAAATTGAAAAGTAATATATTCATATTAATAAATTATTAATTTCCTTATATTTATTTCATTGATTAATGTTTCGAAATCAAATGAAACTAATTCCGTGGAACAGAAGAAGATATGATAATATGATAATGAGAAGTGAGATCCCTCAATGAGACGTGACGATTAAGAGGAAGTAACTGGTATAAAAGAGTGTGCACCTAGGTTTTTAAAAAATGCTCCAAACAAAATCATGAAAGCCTCTATCAATTCAAAATAAATTTATATCATACTAATAAATAAGTAATGATCCCCCAACAACACTGACTCAATTTATTAATTATAATAATAATATATTGAAAATAGTGTGCGAATGCACTATAGATGGAATTTATAAAATTGTAAAGAAAATGAAACAAAAAATAATACTCTAATTTTATTAGGCGGATAAGTAGAAAATAGTACTTTGATAAAATAGCTGCGAAATAGTAAAAGAAAAGAAAAGAAAAGAAAAGTATAGCTGAAAAGTAGACCCAAAAAATGAAATTTTGTTGGGGGTGCAGACTACAGTGAGTTCCCAAATCTTCGATCAGAGAGAGTATTGAATTTGAAGTTTTAAGATTAAGATCCAACCCAAATTCCACGGCCAAGATACTAATTAATTCATTCCCTCTCTCTTGAACGAATCACATGATCTCCGATCTGATCTGACCTCACCACAATGAGGGACGCGATTCAGTCTCCGGCGGATTGAGATGCAGTCGAATGACAATCCACCGACACTTCCATTTCCTCTTAGTCCGTTGCTGCTATTGAATGCCGTTGGCGGCGGTGCCGGCGATTTCGGGAACGGAGGGTTTGAATTGTCGCGCTATTTGTTCCTAGGATCGCTGCTCTTCTCGCGTGAAGGAGGCGGCATGGACCTGTCCAAAGTCGGGGAGAAAATCTTCAGCTCAGTTCGCTCCGCGCGCTCGCTTGGCCTCCTGCCTTCCCCGTCCGATCGTCCCGAGGTACTGTGATCTTCGTTGCTGTAAGCACCCTGAGCTGGGCTGATAATTGTGTTGCTCGCACGTTGGATCGTGGCAATGTGTGTGCTGCATTTTGGATGCGGTCAGCGAAGTTAATGATTTTGTGGCAGCTACTAGACTATGATCATGCAGTTGTTTGAGTTGTGTAGTGTTAGGTTACTATTCCAATATTGGACTTGTTTATGAACTCGATAAAGTTCTTATTTTTTGTTGATTATTAATTGGACTCCTTGAGATAGTTATAGTGATCCTAGAACTGGAATTTAGTAATCTGTGTTCGTTTCAATGCTTAAGAATTTAGGTAACTTTAAGATTGTTGTGTAGTCAATAAACTGCTTGCACCCTGATGTTTTAAACTGACTCAACTTTAAATTGTATGTAGCTACTGCAATTTCTATTCGTTAATGTAATGAAATGTATCTCCTGTTTGCGCATTTATATATTATGTTGGTGGCAATTGACATGGTCGTATCAGGTGAATGGGTGGATTTTAAAATATTAAGATAGTTAAAGAGATAGAAGTTATATTCTGGAGATAAAACAACACTCTGAAATTCGCTGTATACCTCTCTCAAGTAATTTGAAAATGCCCTATCTTCTCTGCCAATAGATTGCTATGGTTTGTGATGCCATTATTGGCACAATTTCATGAAAAAAGGGGAAAGTGGAAGATGAGTAAGGCCAATTCTGTGCTACAAAATGCAATACATGATTTTTTTTTTTATCTAAGTTATAATTGTTATTTTTAATTTTCATGGTTTTATTTTGTTTTATAAACGGCTGTTGACATTTGGATGACTACTTGTTTTTCTGTCTATAGTATGGATCTCTTATTCATGTTAATTTGAAATCTTTTGAGTTGATTCTGACTTTATGAAAGCAATTAATTTGAAACACAGGTTCCTGCACGAGCAGCAGCGGCAGCAGCTGTGGCCCATGTTCTTGCTGGACTACCTCCACATCAGAGGCAAAATCTCAGTTCAAGCTCTGAAGAATTAAGTTTCATATATGGGAAAACTCAAGGTCCAGCTGTGGATGAACTTGAGAAGGAATTTTACGAGGAGGTAGTTTATGATTCCTTCGTGTTTCTCATTTCTATATTATAATATGATATCAAGTACAGTGTGGCCAAAGACTTACCTCCACAAACAGTTCAGTTTCTTCATATATGTGGAATAATTACTACTTTAATGAGTTTAATTGAAGGTTTAGAACAACTATTCATGGTAGAATTATATTTTGGGCTTTTGGCTTCATCTGTAGGATAGGAGTTTACCTTCTATTAATTATTCAAATGAGTAATGCCACAATTTTTTTTTGTCTAGTTTCTTATTTCAGAAAAGGAAGTGACGTATCTTAGTTTTCTTCCTATTCAATGTTGCTTTTGCACCTAAATATGGAGATATCGTTTATATATGTATTGCTACTACTATATGATTGGTGTGTTTTGTTGTATCTATTTGCATTTTACATTCAAACTATGAATTAAACAGAAACTGCTTTTTGTTTCCCCTTCTCTTTTCCAGGAGTTTGATCCTGTTAGACATATTTTAGAAAAGATCCCCTCAGAAGAAAATGAACCAGGATATTTTGAGGAACAGGTACACTTGATTTATCAATGGAACTTGTGTTGTTGTGTTCCTTCTTTTTCCCTATGTTCATCTTCATCTTCACCTTCTTCTCTCATTAGTATTCCATTTTTCTTATTTCTGTTGCATTTGTCCAGAGGACCTCTCTCCTTGTTGATTTACTTGTTTTTGTCATCATGTATGCCCCCCCTGAATGTTTGCTGTTATAACTACCCATCAGTGTATTGATGGAACAGCCCCTGCTGGATGCATTTTTTTGGCTGCATGAATGTTTGCTTTCATATATTTATGGCTGGACAATCTTGAGTAATGAAATGCTCTTACAGAAAGAATTCGCCTGTTTATTATAAGTTTTCAACTTCTGTGAGGCATTTCTTTTTTCCCCGTAAATCGTAAGTTTTCTGGGTAAATTTTAGTACCCAAAGCATCTTGGGTATAATTATGAACATTTGGAGACAAAGAATCAGATATCAAAGGACTGAATAAAAAAGTATGACCGTTTCAAGATGTCTGTGGTAAATGAGCATATAGTCTATGTTTAGTTATACTATTAACTATCTTCCTATTTTTAAATCTGGTAAATACCCCCGATGGTCACATACTGTGCCTTTTATTTTGATATATGTTTTGAAGCAATATGAGCCATTATATGTAACGTGCAGTGTTTTTATGAACTGAAACATGTTCAGATAAGATTTCTGAACATGGCAGTACTTGGCATTTAAGGGATACATTCAGTCCTTTTATATTTGTTTGCTCCACAAGTTTTTTGCCCTAATCTTTATTTGGTTTTGGGAATTGGGAGGACGAGACTGGTGTTGCTATTTCTTAACTATGTAACCAGAATACTAAACATCCTGTCAATCCGTTAATTTCAAATCAATCGTCGTTGCCGTCTTTTGCAGGCCACTCTTCGATTAGCACAACTGGATAGAATTTCTGAGCGCTTGTCACGCCATGTAATGGAACATCATGAACAAATGGGTGAGTATCCTGTTCGAGTTCCCATGATTTTCTGGAGTATAATAAGTATATTATGCTGCTCCTAACCTGTTTATTAATCTAACTTGCTAGATTACATTAGTTTCCAGTATTATCTTGGTATCTATTCTTCTAATCAAAGTCATAAATAGATGTTATTTGGTACAGCTTGAGTCGCTTTTCTAATTATGCAAACTCTGCGGCAACCATTGTAATATAAGGGTCCTTCTAGGGTGGTTGAGACACAAAGGATAGGAACTTTGAACTGTTGTGTACTCAAATTACTGAAATCTGCCATTCTCTGCTAGGTATTAACTTTCTATAAAATCTCCCATTTTTTATGCTAAAAACTAAATATGGTTTAGAGCCTTGTCCTGTAGTTTGTACTTGATGTAGTTGACTTTGAAACCTTGTGATTTTGGTGACTTGCTTGGTTTTGCATTGGATTTCATGTCCACTGATTTTTTTGTATTTTATTTATAATAACTTTTATTTTTAGTAGAGAAAAACTAAATATGTTTTGAACTAGAAGCTTTCACTTCAAAGAATTACTGTAAATTGAATCTGAGCTTTTGATTTAAGCCCTAGTACAGTAGTACTCGGCGTAATATTTCATAATTTTGCTTGTGGACCTAAAGTTCTCAGGAGAACATTTCTCTGAAGTTTGATACCGTTAGATGTTAAGGTATAGAAACATATTGGAGAAAAGTAGTAGTAGTTGTTGTATTAATGATCAAACCAATGCACCTATTTATACAAGTAGGGCAAATCTAATTTAGGAAGGACAAGAAAAAACAAAATCTAAAAGATATCACAAAGATATATTAACATATATCCGTAACAATGTAGAAGATATCATAAAGATATATTCACATATATCTTTGACAGATACATTACAACACAGTTCTGGTATGAGGACACTAGGAGAGACATTACAAGGTCCACTATTTTTTTCCAAAAGAGTAAATGCTTTATTAAAAACGAAAACAAAAACAGCCCTGGGGGTTTACAGATAAACCCGGGCATACCAGAGGGGAATACAACCAATAAAGGAAGGGTCCTTACCTTTCTACCGAACAAAATTATTATTGGTTCTTGGAGGAGCTTCCACTTTTAATTGCATTTTAAGATGCCTTTGTCCTAGTTAATGGTGTATTTCTTGTTTCTAAATTGTAGCATTTCATAAAGAAAACATTTCATTACAAATCATTTTGGAAACTTCAGTAGTTAATTTTCATTTTGACTAGGTATAATTTTTCTCAGATTTTGCATAATTTTATCTTGCATGACCTTCGTATGTTGCATAAATATGTTTCTCATATATAGCTTGCCCTTCAAATCCCATCTTCTCGAATCTAGCAGAAATGGTTTCTGTTTCTTTCATCCCAATTTCATGATGCCTGAAACTGATTGGTTGCACCTCATTTTCTACTTTGGTCTTAGTATTTTACCTGTTCTTTACAATATAAGTTTCTCCTATATGAATACTCTGCAATACTAAATTATGATAATATACTTTTTTTCAGTAAACGGGATGAATCTAGTTAGAGAATTGGAGAAGGACTTGAAGATTGCAAATGTTATTTGCATGGTAAGCAGGTGACAATTTTACCATTTAACTGCTAGTGAGTTGAGTAGTGTAACCCTGAGAGCTTGCTGGTGCATCTGATTAGCATTGCTGCACTCAAAATCTTACATGGTTGTCTGTGCTAAACTGCTCAAGTTTTTCAGATGTGGAAAACAAGTGGACAGTCTTTTCCCAAAAGTTCAATATTTGAAATTATGATTCTTAAACCATTTGTTTCTTGGTAATGCTATCTGTTCCCAATGTCTGAGTAACCATATCACAAGATTCCATGTCAATCTGTTAACTTTCAAATAAACAAATGTCTGTTCTTCCTTCTCTTTTGGAAACTATTACTTTGACAGTTTGCCAAGCTTATAGTAGTAGCTAAATTGATAAGCCAAATGAAGCTATCATCTCAAACACCTGGAAATTACTGTTTGAAGTTACTATTCAAACATCATACTCACAACACAGGAAATTAATTGAATAGACATCAATCTATAGGATGGTTTCCTTGGAAAGCGAAGGTTGTCATTGTACTCATTCTTTTATTATGTGCAGAATGGGCGAAGACACCTTACCTCGTCAAGGAATGAGGTATCTAGAGATCTAATAGTTACAGAAAATTCGAAGAAGAAACAAGCGCTCCTGGTAATCCGTCACCTGAAAGTTATGGTTGATTATTCGACTTCATTTTTCTTCTTTTACTTCCCCTCCCAATCCCATTCAAGCCTTGCAAAGCAAAGCATATTTCCAGGTTCTCTCTGGAGTGGGCATCAAGAAAATGATTTGCAGTACATTGCATATATATTTTTGAAAGAACATCTTGCTGATGCATTGCTTTTTACATCTGAAAGAACTGAGGGTGAAAATGTTTCTCTAGAACGCTGAAGTTGAAATGCTTATTTAGCCAGAGTTATTAACCACACTCGTCAAGTCGTGTTATCATGAGTATCTCTTTTATTCTTTTTCTTTCAATGTCTATATTAACACCAACCTTACCGACTACAATCACACATTCCTAGTAAGATTTTCCTTCAGCTAGCTTCTTGGGAGTACAAGAAAATAGGGAGAAGAAAAAACAAAAGCATATCAGCATTTCTCTCATGTAGTTAATACTAAATCACTCTATATGATCAACATTGAGTTGAGTAAAGATACACATGCTTAGGCAGGAATCCGTTTTTGATTCTCATTGAAACATAAGTTGGTAACAATAATGCATTTATTGTTTTAATAATTTCAGAACCTATTTCTGTTTCTGTTCTAGAGTGATTCTTTTATTACCCATATAAGTCTATTGCAACTTGCAGAACATGCTCCCCACCCTCTCTGAGCTTCGTCATGCAGCGGACATGCAAGTCACACTTGATACTTGTGTTGAGGAAGGAAATTTCTCCAAGGTGCCTTTTATTTTAGATTATGGTTTCCAGAAAAGGGATCTTCTTAGTTCCCTGTTGGTCTTTTTTCCTCTTCTGCTGTATTTTTCGCTTCCTCTGCACATTGTTGTCTGCATAATGGAAGTTCTTAGTAAAGTCTTACCTTTACATTCTCAGGCTTTCCAAGTACTGCCCGAGTATTTACAACTCCTAGATAGTTTATCAGAGCTTTCTTCTGTACAAGAGATGAGCCTTGGACTTGAGGTGAACTGAACATGCAAATACGTAAAGAATTTTACTTTTCATTTATTTATTATTGGTTCATTTACTTCCTCACTATATGTACATGCAGGGTTTTATGGTCTCTTACAATATTTAATAAATGTTCTCCCATTTTTATGTTTATTTATATCTTCTTGGATGCATTTGATTGATCAGCGAGTAAGATTACCAATTTGATGTAGGTTTGGTTGGGGAAGACTCTTCAGAAGTTGGATTCACTTCTATTAGAAGTATGCCAGGACTTCAAAGAGGATGGCTATCTCACTGTTAGTTCCAGATGGGCTTTATATAATATAAACTATATTATTCATAATGTCCTACTTGCTCCCTCATGTTTGTAGATAACTGTTATAATCTATGTTGTTGCTGATAATCTATTTAACTTGTTCACAGCTTTTTATTGTTTCTAGTTTACCTTTGCAATATGGGTTTACTCCATTATACTTTTTGTTTTTGGAATTTGGATTGATTTAATTCCTGATATTTGATGTGAATTATGCCATTGGTATGCATCTGTACTTCATGCATTATTTCATTTCATTACGTTATAAACTCTGCTTCACTCTGGCCTAGTTATATATTGCACCTCATTTTATTATGCGTAAGTTGTATCTTCCGAGGAACACACTATGTATGATTGGCCTCATATTGATTGATAATGAAAAATTATAAAGCATTTTAAATCAAAGCCACAATAAAAAACACAAAATTAAGATGCTAAGTTTTACATAGAAGAGGAAACTCCATGCGTCGCCATTTTTCAGAGAAAGATTAACTTTACTTAAATCCAATAAGTGGTAGCTATTGACATGAAATTAGTACTATTCATTTATGCAGCTAAATCACTATGAGTTATTCAGCTGATAGCATTCAGTCAAATCATGCAATAAACTGTTATCCAACTGTCTCTTTAATCCATCTAGAGTTGAATATTAATGAATAAGTATTATATCTTGAACATCAAATGCTCTGTCTTTGACATGTTTATGCTATAAGAAAAGACGTTCATTTGTTGATGTTTCGGTGTAAAATTTAGGTAATTTGTTGAAACAATTTCTTCAGGTGGTGGATGCGTATGCTTTAATTGGTGATGTTCCTGGTCTAGCTGAAAAAATACAGAGCTTCTTTATGCAGGAGGTTATCTCTGAAAGTCATTCAGCCTTGAAGACCATTTTGCAAGAGGCAAGAAATAATTTCGTGCGAATCTATGCTTAGAAAGCACGTTACGGTGTTAGTCTAATTGAACTGGGCCACTACTTTGCTTATGTTTGAGTGTGAGGAAGAAATTTTACCCTCCATTTCCTCAGTTATTTCTCACCAATTTCTTCTCCTAGAGTTTCACATTTCATCCTTTGAACTGAACTATTTAGAGTAGTTGGTGTAATCAAATGTATGGTTATCCATAAATTTCAGCTTCATAAATTTTCTTAACGCATTGGCTTGTGTTCGAGGCTTTATTCAGTCCCTGAGCCTTGACTCGTACAAATCATTACCAGGACACTAGTCTGATTTTATCTGAAAATATACACATGCCACACCTATAACTCAGCATCCGTATTATTGCTGTGTATAGGACCCTTGTGCACATCCAAATGCATATTTTTTTTTGCGTTTTCATCTGAGTTGTTTTTGTATGCTTTCATCAAACATTAAAATTTCTTATGATTGACATTGAAAGCTCTATTGGCAGGATATTGACAATCCCAATATCCAAATTACTAGGTACGAGTTGTTCTTGTCCTAAATTTAAGGCTCAGGGGTATATTTTTTGCTTTGAGGCTTCTTTTCCCCAGTTTTATGCATGGATGAAATGTTGTTTTATGCCTTTCCTGACTGGTTTTTCAACTTCTTCCCCAGGCTTACATACAGTGATTTGTGCACTCAAATACCCGAATCCAAGTTCAGGCCGTGTTTAAATGCAACACTATCTGCTCTCTTTAAGCTGATGTGTTCGTACTATGTAATAGCCAACTTCCAACTTGAAGACAAAGTAAGTTATCTCCATCTTTATTGGATTTCATTTCCTACCTCCCCTCCCCTCCCCTCCCCCCAACCCCAAAATAATAATAATAATAATACTCTGGCTACATGCATGTTATTTATGATCTTTGAGTATACTTGATACCTCCACTAAAAACCTCGTGACACTACAATTTCCGGTAAGTCTAACCATTGCACTATTTATTTGCCCTACGTCTTTTATGTACCTACTTTTCTGAATATTACATATGTACAGATTTGTCTAAGCCTTATATAAAGCTATAGGTGGAAATCCTCTTCATATTATTTTTTAAAACACTTTATTTGTTGTGACAGGTGTCATCCTGCCTTATCCCTATTGGTGACCTACGTGTAATGTTATCTGGGGTCTGTGAGGATTCTGCTAGAGTAATTTCTTCTAATTATCCAATAGAAGAAGGCTCAGTTCCTGAATCAACTGAAAGAGGGCCTCGTATCTCCTCAGTTGAGGATAGTTCCACGTCTTTTGCTGATACTAAAGGAACCCATGGTTCCATTCTCGAAGATCATCCAACTAATGAGGGAAGAGATGATGGAAGTGCAGCATCAAGTAGTGGATCCCCATGGTTGTTGCTGCAAAAAGATGCTGTGACATTTGTTTCACATGCCTTACAGAGGGGTCGTAGAAACCTTTGGCAACTCACGACAAGCCGTGTATCAGTTTTGCTTTCTTCTCCAGCAGTTTCTTCTACTAGCATTCATCAGTTTTTGAGAAATTATGAAGATCTAAGTATATTCATTTTGGCTGGAGAATCTTTTTGTGGGACCGAGGCTATTGAATTCCGCCAGAAGGTTAAATCCATTTGTGAAGGTTATTTTGCTGCATTTCATCGCCAGAATATTTATGTAAGTCCAACTCCATGAGCCTGTGCTATGTATGAGACTATTCATGTGGGAACTACTTATTTGCCCTTCATGCTTTTACTTGAATCTTTCATCTCATTATATCATGTTGTGAGCGAAAAACATTCCGTTATGAAAAATCTATATTCATCACCATTTCTAACATGTGAGAATTGCAAAGGTGCAAAATGCAAGCACCAGACTTAGATTTTTAATGGTTTGCAGGCCTTAAAAATGGTGATGGAGAAGGAGAATTGGCAAATTTTGCCACCAGACACAATTCAAGTAATTAGTTTTCCTGGACTGATCGGTGACGGAGCAGCTCTCCTTGTTTCATCCGACAGTTCTCGTTCAAGATTATTACATGGCAATGAATCAGTTGGACTTGCTAGTGGATCAAAGAAGGGTGGATTTTCGTATTGGCTTGAAAATGGAAACCCGTTTTTGCCAAAAGTTAATGCCAACCCTGAGGAGCATTCTGACTTCTCTCGGTCCAATGGTCTGGCCACACAAGGATCTGGAAATACCAATAGAATACCCTGGCCGAGTAAATCTTCTTCTGAAAGTGGTGACGTGAACTGTGTAAATGGGACTATGCCCGAAGAAGAAAATGAAGATCTCCATGCAGATTTTATTGACGAAGACAGTCAGCTTCCAAGTCGCATTACCAAACCCACTCATTCAAGGCATAACTCCTTACGTGGGGAAAATGAAGATGTGACATCACAAACAGGATCCTCGCTTTGTCTCCTGAGGTAAGCTCTAAATTCTTCTTCATAGATATGAATATTAAGTCTTTAGAATGCTATGATTTCTAAATTTCTCTCTCTATATATAACTTTTCTATATAAAGTTTTTAGAATGCTATGGTTTCGACATAAATATTTACTCTTGCTGTTTTTGAGTCAGATCGATGGATAAATATGCACGACTGATGCAGAAACTAGAGATTGTCAGTGTTGAGTTTTTTAAGGTATGCTCATCTACTGATGATTGCTTTTGTGGACAAAATGCTTCTACGTGCTTCCGTATTCAACTTGATGTGCATACGTCAATGTTTCTTGTCTTAGGCTTTTCTAGTAATGGTATTTTATTGTAACAGGGAATTTGCCAATTGTTTGAGATATTTTTCTACTATGTATTTGAGACATTCTGTGAGCATAATATTCCAACCAGCGGAAAAGGCATCAATATTTCTATTCCTCGTGAGTGTTTCTAGCATTTGATATATTTTTTTCAAATTATATTTTAAATTTCTTTGGACCAGGTTGGCAGTTCAGTATGTTTGGAATAGTGGCTTTTCCTAAACATTTTGTTGTTATCTTCCATAGACAAGCTAAAGACTGCATTGGCTAGAATTTCACTTGAGTGTGACCAGTGGATAAAACATGAATCCACGTCAATTCCTTCGTCATCCCCAACATCAACAAGTCCATTCTCTCATATGGATGTTACGCCTACTAGTCCTCCCAGCCACGTAAATAACGCATTTTTTGGACTCCAGGTATCATGCCAAAAGAGTGCTGTCATTGTGCCTATGTTTCATGTGTACATACTTTCAATTGTTTATTTTACTAGTTAGGTGGATACCAAGTTTCTAGATTTGCTCTAAATTGTTTTGAGAAAGACACAAAGCATTACCATACCCTTGTGTTGTTCTGTTTAGCACTAAATTTCTATAGTTAAATTAATAAATACTTTTAACATGCTTTGAACTATGTGAACAGCCTAATTTTGTTTCTGTGACTTTCGATTTATAATTGCTGCATGCCTCACAATGCCAATCGTTACAGAGGCTTTCTAATTTACCATAAGATGGGCCTTCTCTCATTTCCAAATTGAAACCATCTGTTGATAGTTTATCTTCCTAGTCCTTTTTTCCCCTTCCTCATTCCTTTCCAAACACCTTTATTACTGTGTTTTTTTATACTGTTGTATGTAAGTGCGCAATGCACCAGTAAGAGTGTTACACTGTGCAGCATTTATAAGGTCACTTATTATATTTCCTAGTGTAATGCCATACAGTGCAGATCCAATAACTCCTGTTTACATTAGGTACTGCCCCCTTGAATAACATAAAAGAAAAACCTGTTATGGAGTTAGGGTATTGAAACCTAGAGAAGCCTTTTTAATTGGAAATCCTTATCCACATGCTCAACTGCTTCTGTTGAGATGGAATTAAAGAAAACAAAGTCTAACTTGGATTTTACCTTTTTAGTTCTCAAATCCTTTGTATTCCATAGTTATGTTTCATTCCTAAGCCCTAATTATACAGCCCATATAAAGGTATAGTCTGAAAGGATATTAATCAATAAGTTGATATGGTTTTCTCCGCTGTTTACTTGCTCAACTTTAAGCTTGTTTAATCATTCCTATCCATGCATGGCCAGGCCATTTGAACCAAATACTAATGTTGTAATCTGTAAACTATTTTAATTAAAGATCCAATTTTGCTGTACTCATAAAAAACTGTAAAAATCTCTTTTAGTTGGATTATGCAAGTGATTACATTGATATAATGCTGCAGGAAAGATGTGCTGGGGCTGACACACTGTCTCTTGTTGCTCAATTATTGCATAGATCTAAAGCCCACCTGCAATCAATGCTTCCGCGCAAAAATGTAGCTGTAGTGGAGGACTTCTATGTTCACATGGTACGTTTTGAATTATTATTTAGGGGTAATATTTCATCTTCGGAAGTACTCAAAGATGTATGTGATTATTTCTTTAACTAATGGTTTGCTCTCTTCCTCCTTTCTTGTATCTTTGATAAGTTGCGATCAAAATTATCAAAATAATTAGCTTCCTTATAGTTTTTAGTTTTCTACCTGAACAGCTGTTTGCAGTGGGTTGACTATCCATTTTTCTCCAGGTTGATGCTGTGCCTGATCTTACTGAGCTTCTACATAGAACCACAGCGAAATTACTACTCCACATCAATGGGTGAGACCAAAAAAAAAAGGCACTGAGATAAACCATTTAACAGACAATACATTAAACAAACCTCCAAATACATTTTTTTCTTTGTTTGCACCATTATTCTATCTTGCAATTTTTCTTTTTTATTAACTCTTCAACAAACCTCATCTTCAGTGGTTTTTATTTGTTGCTATGTTAACAATGGAATTTCTTTCTTTTGGATATAATAGAAGTTGCACATTGCTTGACTTTTTCATGTGGGTATATTTCCTCATTGGATGACGTGCCTTTAATGTTTGCATAGCCATATTGTAGTAGTACTGATTGACTGATGATTTGAGCAGGTATCCTGATCGCATTGCCAGTGCTAAATGGGAGGTGAAAGAGCTTGGAATGGAACATAATGGGTAAGTTCTCTCAAAGATAATAATATGTTTTAACGTTCCACCCTGTATCTGTTTACAAGGTCATCTAGTAGACATTATGATTTTGTGGCATTTCTTATAACCTGATAAATTGGTCATCTGATGTTATATAGGCTCGTTCAGGAAAGATAAATATTAAAATCATACCTCCACAAAGCAAATGTAGAAAGAAGGCATAATTATATGATCGGCCACGAAAAGTGCACAAGTATACTGTTGTGATAAATTGAAAGACCTTTGTACACGTTTAGTTAAATTTCCATGGATATCTCTCTACTTATAACTTGACTGTATGACTTTTTGTGTGTAAGACTTGGATCAGTTATGTGCTTTCTTGTGTTACAATGTTATGTTAATTTGTTTTTGAAAAACTCTTCAATTTATCTCTCGGTGCTATTAGGTATGTTGATTTATTACTGGGTGAATTTAAGCACTACAAAACAAGGATTGCTCATGGGGGTATCCGGCAAGAGGTAACGAGTGATATTTTTTCGTTACTGCATTCTAAAAAACAAAATGGAGACTCTAGTCATGAGATTTCTCAAATCAATGTGGAAATGCGCATTACTTCTGCATACTGTTGCTGTCAATGCAGATTCAAGATCTCCTCTTAGAATATGGGCTTGAAAATGTTGCTGAAACTCTGATTGAGGGCCTATCTAGGGTGAAGAGGTGTACTGATGAAGGACGGGCTCTCATGTCATTGGATCTTCAGGTTCCATCTTACTAATGCTTCGATGATATGATTAGTGGTCCATGTTCCCCTTCTGATTCGGTCCTTTTTCCTGTTTTAGGTTCTAATAAATGGCTTAAAACATTTTGTGTCAATTGATGTAAAGCCAAAATTGCAAACAGTTGAAACTTTTATCAAGGTAATTATTTGTCTCTGATAAATATGAGTATAATCAGACAAGCTTTCAGTTTGCAATGATATATATATTTTTTTTGATTGAGTTACAATATTAAATTGAGACTGAGGAGGCACACACTTGTTCTTGTCGTCACTTCATAAACAGGCTTACTACCTTCCAGAAACCGAATATGTCCACTGGTCGCGTGCCCATCCGGTAAATTTATTTGGCTCTAACCCTTGTAACTGCATTATTATTGTACACTATATGGGTCTGATGAATCCGAATGCGCTTCTTCTTTGCAGGAATATAGCAGAAGTCAAATTGTTGGGCTTATCAACCTTGTGGCGACTATGAAAGGATGGAAAAGAAAAACCAGGTTGGAAATCTTAGAGAAGATAGAATGAAACAAACATTTTGGATGTTGATATTACTGCGTTTGAGGGTTGAATAGTTTTGCCATGCCATCTGTTTCACCAATTTTCCTATTTATATGTCATCCCTGTTCATCGGATTCACTACCACAACAATTTTTACACGATCTAATTGAGGTTGTATATTTGTCTCATTTGTAATATATATTTATATGTCATCCCTTGCAAGCCAAGGATTGTCCAGCGAGTAATCGAATTCTTTATTTATTATTGTTACTAATTGTATGTTATTCTGAGATCCTCTATTTCCTGTTTTTCTATAATAAAATATATTTTAACTGGTACAATTTTATGGGTGAGTCTTCTACAAGATGTGTGTTTCTATGGGACGGTAAGATATTTGAGTGCATTTTGTTCGAAATTTATTTCACATTGCGCGTATTCTGTTCGGAATGTGTATCCAAAACAGAAACTAAATGTATTCTATAAATACAATATTTGCATTTTGAATGTGTATCCAAAATAGAAACTAATTGTATTCTATAAATACAATATTTGCATTTTGAATGTGTATCCGGTTGAAATATGCTTGTGTAAAGTAGATTTCGTTCAAAATGTCTCATAATTTCTTAAAAAAAATACTGTGCAGTATAAGTTTTGCCCAATTTTATTATTTTGAATACTTTTCTCACTACAATGCATAAAGCTTGCGGCTAGGGGTTGCAAAGTCATTAAAGGAAAGGGGGGATTGTTTATGTTTATTTGATGATGAGAGCATTAATTAAGGTATAAAGTTTTACATAGGAATAAGAGAGGATATTTTAATGTGATTGTGAAGCATCTAGTCGATAGTAGCTAAGTAGAGTACAAATAATAGTTACCAGACAATATAGGAGATTAAATTAATTTCATTTATTATTTGGTAACTGAATAATACAATTACGAAAATGAAAATAAATTGGGCAAAGAATAGGATTGCCATTCTGGCCCAAATGCAAACCCCTAAGAATTATAGATCATGTATATGAATCAACCAATAGTGAGATTATGAGACTATGAATTTTGAAGCAGTTGGAGACTGTGTGACGCTGCTTATCATGCTCAGTGCTATACACGGCTGATCAACAGGTACCTGAAAATAAAAAAATCAAACTCTTCATTGATGTTTTCCTGAAAATAGGAGTAATTAACAACAATAGTAGATCTGTATTTTGAAGTTTGGAGTCCGACAAGGATAGGGAAATATAATCAGACATTCAGAAGTTACTGACAGAGTTTCAAATGGACAAATCACACACATTTATTGAATCCTGATAAGGACAACACTAACTCTTCAACTGTCGGTGAGTTTTTCATCATTAAAAAAATGGATTATTTAACCAATTTGATCCATTAAATAAAGCCTATGATGTAATATGTAAGTATACTCACAAAATGACCAGCTCCAAGAATCCAGTAGAAATGGAAATTTTTGTAGGATCTGAAGAAGCCCTTCGTTATTTTTTCTTCCCCACAATGAAGAGGCGTTCTATCCATCTCTAGGAAACTTTTCAGTCCATCCCACCTGATAAATAAATAAATAAATAATTTCAAACATGAATTACATAACCAAAAAAATAAATAAATAAATCAAGATAATTAACAAAATCTTACTTGAGCTTCTCAACCCATGCTTCAGTTCCCTTTGTCGAGCAAATCACATCAAGCTGCAGAAAGATGAACAGCAAATTATTATTATTTTTTTAACATAATTTCGAAAAAAATAAATCATGATAACTAAACTCTTACTTGACCACTATAAACAGTTAGATTCACTCCTTTAGCCAGAAGTTGATCCACCTACAAGACCAAGACACAGTCAAGACACTATCGTAAAACCTTGTACATAGATATATTGTTGTATTAAATATAAATACCTCATTAATCCTAGGTTTCATGAAATCTCCTTCAAGGGCTGTAAAAACATAATCTGATTGTCCCCCCCATCTGTCACCAATCAGCATCACATTCCATCACTCAAACTAACTATCAAAGTTAAATGCTGGTTTAAGGTTGCCTTAACAATAACTCACTCAACATTGCTAGGTATAATCTTGAGCTTCTTCTTAACCACACCATTCATTAGCGTATCAATATCACCATCACCACCCGGGGTAGCCCGCCTCAGAGAATTCAAATATCTCGAGTATCGTTTGATCGAGATTTGCTGTGATAGCTCAGAAGCTGTCAAGGATACAGGGTCCATCCCAGAATCCAGCAAGAAGTTGTAGAAATCCTGAAAACAGACCAAACCTCAGTAGGGAGCCATGTTTTTGTAGGAATTTTGAATCCCACATTGTCTTGCATTCAAATGTTTACCACTGAACTGCTGCTGGAGCTGATGACTTCTTCGAGATTGCTCCATGATTCTGTTGCCTCCACGAACTTACCCGTCTCGAGTTCTTGCTTGATTTGCTCGGCTAAACTGTTTTCTGAAGAAGGATTATTAGACAATGCAAATAGTTTAGAAAGCTGAAGTAGAAAAGAAATTTAGACCTGTTTGATTTCTTGAAGCCATTATTGTCCAGCCTTGACACATCTTTTAGAAGAGGGCCCCATGAAAACTGCATCATCGTGTGAAAATCTACATGTATTAGTTGTCACATGTTGCAAGAATTAAGAATGGTTGAAACAACAAGACACACCACAAAGTCCTCTGGTGAAATCCATGTGTCCCCCAATGCAACTCCTGTGAACACCATTTGAATTTTGGTATATATCAAGATTCAAGACACCAGATAGTAAGTAGATTACACCAAGTGTAGCAGTAGCATCATCTACACGACCTCGGACTCGAGCAAACTGAGCTTAATTCAAGATTGAGTACAAGTGGAATTACCTCCAAGCTTGAGTTTCAATTTTCCAGCTTCAATAGCTTTGAGGGCAGATAAAGCAAGAGTGACAGCATATTTTCCTCCATAAGATTCTGCCACAATATAAAGAGGACTCTTTTGGAGAGTTTCATTCCTATTGAAAAGCTCAATCAAAAGTGTGGTTAAATCAGCTGCAGCTTCATCATCAGTTTTCACAAACAATTTCAGATCCTCCACAAAACTGTACCCTGTCCCAACTGGATTATCCTGCACACAAATCCATATCAAAATTGTTCAAATTCAAATCCCAGTCAACAAAAAAGAGTAAAATATAAAGATTATGTAATATTGGATAATGGCATTCTCATTCTCACCACAAATAGGAGATCAGCTTTTCTCAGCCATGTTGAATTCCTTGGCTTCAAAAATGTGTCTAAAGGCCCAATTTCCTCAAAATTCCCAATCCCAACTCCAGAAGCACCCTGATCAACAACAAATCAAAATTTCATAACGCTGGGAGTAAAAAAGAAAAAATATGTGATTCCAGTGAGTTCTTGCATCAGAAAAGAAATCAAGAATTCACTGACAGGTCCACCCTGCAGCCAAAGAATGATTGGCCAAGGCTTGTTTGGATCTTGAGTTCTGTATGGACTTCTGTAATACCACCAAAACATATGGGCCTCTGCTCATTCCCCAGAAAGAGAGAGAGATTTGTCAGAACACATCAATATGAGTGAAAATTCATATCTAGAGAGTAAAGAAAGGGAACGAGGATAGCAAAGCTTACTAGGCCTGACTTCGACATATCCCCAGGCTTCTGATCCATCATCTGTTCTTACAGCTCCCACAAAAAGCCCTTCGAACAAGAACAAAAGTGAAACAAGAAAAGCAAGTAGAGCGTGGGACTTCCCCATCTGCAATAAAAAGTTTAACAAAAAAAAAAAGAAGAAAAGTCGTGGAATTGCTGCAGAAATGAGGGGGTGGGAGTGTATATATGGAGAAAGGAGGAGTGTGATTGGTGGGTCCTTTCAGTTCTTGTCTCTGACTCCAACAGAAAACCCAAGAAATAAAATTAAAGATTATGGCTGCAAATCGGAAAGCAAAAGAAACTGAATGTTGACTTTACAGAAGAAATCTCTCTCAAATTCTCAGTCAATCAATCGAGTGTGCCTTGTTTTTTGTTTGGAGATCTGTCCATTTACAGTTGTGCACGGTGTTGTTGTCATCACCAATCATCCATTCCAATCAACATTTTTTTTATTAACTACTTCTAATTCCATATTTGTTTTTTTATTCATCAACTCTTGTTTCTATAAAATACTACTTACTTAAATATCGCAGTTATAGTTAAACGAGAGATTTCAGTTTTCCACGTATAAATTATAAAATACATTTATTATTGTAAAACTATATTAATTCTATTTATTATTAATTTATATGTAAAATATATATAGTGTAATCTAAATAAATATTAAAAAATAATAAAAATAGCCCAAATTTCTAATCAATTTAATATGATGTGACATCGATTGTAAAATCTTAAGTACTATTAATAAAAACAATTACACTTCTTTCGTTCCTTCGTAAGTTTATGAAATTTGTAGAATTTTTTCCATATTCTTAATTGTTTCCATAATTTTTATTGAAAAAATACCCATAAGTACAGTAATTAATTTGGCCACAAATTCATTTAACCATTTTCCGTTACTAAAATCACGTAAAAGTGGATTTTATATGAATTGATAAGTTCCCAAGAAATTTGAGATAGGATTATATAACTGAATGAATTATATAATTATTCACATTATTTATTTGATTAATACATTGTGATATTTAGATTATTATAATATTATGACAATGCCCGTGTATATATTATAATATTGAACTCATTCTGAAAAATAATTAAATATATAATAATGCATCAAAGAAAATAATAATAAATCCGCTATAAGAGATATAAATCAACATAATAAATTATTGAAATATATATGTAATGTTGGTAATTCGGGTACTTTGTAGTAAATTTTCGATGTGAAATATTTAATTATGTCGAATAGATGATTGTGGTGGTATATTTATTTTCTTAAAATCGAATTCCGGTGAGTGAGAAATGAGTCCACGAAGTGACACGGTTGATGGGATTATTACATAATGGAGTTATGTAATAAATGAAGTATCTCACATTGATTAATTAAACTAATTAATCTATGTTTATATGCATTAATGGATGAGGTGTGTAATAACCAAGTGCGCAGTGTATGTGGCGCCCGATTGCGGTGCTGCCCCGAAAAGGACGAAGTCGTTTTACCTTTGGGGACAATCGCCGGTTAATGAGCACTACATCGACAAATCTGTCTTGCGGGAAGAGGGCTTCCTCGACTCGTCTGATTTTTATTTTTATTTTTATTTTATTTATTTAATATTGATATTTTCATTTTGTTCTCGTACTAACATTACTTGCAGTTCTACTTGTAAAAACTTGTTATACTAAACTTTATTTCTTGTAGTGTTTTCAATCTTGTATCACATATCTCATATCCAACATGAAATACATCATTTAAAATCTGTTCGGTATTCATGTCTCTCTATTTCATAAAAACACTAGGAGACTCTCAAAGTGAAGATATTCTAATTCATTTTTCTTTTCTAAAAAAAAGGATTTAAAAATCTATTAAAACATAAAATAAAGAAGACATGTTACTTTATTCGTGCTTTAATTCTGTTTTTTCATTTTTTAAATAGATTTCAGTACTTCATCTCATCAATATGCATGGATTAATTAATTCTAGACAGATTTAATAATTATTCGATTCGTGAATCTCGAGAAATCGTGAGTTTGGATTATTTAAAAACGGAACTATCCAGCTATGTCTTATTCACGATTTTGATGCATGAAATCTATATATATATTAAAATAAAATCGGGGGACAAATATGTAAAATATTGTAAAATAACTAAAATATAGTTGATATAATAACCATAAAGTAACTAACATACATATATAAATATATTGTAATAGATATTCCCAAATCTTTTCACTTTCTTTTAAAATTTTCAATGATATGCCTATATATATATATTTTTTTCAATTTAGTTATTTATAATGTATAAATTATTTAAATCTATCTATATATTAATAAAAATCTAATTAGCTTGGTTTTTATTTTCCACCGTTCTTTTAATTAATTTTTACACTAAAATTAACGCACTAACTTATTTAACTCAACTAATAATAAAATTTTATTTATTTTAATTCACATATCAATTTAATTATTCTTAGCCTATTAACTATATTCCTCAAATATAGTCAGATTTAAACAGTATTGAGATATTGATATCTTTTGAAACTTATTTCTCCATCTATATATAATTATCTTTTTTAGTTCAATTTATTATGAATATCACTTTTTCACTGATTTCCATGGAGAACTCTAGAACACCATTGAAGCCTAGGTTTTAAGCCCAGGTTTTACTCTTCTTCTAATTAAAATCTTTATTCAAAATATGCTGCATATTTTGAGTTAGATTATATATGTCTCCAAATTCTTTTTATGGTGATAGAAAAAAGGTTCAAATTAATTATACATATAGCTCGATATGTTTAAATAGTTAAAATTATCACTATATAATTTGAGAAAATTAAGATGTTTCATGTTGATTATTCATCTTTTTTCTATGTAAGAGTTATAGATTTAAGATTGTGGAGAAAGAGATGAAACGAAGGCTCCAATTATAAGAAACTATAGTAATTAGTTGATGGTTCTGGTATTTTTTTTTTTTTTAATCTAGGTTTTGGTATTTTTTAGAAATAATATTATTTTAATTTATCTGTTTTTCCATTGCTCATCTTTTTTGCATAAGGTCGAGTAAATTTTCATTTATTTAGAAAGATTATGAGGAATTTAAGATTATCTTCTGCAATTTTTTGTTAAATATGTTACCTTTTAACACATTGACAAATTGCAAATGACATGATACAGTTAAATTTTCGATATAAATGGGAAGGAATCAACAAAAGATTAAAAATAATTAAATGAGATTATTGCAGAAATAATAATGTATCTAAAAATTATATGTTATTTGAATTATTGGCTAAATTTATTTGAAAACAATTTTGAAAAAACACAAGTTCTCTAATAATATAAAAGTATCCTATGAAACTATTTTACAGAACAAAGTTATTTAACAATGAAAAAAAATAAAAATGTGACGAGGTCATTTATTTACGGGATTTTGATTACTTCACCTAATTTATCGAATATTTGGAGTTTTATATCAATATTTTTATGTTAAGCATATTTAGATCCTTTGATTTTATTGTTAGTTATAAAGAAATAAAAGGGAATTATGATTAGAATCAATCTATTTTATATTTAGTTATAAAGATAAATAATAAAACTAAATAATATTTTTTATTTTGTTTAAATAAAGAGTTATATTAAAAAAATAATTTGTGACTAATTTTATTAATGTAAATATTATATTTCTTATTATTAGATATACATTACAAAAATAATATTAGTTTAGTTAATTTCTACTTTAAAATTCGTATTAATATAAATATTGTATTTCTTATTATTAGATATACATTACTAAATAATATTAGTTTAATTTATTTCTACAAACGAATTAAATGATTATGACGTATTATTAGCATTATATTAGTTTTAATTTACTATGATCCTATATAACTTTTTTTATTTTCTTTTCATACATAATTGTGATTGTGTTTAGATTCTTTTCAATTTGGTATGCTCAACTCTTGAGGATCGTTGCTTCGTAATATTACAAATGGTACGTTCTCTATATTCTTATAAGTTTTTAGATTATCAATACAACTAATATAATTATTAAAATAATAGTGTTATATGTATTCTTATGAAACTAGATTGCTACCCGCACATTGCGCGGTTTATGTGTTTATTTAAAGAATTATGTATTATAATAATATTTTATATTTTAAAAATAATATATATATATATATATATATATAATTATGATAACTGAAATTTAGAATATATATAAGTAACAAATGAAATGATCTAATATAAGTAATTATGATCTATTTCGCACCATAGTTTATTGGAATCAAATATCCATTTGTGATATAATATGTACAACCAATTGAAACACACAATATTATTCAATGACTTACTATCATAGTCCAACAATTACTTTTGTTTGATTGAAAGAATAATATTCTAATATTCTTTAATTTTTTTAATAGAAATTAATGTGGTCTCCAATGAAGTGCGAATGAGATATATTACTGATGTTGCATGTTCATCAATGTCTAATGTGACAAATGGTATGATAATGTTATTTTATTTTCTAAATAATATGTTATTTTTCTAATATTAATTAATCAATGTAATAGGAAAAAATCAATTAATCTTGGACCAATTCGGTACGATTATTTGGTCAGAATATCAATGGTATGTGTATATATAAATATTTTTAAAATTATGAAAATAAAATAGCATATAACATTTATTTAACATATGTTGAGAAAACTAACATCTTTAATTGCAGTGAATGTTAGTTCCTCATCTATTGTATCATTAAATTCGAATCCCAAATCACTTCGAGTAACCAGGAATGAGTCAACCAGATTTCCTTAATGTACAACAAATGAATTTGAAAAATATATGAAAAGATGCATTTGTTATACTTCTCCATTGATTTTATATGTTATATAATAAAATTATTGTTTAATTTTTTTTGTCAGTTGCAGATATTTTGGATTTGCCCTTACAAACCACATCGCATCAACATGGTGTCCCCAGTTTTAATATTTCATCAAGCAATTAATCTGATGATTATTAATTGGAATGATGAAAATTTACCTGATAAAAAAGACTCATGGAGAAGTACTGACAAATTATGAGGAGCAAATAGTGTGACCCGATTCATTGTCAGGACTCATGTTAACATTACAGAAGGTATGTTACTCCTTTTATATATTTGATCTTGCATTTCATTATGTTTACTCCTAATAATAAGTATTAGTTTAATTTCACTCAATAGGGTATAGTGATATTCACCTAAACTTTTCTGGAGACCCTATAAAGGCAATTGTCAAAAGCACGTATCCTATTACATTATCTTGCAATAATGATTTGTCATATTTGCAAGATAGAGCGATTCTAGCTCAAACAATGGATATCGTTGATTCTCTGAATCAACATATGATGGATCGTAACACCTCTGATAATAGGGTATATTTAAGTTCAAACAGTATGTGCAGATCAGATGGATTAATGAATGTGTTGACTGATTTACCTACACATGAATATTTGAATGGCTTGAAATGTACGGGATTGTCAAATCATGAGATGACACTCAAGGTGAGAACTCCTATTATGTTTCTGAGAAATATAGATCGTGCTACTGGATTGTGCAATGGAACCTGTCTAATTATCTCCAGGCTTGGCAATCATGTTAATGAAGCGAAGATACTGACCGGAAATAGTTTTGGTGAAATTGTCTTTATTCCTAGAATGACTCTGACGCCTTATGATAAACGTCTACCATTCAAGTTTCAGAGAAGACAGTTCCCCTTTATTGTTTCATATGGCATGACTATTAACAAGAGTCAAGGTCAATCTTTATCACATGTTGGCATTTTATTGAAGAAACATGTATTTACTCATGGTCAATTATATGTTGTTGTTTCCGAAGTTACGACCATAAGCGGACTTAAGATATTAGCAAGTGATGATGATAATCTTAGTGTGTCATGTACTGCTAATGTTGTATATAAGAAAGTGTTTCAGAATATATAAGAATTATTTATTTATGTTGTTTTGTAATTTTATTTCATTTATTGAAAATTGGGGTAAAGAATTTCAATATAAAATGGTGTACGTTCCTCATATTAATTTTATGCAAAATTGACCATAGATAAAGTGCTTTAATCACGTCGCTCCGATGTCAGGGACATCTTAGTTTGTTGAAATATAAATTATTAAATATTTAATGAATATTTTATTTAATTATTAATTTATATATTAATATAAATGGACAAATAATTTTAAAAAAAACTAAATAATCCCGCACATCGTGCGGGTGCCATACTAGTATTTATTATCAAAATGTTGACGAATGAATTAGTAGTCAAATTAATCACTACATTTTAACTGTATTTTACGATTTGAATGGAACAATTACCATCATTACAAATGTTATTTGATTTGTTAAAAAAAATATAGAATAAAATATACTTATCTTCCATATAAATCTAATATTTAATATTGTATGTTAAGAGAATAAATATACCTAAAATTGTATCTTATTTTACCCGGAATTTGATAATGATTTAAAAATTAAACAAACTTTACAATATCATTGATGGAGTTAAACCACTAAATATTAATACACAATCTTGTAAAAATCGACACCTAAGGTCGTTTAGGCACTGATTAATCCTTAGATGGTGTGAAAACCTTATAATCAGTGAGAAAATATGTTTTTTTTATGTGCTGCCTAAGCAGGTTAGGTGGTACGATTAGCTGGTCGGCTAATCAGATTATGCAGGCAAATCCGCCAATTAGGCGATTTTGCATTATTTTTATAAAAATAAATAAATTTAAAATCTTAATATAAAAATTTATATAAAATGAATTTTAAAAGTATTTATAAAACATGAAATTAAGTAACAAAATTAAAACCCTAAGATTATCCAAATTTGCCTAAGTTTGTTTAAGATCGTAACCTCTCTTATAGACGAAGTAGGAGAGGTTTCAAAATTATAGCCGTTTAGAGACATTTCAGTATTGTTCAATCTGATGCGTCTCTTTTCTAACGGGAGCAGGACGCTTTTTCAAAAGTTCTGCACCTGCTACATCATTTTCTAATACAAAATGTCGTCATTCTGTTTTTGTATCAGAACAGCTATTCTAGTCAAAGGAATTAAAACTGGTTGTTGCTTCGTCAGCCTTTAATACATCTCCATCCTTAAAGACTCTTCGTGCAAGTAGGAACTGACTGTGTAAACTGCAGATGATCGAGTGTGGTGTCTTCGATCGATTTCTCTGAGTCACCAACTCCAAACTAGAAGTTGGTCTCTCTTTACTTCACACAATTCAAACTAGGGTTTTTGGATTTCAACTTGGAGCTACATGCTCGGATATTAGTTACTGTTTAGAAGGGGAATTTTCCTTCTTGATAAGAAAATATTTTAAACCATGATATATTGATATTAAGTAATAATAGTAATCAATTTTTGGTCAAAAGAAGCCAAATAAATCACAACCTAACTTCTTTTCATAAACCTACAATTTGTCACTCCTTTTGGAGTTACATGAATGTTGACACAACTGTCTTCCTGTTAAGTATGCAATTAGTGGGCCAATGTTCAAGATATAATTATATCTTTATTTTCATTGAATTTTCCATTATTTTTAATAATTATACATTTAATCAAAATCATATACTATTTAAAAACTTTTAGATAATCTCCAAACCATTTTTTTTTAACACAAATAAAGTACTTTCATCACCGTGTAATAATTATCCATCTTTCACAAACTTGATCGTATACGCTAATGTTGGTAAATATTAATTTTAATTAATCTGATATCTAAATGTATAGTTTTCTAATTTGGATGTGAATATTATATCTTTTTTTAAACAAATTAGTATTATCAAACTATAACCTGAAACACAGTTTAACAATTGATCCAAAATTTGAAAAATAAATTCTCAATTTAGGATGCGATGGATTTCAAATATTTTTATTTCAGGGCTCGAAAGATTAAGAAATTCTCAATTCAAGACCTCAGTTTCAAGTCATGAGAATTTTAGGATCTTTCATGTCATGAACTAATAATTCATCTTTCGGGTCCTCAATCGATAGTTAAACTATTTTCAGGACGAGGAATGATACTACTACATTGAATTATGTTTTTTTTTAAAAAAATTTCTTAACTCAAAAAAGTTTTGCGAATTTTAATTATTGAGTAAGGATACATTTATTTCACTAATATTATATAATTAATAACATGATAGAGAAAAATGATATACTCCCTCCGTTCCTTGGTATTAGTCTCATTTACTTTTAGCACAATTACCAATGTTTGTGAGTGTAGTAGAATTAATATTTTATTGGTGTAAGAAGATTTTTTTCCATTGTAAAAAATAAGAATAATTCCACGGGACAAACAGAAATGAAAAAATGAGACAAATGCTAAGTAGCGGAGGAGGGAGTACTACCTTAGTAGGGTTGGACGAAGACTTTGTAGACGACGTTTATAAATGACAATTGCGAAATGCTGAAACTGAATGACAACGACACCATACCGTCCGTTGCAAAAGAGGAATTTTTATTTTTTTATTATAATTATTATTTTGAAGTTTATGCCCATAATAATTATGATCGCCCACAACAAGAAAATTGGACTGCACATGAGTTATGCCATTTTGTTTTCTATCTACACCAACAACTTATGCAATTTCTTCTCTTAAACTTAGCTTTGTCATTTTCTTCATATGCATCATTGTCTCTTTTTTTAATTGGTTTTATTACAAGGTATAGTATGGTCTCTTAAAAATATTATAAGTTGTGGATGTTTGTCATATATCACTTAAAAGTGAATATAGAGCGCAAATTATATTTGAAAATCTTCAAAGTTTGTACGTTTTATTTTGATAGCTGTGGGTTGTTGAGTGATGATTGTCGCGTAACTGAAAGATGATTGTTTTGTACTAATCTTGATGATTTCTTTAGCCAAAAGTTGGGATATTTTTTCCTTCTTACAAAATCTATATATATATATATATATATATATATATATATATATATATATATAGGGAACGGATCCGGTGAGAAAACTCTTAACGTGAGAAAGTGAGAAAGATACTTGATTGCATTCACAGCATTGCTTGATTGTATTCAGGTCGTTGCTTGATTGTATTTTAGTTGTTGCTTGATTCAATATCAACCATTGATTTTTTTTTTAGATCTGATGGACATGATTTATTCTTTTTTCTTACATGGGGATTTTTTTTTTAGATGATCCCTCCTCTATATATATATATATATATATATATATATTATGGAAAAGATTAAGCAACCCATTTATATGGGTTAGTTGCATTCAATAAGTTACAAGTCTCAATTACTTCTATTAATAATCCATATTCGCCATTTATTTATGCGTTCACGTGAAGGAAAAAGCCCGAAAAGCAATTGGTATTATATATTTTGAAATTCATAATAAACGAAAGGAATATTACTAATTCAAAACTTCAAAAACAGTTTAATTATCCATTTAAAACTTGAAAAATGAATTATCAATCCAAAAAATGACTAATTGATTAAGGATATAAAAGATTTCAAAATTTTTAATCTAGGATTCGAAATTTTATATAATTCTTAATCCAAGACCTGAATTGAGAATTTTATAATCTTTTGGGTTTAGATTGAGAATTTTTAGAATTTTTTATATGTTAAATTATAAAGTTATCTTTTGAGTTATAAATTGATAATAGAACTATCTTTCACGTCCTACTTTATAATCTTGTGTGTTTGTTCCACTCACCTCAATGGGTTTAATTGATTTTTTATTTATTTTTAATTGCAGCTTGACTACCAGTATTGGTACCACCCCTGATATGAATCGGGATTTAATCATTCTCTCACAATAATAGAAAGCATAATATTTGTCTTGATAAATCTGATATCAAATTAAAGGAATAAGGAAAAATTGGATCAATAAAATGAAAAGAAATAGGGCTGACTTTCATTGTAAATAAGCCAATACTTTGTCCAATAATAATATATTTTTCATATTATATAATTCTAAGGCCATACATATTATATGGGCCCGTCCACATTTATCACATTACATAATTTTGGCCCATTTTTTCTTATCAATTCCTTAGACCATCATTAGTAGGCCCAAATACAATGTATATGTTGATTTAAATTTTAATATTTCTCACTGCTTATTATGTTATATATATATATATATATATATATTCTTTTTTAGAGAGTGTGTTTCAATAAAAGTGTAGTATATAATTTTATGTGACATATTAATAAAAGTGAAATTTACCCAATACTCATTTTAGATAACAGTTAGATAGACTTGTCAAAAAATAAATATTACTGCCCTAAATGTAATTGATTTTGTAATTTATAATAAATAACGCCTTCACCACTACCCAATATCGCTGTCATCAAAGCTTCCAAAATTAGGTTTACACCCATACCTTTTTTTCTCAATAAACACACAAGAAAAAGATTGATGCAAAAGACTTTTTATTGAAATTTGTCATATATAAAATCACTCTATTATTGAGTGTCATCCTTATCTCTCTCATATTGAGAATCATTTTTTTATTTTTATTTTTAAATTAGTAATTTTATCCCAAATTTATTTTTATGGAATTCTGTTTAATTATTTTCAATTGTTTTTATGAGGAAAATTCTGAAATACATATTTTTTTATAAATAAAAATATATATATTTAAACTCACACATCTAGATATTTTCGATTACTGTTGCGGATTTATGTAATAAATTGAGGTACACTTGTACCCCAAATCTTTTTTTATTATTATCAAATATATATATTCTTATTATTTATATAATGTATATCCAATTTAATTTTATTCATATACTTGTATCCCCAATTGTAAATTTCTGAATCCGCTACTGCCGAAAAAACTCAAACTCATGACCTCTTATTCACAGGGAAGGTGCTTCAAAAATAGAAACTGAAATAACTATTTTTGTCTATTGCATGTGGCAAAATTAGCCAATTGTATAAACACGTTAAAAAAGTGAAAATATTTGAAAATGGTCACTTCCCTTATAAAAAAATCTTAAATGATCAATTCTATGGTACATACTCAAAAAATAACCAAAAGTATGCCAACTTCCACACTTACCCCTACTCTTAACCTAATTTTTGTAGGTTTTTAATTTTAACAATCGTATTGAAATGATTCAATGTTATTACTCAAATTATTATTAAAAATATATTTAATGAGATTGATTTTTTAACATTCCATCCTATTTTAATTTTAATTTTATATTTATAAATAATAAATTAAAAATTAGAAAATGATATTTGCATTGAGAGATTGAATATATTTTAAAATTTGGGAGAGTCTGTTTACGACTTTATTTAAAAAATTTATTTAATTAATTAATTACAAAGTTCAATAAAATAAATATAAAACTGAACAGGATAAAAGAACATGTTAGAAATTAAGTTTTAGTGTCTCTTATAATTTGATATTTTGATATGTCAAAATTTACATTAGTACTAAGTTTCTAGAGTTAAATGTAATCCTTGTATATGATTAATTGAGTTGTAATAGAGACTTAGATGGTGGAGACCGAGCAAGCGAAGAATCAGAAACTGAGTTTCTGATGAAGACCATTAAAAAGATAAAGCTCGAGAAATGAAGAGAAGTGTTCGTGCTTAAAAAGGCCAGAAACTTATAACTTTCTGGAAACTAAGTTTTGGAATTGAAAATGAGCTTAACTAAGTATGGCGAAAGGCTCATACTAACTTTGGAATGTCAGTATGGAGAAGGCCTATACTAACTTTGGAATGTCAGTATAAAGGTCAAAAGCACGTGAAACACAAGTGTTCGAAGTCAGACTTAAAGTCAATTCAATACTAAGTCAAAGTTAGTACAATGATGCCTCATACTTGGATTCCTCGGACTGAAACTTAGTCTCACACAAAGTTGGTGGAAAGTACACTGCCAAAATCATAAAGTAGGCGGCGGAGCAGACCAAGAATGGACTATGATTGAACAATATCCTCCATGTGTCTAATGATCGGATTTATGTGTCTAACGGGTGAAAATTCAAACTGTCCCCCTGAAGACTATAAATAGCCCTACACTTCGAATGAAGAATACACCTGAATCCTTTGAATAACTAAGTTGACACTCTGCTCAATTTTTCACTCATTCTCTCTAAAATTCCGTACACTTATTCACGAGACTTGAGTTTCCAACTCAAGTTACTAATTTTGTGCTAGTTGTTTAAAGCACGAGGCTAAACTTTAAAGTTGGCGCTACTTCTTGGTGAATATAACTTTTTAAGTTATATATATTCATATCAGTCATTATCCTACTCTGGGATATTAATTCTTACGGACATTTGCCAACTAAGCTGACTAGCTGAGTTATGGGAAAAACAAGAAAACATCCTTCAACCAAGAATAACGCTGCGGGGTGCGTCCTCACTTCGACCTAAAGAAGTGTCAATCTACAAGAAGTTCCTAGGCGAGTGACGTCAGCAAACCGAAGGACAGAGGTTTCCGACGGGCTGACCATAGATCGTAAGGAGACTTATAATTAAAACTAATACTTAGTGGGTTCCCGATTAAGTTCGAAAGAGTGGGCGTTGGATATTAAGTTCAAACCACTATGAATATCCTCTCTTATTTACTTGCTTTATTTATGTTTCCGCATACTTAAAGTTTCTCAAACTGACTTTGAAACCTTCAATACTTAGCCAAGTATTGAAGTGAATATTACTGAAACTTACTTAATCACCTTTGAGCTTAAACTTACTTTTCGGATAACCTGAAAACTGAGTTTCAGTCAGTTTCCAGAAATAAGTGCAAATCATACTTACATTCGCTGCACTCAGGGGCGAAGGCAACCTTGGGCTGGGGGGGGGGGGTGCCGACCTCCCGGCGGCCGGAATTTTTTTTAGTTATATTTCAAAAAAATTATAAGACTCGATTCAATTGTGATATGGTCGAACCCCCCGGAACATGGTCGAACCCCAGAAATTTGAAGTCTACCTCCGACCCTAACTGTACTATATTTTTCTCTAATTTCAGGACCAACAAAACAAAATTACAAATCGTAAAGACCTCTAAGACCATTTGCTCTTGTGTATTAATTTATTGGGAACCATTTAATTATTTTTTTCGTACAATCTAGTTTGGTACGTAATTTATCATGCATTTTTATAATTTGTAACAACGTTTGCGATCTCTAAGCAGCCAGATGACAAATTTGTCTATATAAAAATATAAGAAATGTAGAAAATATATCAAATCGATAAGAAAACAAATTTGTCGTAAATGTCAAGTAGAATCATTTCTTGACAAACAAAAAAAAGAAAAGAAAAAGATGAGGGTATTTTGATCAATTGGCTATTTGTTGAATGTATTTATAATTTAGGTTATTTAAGATTTTAATTTAGTTAAAAAGGCTATTTAAGATTTTACCTCTTAAAAAATAGTTAAAAATAAAACTTTTATGAATTCATTTATTTATCATTGTTAAGTTAAGATATTTAATTTAAAATACTTTACAATTTTTAAACCTTAAAAATAAATTCAACTGCAGCTGAACATTCAAATGTACATAAATTTATTAATTTTATAATTATCAATATAAAATGCATAAATATATATTTTTTTAGGTAATGATTTGAACATGATAACAAAAATCATTGTTTGAAAATGACCATGCAAAATTTTGTTCCAGTGGCTGATTTTTGATTGAGTTGATGAGAATGGTCATTCTTGTCATGTATTTTTAATTTATAAAAAGGCTACTAAAGATAATTAACACTTTTTTTATTATGCCAAATTTATTTTGAATCAAGTAATTTTATTTTAATACCGTCTGAGTTTTTTTTGGAAATATTTTAAAATACCCTAATTTATAAAACACGTTATAAAAATATGAACTTCTTATAATACATCACAAAAATACTTAAAATTACAATTTTTAGCTGGAGGATTTGTTTAACCCAGAAATCGATGCAATCATTTTTTTAATGATGATGAGATTATTACAAAAAATATATATTAAATATATTTTACTGCAAGATAATTACAAATTTAAAAAATAAATTTAAATGTGTTGAGTCGGAATATACTTAAATACAATTTATTTGTATCAATATAAGAAATTATTAAGGTAGGAATAGGTAATAAATATTAAGGTAGGAATTAGGTCAAACTCAAATCGAGTCGGAATCGGGTAGGCATCAGGTCAAGCTCGAATCAAGTCGGAATCAAGTATAAAATATTAAAAATTAATTCAAAATTTATTTTTTTCTGAAAAAAAGATGTTTATCATCCTGAACTTAACATAAATTTGTACTTTCAAATATTTTTGTGATGTGTATATAAAAGTGACTATTTTTGTTATATGTATTAGAAAAAGAGGAAATAATTAAAAATAGCCAAAATTTTATAGTGACATGCAACAAATAGTCACCCTTATAAAAAATTACACAAAATAGTCAAAGTGTACTTTGTCTGTCAAATATGTCTTAGTCGACCAATCATTTTTTCGGTTTCTGTGTAAACCATAACATAATGATTTTTATTATTATTATATATTTAGGGTTTCATTTTAAAAGTAATAATAAACTAATAAAATATTTAAGTAAAATATACTCAGCTTGATTACGATTTACGACATTTTCATCTTGATTTTGACATTTTAAGCTCGAGTTCGATAAACTGGCCGAAATTTATCATATTTATTTTAAAAAGTATGCTTATTTAATTATAATCCATTTATTATTCACCATGTTATTAAGTAATAATACAAAAATAAGATATTAAGGAAAATATATTCAGCTTGAGTTCGATATTCTGGCCGGAATTCACCATATTTATTTTAAAAAGTAAGCTTATTTTATTATTATTCATTTGTTATTCACCATGTTATTATTTTATAAACGAAATTATAGTTGTAATTAGAAAAATTATTTTAATTAACGAAATTATAATTTACAAGTGGAAGTTGGTTTAATTTTCGCTGGAGTTCGAATATAATAGTAGATGGAGTTTGCATTTAAATTGGATTTACTCAGAAGGAATTGGTCTCGAATTCGCAAAAATGAGCTAGATCTCGGTGAAATGAGCTTGATTTTGACCAAAAAAAAGTAATATTCAAACTCCTTTTTAGATATTAAATTACATTACATGTCTTGAAAATAAATTCCTCAATTGTGAATCACGAGTATTTTGAATTGAAATCATGCTAATCACAAGTATTTTGAATTTAAATGAGAAGCACGAAAAATATAAATAATCATTCAAAATTGAGATTTATTGCCACACATATTGCAATACGTGATACAATAAAATTTTTAAAAATGTAACAAATTAATTAGGCAGAACTCTTTCCGAACAAGCATGTTTTGTGTGACTTGTAGATCCAGAAATACTACATTTCTTTGGTGCTCGTTGTCTACTCGTTGATGTTTCTGTGCTCCCGAAGGACGACGACTATTTCTTGGTCGACCGACTTGACGATTCACGATGGGTGATAAAACAACACATTCTTGTGCTTCGGGTGATACAACTCACTCATCTCTCGGAGGAAGAGGGTGTATTGTTCCTCCATAAGTTTCTCGCCAGTTGGATGTCTTGTAGTACTCCCAAACATAGTCGTACACACTCGTACCCTTGAAGTTGTGGCAATAATAATTAAAAACTTCATCTTTATGAATGAAAGTGTAATTATATTGAATTATTTTACTAACCGAATTGCAGCAATAGCATGAAAACATGGAATGAGATCCATCTGAAACTCCCGACAGTCGCATAAGCTTTCTTGAAGATCCACCTTCCATGTTCTAACATTGTTGTTGACCTTGAAATGTTGTTCAGAAATAAGCATTTTCGTATACTTGTTTGAAATCTCCGCCAATGGAGTCATTTTGGCCACGACTTCCTCAGTCAACTCATCGTTTCTTGCAAACACCTTAGCTCGCCGTTCATCGAACCATTTTTTGACTATGTGTCTATATAGTTCGATAATCAAACATATCAGTAGACGTCTAGTATCTAACAACCATGAGTTGACACTTCTGCTGCATTCGATGTCATGAAGCTATACCGGCGAATCAGACATTTTGACCTAGCCCACTTTTCAGGCCCCACCGTCATGAGTTTGTTGTATGCAGTGGGGCAATGTTGTTTAATCTGGTCCATTGCCTTCTGATAGACAATAGAACGGTAAACATAGGTTGCCTTGTGTATAACTTCACAATAGTTGCATTGAAGGTCGTTAACTTATTTTGGATATGGTAACCACATAAGGCATGTGTCGCATCTGGATAGACTGAGCTTACTACCTTGGCTATGCTGATGTGTTGGTCTGAAACAATAAGCAATTGCGGACTACAATCAAAAGTCATTCGCAGTAGTGACATAAACCATGTCCAGCTCTCATTGTTCTTGATCGGTGCAAATCCAATAGCCAGAGGATAGATCTGTTCGTTGCCGTCTTTGGTAACAACAACCAATAACACACCTTTATTTTGCCCCTTAAGGTGTGTAGCATCCACCACAATCACTTGCCTTAAACAAACCTCGAAAGCCGCACGTGACACACTTAAGGCAACAAAGAAATGGCATAATCGTTGATTCTCGCCGATATCCATGTCTGTAATAGTGCCCGGATTCTATTTTTGGAGAACATCGAGATATTTTGGTAGCAAGTTGAATGATTCTTCTAAGCCACCATAAATCATCGATATGGCTCCATTTCTAGCTCGCAATGCATTGTTGTAACTGACCTTAATATCAAAACTCTGTTGTAGTTCATCCATTATATCGTGCGGTTTGATGATAGATCCTTGCCGACGCATTCTCCGAGCAAAATAGGCTGTGATAGCCTTTGATCGTATAGTTCTACTGCGGATGCTGTCTAGATTCATAGTACAACTATGAGTTGGAATGAATTTGGTGAGTACCCAACATCACGCTGAATTATAGGCACGTAGAATGAATGTGCAGTTAGGACTCCGACTGCAAATGTACTCCAACCGAGTTGTAGAAGAATGTGTCACTTTGAATTCAACGTGATGCTCCATGTGCCAAAGTCCGACAACTACGTACAAGTCCTCTTTTATCCAAAACAGTGAGCCTCTTTCCAATTCCCCTTCCAATACAGCTTGTAGATCTGACAATATCTACAAGACTCGGAAAACAATTCCCCTTTCCAGTTACCACTAAGTTGTTGTCCTCCACAAAAGACTCGGAAAACAGTACTAACATCTAAAGAATGCTTAGCAGTAGGATTAAAACGAGAACTACCAAATCGAAAACCACTAAGAAGGGAAAATTCACTGGGTGAAACTATGAGATCCCGCCCACCCACTCGGAACCTTAGGACTTGATCATTATTTGATTTAATTTGATGAGTAAAAAGTTCAAATAATGACTGAGAAGAACTAAGATCATTATCAGCCTAACCCAATAAATGACGAAAATCCCGTTCGCAAACTCATCAACTAAGCCTTGTTCTCCAACAGAAAATAATATTCTCTTAATTGTATCTAGGACTTAACATTTATAGAAGAAATTAGTCTTGGCCTTGCATCCATGAAGATCATATCTTATCCACTGTGGCTGCACATTATATGATATTTTTTAATATTATATGTGACAAAATTCTGTAACATGCATACACATATAAATAGACACGAACATGTGCATAATGTTTTCAAAAAAAAAAAAGAAAACTAACTCATACTCACTGGGCTGGAATGCAAACAAAACAAGATAAAAAAATCAAAGCAACCTTGGCACATTCATTCACAATACCAAATGAAGAAATCAACAACCAACAATACATATATACAACCGAAAACAAAATTCACTTCAACTGATTCGAAAAAAAATTCCAAACATATAAATCGCACATAAAAAATGAAAAACAGACCGAAAAAACTTACCTGAACCGTCGACATTGTTCGCCGGTAATTTGTGTCGGTTCAGGGGTGTGTGTTTCACTTCGAACGTGTGTCTCCAACTCTAGCCGAATATCTCTCTGTTTTCACGCCCAATTTGGTTATTTTTTAGGTTTGTGAATGAATAAACTACAGTGGGGTAGTTGCGAAATCCATCTGGATTTAATACCGAAATCCAGCTGAATTTAAATACCACCAAAATCCAGCACAATTCGGTTGGCAATCAAGCCGAATAGAAGACCGAAATAAAGTTGGATTTATTCCAGGCCAGATTTAAATAAATTTTTTTTTAATCCAAATATACCTCACTTAAACAAGATATATCTCATTTGGCCGAAATCTTGCCCAATTGAGACTAGTTTATTATTTATTCTATATTCTAAAATAAAAAAACTCAATTTAGATTTTAAAAAATAATAATAAATACGAAATATATCTCACTTGGTAAAGATATATCCCAATTAAACGAAATCTTGCCCAATTGAGACTCATTTAACGTTTATATTATTTAATTCTATTTTTTAAAATTAAAAAAAATCGAATAATATTTTTTAAAATAAAAAATTCGAAATGTATCTGGATTTAAGACCGAGATCCAACTGGATTTGACAAACCACCGAAATCCAGCTCAATTCGGTCGGTAATCAATCCGTATAGAAGACCGAAATAAAAATGGATTTATTCCAACCCATATTTAAATAAAAAAATCAATTTATTTTTTTAAAAAAAATTCAAATATACCTCACCTGGCCAAGATATATCTCATTTGGTCGAAATCTTGCCTAATTGAGACTTATTTATCATTTATTCTATTTTTTAAATTAAAAACTCAATTTATATCTTTTAAAAAAAAATTCAAAATTCGAAATATATTTCACTTGGCCAAGATATATCTCAATTGACCGAAATCTTGCTCAATTAGAGACTTATTTATCATTTATTTTATTTAATTTTATTTTTGAAAATTAAAAGATTCGAATTATATTATTTTTTAAAAAAAATTAAAATAAATCTCACTAAGACAAGATATATCTCAATTGGCCGAAACTGCCCAATTGGGACTTATTTATCATTTATTTTATTTTAAAAAAAAATTAAATTACTAGAATTATATTTTTTTTTAAAAATAAGAAATTCGAAATATATCTCACTTGGTCAAGATATATCTCAATTGACCGAAATCTTGTGCAATTGAGACTTATTTATAATTTATTTTATTAAATTTATTTTTTAAAATTAAAAGAATTGAATTATATTTTTTAAAATTAACCCACTTGGACGAAATATATCTCACTTGGATAAGATATATCTCAAAAGGCCGAATGCAAGCTGGATTGTTTTCAAACAAATAATTTTTCTATTTCATCAAAACTCTAAAAATTAATAAAAAAATAGAATTGTGTTATCTAATATTAGACGAGATATATCCTAAATGATCGAAATCTTGCCGGATTGATTTCAAAGAAATACTCCTATTATATTTTAAGACATAACAACTCTAAAAATTAATAAAAAAATAAAGTTTTGTTATACAATATTAGTAAAAAATCAAATCGCTAAATATTTTATACAATTCAAAAGATTTAATTACCTGATTTAAACATTTTAACCTAAAGAACTATACTATAATTATTTTTTAAGTTTTTCACAAGAATAGTTATACATTGCACATACTTTTAAATTTTGGCGATTCTAAATTTTCCCTCTTAGAAAAATGAGTACTTCATAATTTTCCCATTTTTTAACCCATATTTTATTTAGTTAGTAAATTTTATCTCTACGATGAAAAATCCCAAAGTTTTCCTTTTTTATTTTTTTCCTTTTAGGGGACTGTTGTTTAATCACATCTATAATCTACCAGAACTTACTAATCCGTCGCACACACATTTTCACACTGTCCAACACACACACATATATACAATGAGAGGGAGATATATATTGTCCCTGTAAATGTAATTAACCTTTGCAGAATCTCTGATCTACAGAGTCACTCGCGCACCAGTGGTGATGATTCCATCGCAGCTTCTAATTCCTACTCCTAATTAGCATCCATCCATGAATGATGAATCCAACCACCATACTCATATTCTCCAGAAGACTCCTCCAAGCTACCGACATAGATGCTTTCAATGGCATTCCACAGACCTCCGCCCCCAACACCTCCGCCAGAAGACCACTCGATCCCACCGCCGCCCTCGACTCCTCCATGGCCCTCACTGTCCTCATTCTCCTCACCGCCCTATTCTTCCTCGCCTTCTTCTCCATCTACCTCCGCCGCTACTCCTCCGCCGATATCGCTCCCACTCCCGCTCCCGCTCCCGCGCCCAACCCCAAGGGCAGCGGAGGCCTCGACAGCTCCGCCATCAATTCCCTGCCACTGGTGGCTTACGGTAGGGCGGCGAAGCACGGAATGATTGAGGACTGCCCGATTTGCTTGAGCGAGTTCAGTGAGAGAGAAGCCGTGAAGCTAATCCCTTGCTGCGGTCACGTGTTCCATCCCAGCTGCATCGACACCTGGCTCGCCTCGCACGTGACCTGTCCCCTCTGTCGGTCCTCTAAGCTGTTCCACGGGGCTGACTGCCTCACCGCTTAGATGCTGCCACGTGGCACATCCGACGCTCGAGTTTTCTAATGTGTAGGTGTGTGTGTGTGTGTGTGATTGACTATCGGAGTTTTTTTTGTGTTATTATGTCTCTCAATCTTCTTTTAATATTCCAATGATTTTTACATGAAACTACTATTTTTTTTAAACACCCAATAAACACAATTTTAGCAGTGAGGTGAAACGAGTCATTGACAAATATGCAACTCTTTTTTAGTGGAATAATCAATCTACACTTTCACATATTTGAAAACTTAACTAAAAAGCACCATAGTCATGTAATTATTAGGGTAATTATGTTCATCTATTTTAATTTTAATTTAATAAATATATTTAAGATTAAAATGTGTTCGACTTTATCAACTTTTCAATTTCCTAGTTTACAAAAATTAAAAGATTTACTTAAATTAAGAAACTAACTTATAAAACTGAAATTTTATTTTTGCAATAAAAATATTAATTTTACACAAAAAAATAAATAAATTTGATGCCACAACATGGTACGTGTCAGTCCTAATAGCTAATGTGAAAGGTTGATGTGGCAATTAATATTAAGGGTGTAATCGAATCGAGTCGAGCCGAGTAGTGTTGTGCTCAAGTTTGTTTCGTTTAGTATCGAGTCGAGCTTCGAGTTTTTTTGTCGAACATTTAGAAGTTCACGAACTTTATCGAGCCTAAACGAATTTTCTAAATTTGGAATATATTTATAATATCTATTATAAATTAATATCATATTCATGTTCAAATTCTAAATTTTGAAAGAAAAAGTTATTTATTACTAAATTAATATCATATTCATGCTCAAATTCTAAATTTTTTAATTATTAGAAAGACTTATCATTGTTGTTACTCTTAATTCTTAGAAAATTTTACTTCTATAAAATAAATTATTTTATATTTCTTATTAATTTTAGGTAACGAGCTTGCTCACGAGTCGAATACTATGATGCTCAAGTTTGGTTCGTTAAATAAACGAGCTTCTCTAAACGAGCTCGAACGAGCTTTTATCGAGTCGAGATCCGAGTATCTCACGAAGAGTTTGGTTCATTTACAGCCCTAATTAATATATGATGTGGCAAATTAGAATAAAATTATGTAATAAAAAATAATGTAAGACATAATTTTATAATTATAAAAATATTATAAAAGTGTGTGATAGGTGAACATAGTTATTATTAGTGATGAATCCAAAAAATCCTTTTTCTTCTTTCAGGAGGGTTTATCCCTTAAAATATTAGAACGCAATTATATATATAGAAGGAAAAAAAAAGATACTCCCTCCGTCCCACTTCAATTGTCCACCTTTCCTTTTTTGTCCGTCCCATTTAATTGTCCACTTACTTAAAATGAAAAAATAATATCCACTCACTAATAAAATACTAATTTCCTCTATCTCTACTCGCATTGGTTATTGTGCCAAAAGCAAAGTGGACAATTCATATGGGACGGAGGGAGTAAAATCCAACGAGGTGGTTGGAGTCCCTAACCCCTACTAAATCCGCCACTTCTATTATTATTTTTATTACTACTTAGTTTATTTATTAAAGTTATTTTTCATTCATTTAATATTTAAGAAAAAAACTCATTTTATTTGCAAGAAATGACTAACTCAACATTACAAGATTCACAACGATAAAGAATTTTATTTTTAGAAATGTGAATATGAAAAAGCCATAAAATGGTGGTCGATAATCAAAGTTACTTGTGTCACACTCATACTGATTAATTAATTGCTGACGTGTAGGGTTTTAACAGCTTTTTCTTATCATAAAGTAGTCTACGTTTATTTCTTAGCAACAATAGTTTACTACAAGGAACTATGACATGTTACTGACAACACATTTTTTTCTTCCTTTTTGTTTTTTTATTATTTACTAGATTTTCACTATATCATATTTTAAATTTGATAGTAACTCATATATGTCATATATATATATATATATATATTCCATTAATTTGAATAATATCTAAGGCTCAACTTTTATTCATATGAGTACAATTTAATTTTTGCATACGTGCATCCTTTTTTTTAAAGTCCTAATTAATACATATGATCTCCTAAAAAAAATTAAATCCCTTAATACAGGTAATTAAAAATCAACAAATACTATTAAATTATAAACATTAAGATTGTAGTGCACGCCACGACAAATTCTAAATAATTTTGCCTCAATTTGAATAAGAGACATAAATATTCAAATAATTTATTCTGTAACTAGGAGGCTCAACTATGAATTAAGTTAAATGAATTCTCAATTAAAACATCTTTATTAAATAAAAAAAAATTGATCAATTATATAGTCGGCAAACTTAGAGAGGCCTACATAACGTAGACTTGCCCTTGATTTGAATTATTGGCTTTATACATTTATCTAATTATTTTTTGAATTAAATACCAATACTATATTATTATCAGATTCTATGAAATTACGAGTTAGAAATATAAAGTGAACAATCAGTCAATCACCATAAACACCAACCAATATTACAAACGATGTACTAGATATATGTTGGAATTAATCCACATCATAATTAATAAAATACAAGAGTGTGTTAAATTTAAATGGAAATCCGTTCTCTCTCTTAAATTAAATGATGCAAAATTTAAACAGGAGTTGATACTTTATTCATTAAAAGCAATATTATATGAAAAATGATACAAAGAAAATTATTTTTGGGGAAATTAAAGAAAATGGCAAAAACCATTTCAAGTTTGTGAGAATAAAGTGTGGTGATTATTACAAGTAAATTACTGCTAAAAATTTACCCAAAAAAAAAAAAAATTACTGCTAAAAAGACACGTGAAGAGCACCCACCATTGAAGCCTATAGCCGAAAGGTAACTCTCAATAATATACTTTAATTAGTCAACAACAAATAATGTAATGCTATTTAATTCATAGAAATCAAACCAAAAGTAATCATTACAACTAACTACTTTATAAATCACCCTTCAATTAAAAAAAAAAAAAACAGATGCTGATAAATAACACTGGAGAAAGGAAAGGGAAATTGGGTGTTACCATTATTAATAATCAATCAATCACAGGTCTCAGAAAGCATACAACAAATAATGCTATCAATTAGTAGTTTTTCACCATTCATCAACTTAAGTTTTTCTATATATATTTTATGTACCAACCAACGACTCCCTTTCTCACTCTACATCATCACTACTTATTGCAGTAGCTCACACAATCACTTGCCAAAGACAAAAGGTATTTATAATTTAACTGGAGAGGTTGCTCCAAGAAAAAGATGCAACTTCCCTCATTTTGATGATGCAGAGATCAATCTCCTACTCTATTCACTGGATGAAATAAGCTCGGACAGCCTCGACTACGGGGGCCCGGCACATTGGACACTTTCCTGTACCCTGGATCAGATTCTCAGCACATTTGGAACAGGTGCACATATGCCCACATCTGCACAAATGATCAGCATTTTTCATTGAAGAAAGAATATTGTGAGACATGGTTATACGATGTTTTGTTAATAATTGTAGACATGGCATTATTCACCTGTACAATAAGGTATCAACGTTGTTGTCATGACACAAGCAGCAGATTCCTTTCCTTACATAATCCCATTGAGACTCATCATCAGGTGCAGTTCTCTTTGATGTACCTGCATGTTATATCATGAAAAGATCAGGGGCCAAGTTAGACCTATAAATCTATTTTTTTTGGGGGTGTTCGGGCTAAATTCACAAAAATTTCAATATGTTTTTGGGCCAGTCACTATATGAGGCGCTCCACCTTTGGAATGGTAACACATCATAAGCAGGGTGAGGTGAAATTGAACCACATGCTGAAAAGTAGCATCCAACTTAGATTCACATGGACGGCAAAATATACATACCATCAAAGGAAATTAAAAAAAAAAAGTTATATTGCTTGCCTTTTGTTAAGATGGGCCGGTTCAAAGCAGCCGAAACCTCTTGCTGCACTGAACGTTGCAACTCTATTTGCATGTCCATGCACTGTTCCAGCAAACATTGCATATTGTTCATCCTCTGCTGAAGCCTGGCCATGTCATTCCTCAACTCATTGACCACCTCCCAGTCCTAATACAAAACCATATAATATGAGATAAAGAAAAATTTCTTGCCCTAAGTATTTGAAGTTGACATATGAAAAAAAAACCCAGTTTCATATTATGCCAAAATGGATAATGATATGGAATTAAAAAAGAAGCATGCCACTACCATTCCAAAATGCTGGCTCAAGTTGTTGTGAGTTAAGCGGGACCTCTGAATTTCATCATCCCAGAGTGGCTGGGAAGCAATGCCAAAGGGAGAAGTGGGAGCAAATGCATTTCTTTCGGCAGCATCAGAAACACTCAAAGCTCGATCACCATTTAGTTGTCCCTGTTCTTGATTGACTATGCTAGGAGACGAAAGATCGTTGTCCGTTTCCCAGTCACCAGAAGCATGGCCTAGCCTTTCAACGTGAGATTGTAGCACCTGGTCAAGACTCTCGCGGAAGCCACTTCGAAGAAGGCTAGAGACACGTCTCCTACATCACAAAACAAATTACATCAGTTACTTGAAAGTCATCAATCTGGAGATCACATGATTGATTGAAATCTCATACCGGCTGAAAAGTTCCCTAAGTTCAATTCTGTGAACATTCTCATCATCAGAGTAATAGGAAGCATCTAGTCTTCCAACAGCTTCACCAACCTCACCAGGAGGCATACTTAACCAATTGTCAATAGCCTCCTGCAAGTCATGGCTTGGCCAGTCTTCGTGTGATTCCGGCATCTGATCATGCTCAACAGCATTGTTATCAGATGTTTGTTGGAACAACTCATTACCAGAGGTTTCATGCCAACTTCTAACCGTTGATTCTCTACTTCCATCAACCCATTCTGTAAGTGCAACACTGGCCAGTGGTTGCCAGGCCATCTCTTCGATGTCAGTTATTGAATCCTGGGATTCATCCACATGTGAAGAAGTATCACTTCTATCAAATTTCTCTCCTGCGTTTCCTCCATCAGCAGCAGATTCCAAAACATAACTGACGCCATTTCTCAAGTCAAAATGATCATGAAATGTGTCAACGGGTGCTCTGGAATTTGTGTCTTGATGTTCTAGTTGCAATCCAATGGAGATAGTATCATTTATCTCTTCACTGTGCCTATTACCATCTCCATCAGCCCCAGACATTTGCTCAATTGCCTCTGAATTCAAAGCTTGGCCATTTAAGGTATGAGCACTTCCAACATCGACGGAAACGTCGTGCAGATTGTCATCAATGTATGGAGACATCTCTTGCAAATGCTCCCCATTTCCTGAAGAAACATCTTGCCGATTACCCGAGTTTTGCAAAACTGGGTCTACTTCAGTTACTTCTCTTTGAAATTCATGTTGACTACTGTTTCCATCAGCATCACTTTCCAATCCCGATGTTACCGAATTTCTGGACATCTCTCTTTCTTCAAATGTAGGCTCTAATTCAGAATGTTTTTGATCAATCGACCAGGAATCAGATTCCGCACTGTTTGCTGAAGTGGAAGCATAATGTTCTACTTTGGAAAGAAATCCTTCCCTATTGCCATATCATGACACCATTAGATCAAAGGGTGATATAAATACACACAACCAAGGAAAAAAAAATCAAGGAGAATTGTCGATTCAGGACCCAAAAGATAGTTAAATTGTCAATCCAGGACCCGAAAGATGATTTGTCAATCCAGGTCCCGAAAGATCAAACAATTCTCAATCCAGGACCTGATATTGAGGTCCTGGATTGAGAATTGTATGATCTTTCGGGTCCTGGATTGAGAATTTTTGTGATCTTTCAGGTCCTAAATTGACAATTAATCTTTCGGGTCCTGAATTGACAATTAAACTATCTTTCGGGTCCTGAATCGATAAAACTCCAAAAATCAAATACAAGCTGCTTTACAATGAAATCAAGAATCAGAGAGTGACATTAAGAACCAGTTAGCGTCTGCTAACAATAGAATTCCATAATATTAGAAGTATTAAGGACTGCTCCTAGTTAATTATGAGAATGTACATTACTCTGTTAGCACCATAACAGTGCAGTGGACAAAAAACTGCAATGTCAAAATGGTTAAACAGCCAATCATTCAACCTCCCACAGACAAAGAATATTCTAGGCCATTCATGTTGTGTCCGAGCAAAGATTGGTAAAACAGATCCAAGCATCACAAAACACTCAACTTTTAATTATTAAACTATATAATTACATTAAAAAAAATTAAAAAAAAAAAGCACACGGGTAAATGTTTATCATTGCATAATATAAGCCCGTATGAAGAGGAATGATTGATTAAACAATACCTGAGGCCAGACACAGTAGGCCTTTGTCTTAACAAACCCAGTTCTGTTGCAGCTACAGAAGATGGTCTGATTTCTGGGATCATTCTTTCATTTCTTAAGAACCTACCCCTGAGCAAAGCCTGAGTTTGTAAAAACAAGTTAGTGAAATAGTAAACAAAAAATCAAATTAGCGTAAATGCACTTAGGAAATCAGGACATTCGATATCCATCAAGAATAATCACCTGAATGCGATTGCGATGGTTGAAATTTGACACAGGTCTGTTCTCCAATAGACCCTGAAGTTCTTGTTTCCTTTCACACTGAGCCCTCTGGAGAAGGTCAAGCAGAGTTTGTCTACCACATAATCTGCGAATGGGACGTCGAGCAATAATCTCAGGATGAGCAGCAACTAATCCTTCACGCACTTGATCAATCTGAGAACTTGCTTCAGCACCTCCTTCTCTAGCTGATACTTGACTGTTTCTCTGTTGAGAATTCATCTGCACCCATTCCCTGATAACTCTCACCCTTTCACACTCATTCTCACCAAGGCATTGTGGCCCCGAACGGTTATTTAGATGGAAACCATTAAGGGAATGGCCCATGGAACCACTGCTCATCCATTCTTGAAATCTCTGCCTCACCCTTTCCCGTTCTATTTCTCCCAAATCACTGGATTGTTCAGATATGATACTATTATCATCATCATGGTCTATCTCTGAGCCTGTAACAACTTGAGTCTGAGCATCTTCAGAGATATCCAGCCCATTTTCACTCTTTTGTGCTACTGGTGCAGAAGTATCTACGCTTTGAGAATCCGAAGCTATTCTTCGTCCCCTCGACCTTTGAGAATGGCTTACCACATGGTCACCTTCAAGCTCTCGCCACATCTGCAATAGAGAGGATGTCGGAGTGCGAGGCGTACTGGGTTCATCGCCCCATTGCCTCGACACAGTAGATTGTGTCTCCCTAAAGAAGGGACCCAAAGCAGATAAATTATGCAAACCCGCAACTGCCATTCTTCAAAACTGATCACATTCAACACCAAGTGCAATGCTTAACCGTGAGAACCGAGTGCAAGGTTAAAATAAACCACATTTGCTCATAAGTTACCGAAAACTGCTCATTGTCAGCAGCCAACCATTTCAATCCACCGTAACCATGAGTCCTCATCACCACTTCTACACGAATTTAAATTCAGCACAGACATCAAACAATGCCTGCAAAAGATCTTGAAAATTCAATTAGTTTGCTAACAATAAAGTATTGAATGTGATACAATGTATGCTAGATTCTTGAATGTCTATCCAGCTCATCAAAGAAAAAAAAATCTAAAGATGCTAACAAAATTAAAGATTTAAAAAAAAGAAAAAGGGAAAAGGTAGTTACTTGCAGATCCATCTTGTCCCTGACCAATGACAACTCATCCAAAAGGAAAAGCGAAGCAAAAGCAACTGTCAACATTTAAATGGCTGACACTTCCAAAATGGAAATCAAGAAACGCATCCAATTTGGGTTTAGCGCAAACTACAGATAAAAACTAATTACCCTATCAAAACTGCATCTTTTTTTTTTCCAGTAAATCGACCATCACCCAGAAAATACATCTACACGAAACCCAAATTCAATATATTTCTTAATCAATTCACAGAAATCGTAATTGCCATATTTCACTCAAACAACACAATCAACAATCATCATGTTGACCAATGGAAGAAGAGCATGAAATAAAAGAAAAAACGAGAAATAGTACCTTTCTGCAAATTCTACCTTCACCAACTCTTCGAATTCAAATTATCGGCGCATCAAATATACATGCAACTGTAGAGAGAAATCAAGACGATAGCAAGAGAAAGAAACGGTTGCAGAGGAGAGACACTATTAGAGAGAGGAGGGAGAATAAGTGGTGGGATTTGTTTATGAAATTATATTAATAGAAACAACTAAAAAATAACATTCTCACCAAAAAAAATTCCTTAAATAAAAAAAAAAGAAGAGAGAATTAAGCAGAGAGAGAACAACGTCAGCGGCGCCGTTTAATTTATTACCAAATTTTGCCGCAACTCTAACGACTAACGTCTATTTTTTCATGAACCCATGGATGATTGCCACGTGTCTAGTATAATGCTCTCACCGTCCCAAGTAAATTGTCCACATTTCCTTTTTTAGTATGTCCCACAATATTAATCCATTTTCCTAAAATAACAAATTCTCTACACTCATCAATAAAATATTCATCCCACTAACTCCCACTATCACTCACAAGCATTGGTTATCGTGCTCAATCAAATGTGAACAATTTGACCGGGACGGGGGAGTAGTTAACTTTATCAATTTGTGTTACCGAATAAAAATACTAACACAAATTAAGTTTTCTAACATCTTCTAAATTTGGATTTTATTTTTCTCATAAATTTATTTGTTTTTTTTTTTTTGTATATTATTCTTCAAAATAAGAAATGCATTTATTTTAAGATTTTAAATTAAATTAAGTCAGAGATATACTAGTTAGTCATTTAATGGTGAAAAAAAAGATAAATTTTTTTATGAAAAAATAGTTTTTATTTACATAATAGAAATTAGAAAGAAACTTTTTCACGTTTCTAATTTGTGGACTCTTTTAAAAAAATTATTCTGGCACTAATTGAATTGATAAATCATAAATGCAAGACAAATATGAGTTTTTGCATACTTAGTTGTCACAGTCAATGTCATTTGTCACATTGAAAATAATATTTTAACATACTTTCTTTCAATAAATAATATAAATTATACAATTTTCTTTCAATAAATGCCCGTATATATTAAGATTCTGTGAAGATATTACTCATATAAAGTTAGAGAAAAAATTTGACATGCCTGATGTGGAAATATATTTGGAGACCCGAAATTATGGCCAAAATGTGTGGAATTTTCTTTTGGATGTGTAGTGTTTCTTTTACATAGTAAGAAAAAAATTTCTGAAAAAAAAAGAATGAATTTGATTATTAGATCTCAGTGAATTAATGGTTGATATACAATGTAACACAATCAAGCCTCATATTAATCAAGAAATAACTAAAATAATTCATTTAGATCTAATGGATAAGATTCATTTTTTTTCTTATAGGAGAATTTTTTTTACATGAGATATATGCTATGTATCTCCTAAAATATATGAAGTTTAGGACTAGACGATTGATAAATAATTTGCCCAAATAAAAATAAAGAGTTGGTCTCCTGAGAGACGGTCTCACTATTTTTTTATTGTGAGACGGATCTTAATACATCATTTCAATAAGTTAAATACATCATTTTATTTTTAAGAATTACATTATTTGCAACAAAGAAATACATCATTTGCAATAAAGAAATACATCATTTCATTAAACTCATATCACAATAAAAATGGTGAAACATCATTTGCAATAAAGAAATACATCATTTCATTAAATTCGTCTCACAATAAAAATGATGAAACCGTCTCATATGAGACTTTGCCAAAAATAAAAAATAATAATAATTTAGCCAAATTATGTTTTGGCCTTTCCACAAGAGAAATAAAATAGAGGAGATAGTTTTGGTCTGATGATAGTTTTTTTTCATGGAAAATTAAATTATTGTGAAGAAGATGAGTTGAAAATTCGTGGTCAATTATTCTATGAGACCCATTCAAAAACCTTCCACTTTATATTTATAAAATAAAAGAAAAAAAATAAGTGAGGATATGCAATTAATAGCAATAAATATAAAAAAATGTTATATATATAAATCTTAAACTTTACTTAATTATTTAAATTTATTTATTTATAGAAATTTCGAGATCGATCGTCGTCATTTATGTTGACTTTCCCTGAATTAGTGGCGAGGAGACTTGGCTTGACATGGAAAGAGAGCGGTCTATTTCAGGAATTTCACATTCGACGACTCCATTTTCTAAACGTAGAAAATTAGGGATGTCAAACGGGCCAACCCACCGAGTTTCGGGCTAGCCCTATCGGTTTGCGGGTTAAACGGTTCGGGCTAAACGGGCTGCAATTTTTATCGGGCTGAAAATTCTCAACCCTAACCCTAACCCTTCGGTTTTCGGGCTGGCCCGTCGGGCTGACAAAATTATATTTTTTTAATTTTTAATTTTTTATTAAACTTAAAGTATTTATTATATTATTAATAAAATTAATTATATATATATATATATATATATATATAATATAATTATTATTATAATTAAATACTAACAAAAAATATTGTATTATATACTAAGACATTAGATAAATTAAATAATCATATTATTTAATTATGCAACTCCAATAATATCGTATTAAATAAATCACATAGGTAGATTAATTACAAAAGAATATTGCATGATATACATCATATTTCAATATATATACATATACATATATATAATGTATTATATATTTAAAAAATTTAATGAGGTCTCACGATTATATTAAATAATTTGTTACAACATAAAGTAAACTATCATAAGTATTTATTTAACAAGATATTAAAGTTTTACTAAATAATTTTATAAGTTTATAAATCTAAATAACTCAAAGAATATAACTTATTGAAAATAATAATTAATATTTAAGAAATCAATCATTTCTCAAATATTATAATAAATTATTTATTTAATATAATATTTTTTAGTGGTAAAAATATAGGTATATCATTTATGTGACATAAAATTCATTGAAATACTTCCATCTAAATATAAGATTACTCTATAGCATAAAAATAGTTGATACTTATTTTTCCAAAATTTAGTAATTTAACTATATTAAAAAAATGGACTAGCCCGTCGGGCCAACCCGCAGCCCGGCGGGTTCAGCCCGTTTAACCCGTTACCCGTTTAGCCCGGACCATTTAGCCCGTTTTCTTATCGGTTAAGAATTTTTCGACCCTAATCCGGTGTTTAGCTCGGGTTATTCGGGTCAACCCGTCGGTCCCGGGCTAAATTGACATCCCTATAGAAAATTACGCTTCTGGAGTTAGGTGAAATTGCATACAATTATCATCTTGCACCGAAATTACCAAACAACCCATTTGAAGAGAAAAAATATCAAAAAGCAACCCCATTTCTTAAAAATAATTTAAATCTCACTCTATTTGGATGCTTTGTTAGAGCTCAAATTCATGAATTATTAGATACAAATAATAAGATTAAATTATTTGTGTCACCAACTGAAATATTAAAACCATATGATCTGATAATATTATTTTTTGAATACAAGAAATTAAAACCCAATAGTTGACGCCTGCCACTACCCCAAAATTCAAATACAGGAATTTTTTTCTATTTATAAAAATCGATTAAATATTCAACATTTATTAATTAATTAATTAATTATAGGTTTTCTACTTTTCTTGGTTCTCACCTGATCTCATATGTAATAATACTCTAGTGAGAGGTACCTTTTACAGAAACCTTAGAGATTACGAAATGTGACTTAGATCTAAAAACATGATGTGTAATTTGATTATGAATGAATAAAATTATGATTAGCAAGAAGAGAATTGATGATGAGACTTGATAATTACTAATTAATCATCGTAATTAATATAAAGACGTTGTCCCTTCATTACACAACATCAATAGTGCTACTACCCATTTATTATTTAAAGCTAAACACACCCATATATTCATTGCTACACCTCTTTGGGACATCTGCACATCTTGTCGGTCTATTCATTAATAAATATCTTAATCTTAAATTATTATTCGAGAAATTTCCTACGTAGCAATCATTATCAATCGAAAAGATTGTGTTTACTAGGATGCATTCCTACTTTATTATTATATTTTTATACGTTAAAAAAATTATATAAATTATAAATTTAGAAATGTCTTTAATCTATTCCAACTTGTAAAGTTTTGATTAGGATACATATGACGGATCAAGACAAACTAATCCCAACTAATTTGGGCTTCGCAAGGTGATAGAAGAAACTAGCTACAATTAAATGTATCAGTTTGGAGAACCCCACGTGAAGAAAACTGATTGACGTCATCAACATGAAACTGTCCAGTTTCACTAACGCCTACCACTCTCGCGTATGGAGACAAATATATGAGTATAATTAAACAAGATATTAAGAATTAAACAAGATATTAAGAATTATTTGTTCAATTGTATGAGTATAATTATATCTATTCCTTATTAAAAACAAACATATATAGTTATCGTCATATAATTGGTCACAAAAAATTTCATTCTTCTCAAAAATGAAAGTCTCATTATCTAAAAGTTACGGTCGTTAGGTAATTTTTCATTTTCTTTATACATATATGACATTTATCTTTATGAGTTTGTCAAATTTCACAACCGCAAGGTTTTAAATTTTTTTTTCTTTTTTTGCATAGTTGACTAGTTTACTTGTATAATTTTAAATTCTTACATGTTACTTTGTTTGATTTTGTTTAGAATTTAGTTAGTTGAATTTAATTTGGTTAATTTTCAACTGTTGTTTCATAAACTAAACACCATGCGATATATATTATTTACACCGCTTTAGATATATTGGCTTATTTATAAAGATTGAATAGTTTAATACATATAACAATACTCGTTACCGTTGCACAAGTTGTGATATTTTTTTTCAAAATGTAAGTATTGAAATATTATTTGTGATCGACTATGTCAAAGATTGAGTGAACTTGCTTTGACATAATATTGAATATTAATATATTTATTTATAATTATAAAAAAAATTAAGGGCACCATTTTTCCTGTTCGCACCGGGCCTCCAAAATCACAGGGCCGGCCCTGGTCGGGAGTACCACTGTCCCAACCGTCATCTGGACGCCACCGTTAAAACCGATCAACGGGGTCTGTGATCGAGCGATCTTTTCCTCGGGGATTTTCATCTCTTTTAGTGCATGCATGAATAGGATGTTCGCTGAACTCCCATTATCGAGCAGGATCCTTTTCACGAGGCAGTTCGATATTAGTAGTGATATTACAAGAGCATCGTCATGAGGATGGCTCAGTCCTGGCACCTCCTCGCTAGTAAATTCAATCGGGTGGTGACCCGGATTCCTTCGTGGGGCCACAGCTTCTTCTCTGGTCAATCGCCTGGCCTTCTTGGCCGCGGACTTTGTGATTCCGCTGATCTCTGATCCCCCAGTTATACAGTTGATAGTTCGGACCGGTACTGGTGATTTCGGTGTGCCTGCCCTTTCAGGCCCAGGTTCATCTGCTCGTTTCTCCCGAGTCCATGTCTTTTTTTCCGGTCTGATAGGTACTCATCCAGGTACCCTTTCTTAAGGAGCTCGACCACTTCGAGGCGCAAGACGCGGTAATCCGCAGTGGTATGACCGTGTTCATTGTGGAACTCGCAGAACTTCTGTACATCGCGTGCGGCTGGGTCGGCCTTCATCTTCGGAGGCCACTTCACCTTTTTTGGTATTCTTCGGAGTACATTCTGGACCAAGTCGGCTGGTGCGATCGAGAGCGTGTTGTAACGCCCCCATCTGACCTTCCAATATGGGGCCACGTTACGTTGATGTTTCAGGTTTTGCCAACACATTTCATAGTTTAATTAGCGGAAGATTTCATTATAAGAAAGAAATAAAAGCAGTTTCCAAAAGATACTTCGAGTCGATTCATGGTGACATCTTCCTTTGAGGATTGATGTTAAAGGGTAGGGAGGAGGTTCGAGCCCTCCTACCAACAACCTTCCAGAAAATGGCTGCGTGCAATTCTGGAGATGTGGTTGGGGTGCATCGGACTGCAGGCCCTGACATCGCCGGACCCGAGGGGTGGGATGTTACACGTGTACTCCGGAATATATGGACCCAGGTGATTAACCTGAGGTGGCTTGCTATAAGGGTGCGACCGAGGAGGACGGCCTATCTCTTTGCTCTCGGCGACCCTCTTCGCGCGCACTGGGTCTTCCACTGTTGCGGCGCGCCCGTCGGTAGGGCTCATCCTCCTCCCACTTGATGAGCGCCCAGGCACGGTTCAGAGCGTCATCCATTGTTTGGCAAGGATAGATGGAGAGCTCTCGGTACAGATCTGAGTCCATGTCGAGGCCCTTCGCGAAGGCTCGCACGGCGGTGCTGTTGGGGCAGTTTGGCACTGCGACCAGCTCCTTGTTAAATCTCAACAGGTACGCTCTCAGAGGCTCGCCCGGTTTCTGGATCACGGCATAAAGATCGTCCGGGTGTTTATTGAGGCGCCTGCTGCTTGAATACTGCCGCAGAAATAACTGGTGTAACTCCGCAAAAGTGGAGATTGAACTTCGGGGCAAATTTATAAACCACTGAAGGGCAGGCCCTGTTAAGCTTGACCCGAAGCTTTTGCACATACATGCCTCCATCAATGCCCCCAGAATCGCCAATGCTAACATCTTCTGTCGATTCACGGCTATATGGTTCTCCGGGTCTGAGGTCCCATCGTAGAGGACGAAACTAGGCGGAGCAAACCTGGCTGGGAGTTCGGCCCCAGCAATATTTGGTGAGGAGGGAGACTCCGCATAACTCTCACGAGGGATCGTCCTTTCTGGCGCAGGGAGCCCTGGGATCTTGGAGAGCAACGATTCAAGGTGGCAGAATCTCTGCTCAAACCTTCGCTCGATCTGTTGGATAGCCTGCAATCCCGATCGGTTCAATTGACCGGTCTGATCTCTAAGGGTCAGTGGATCTTCTGGGGTTCTCTCGACGGTTGTTCCCCCTGCATGATCGAACTCCGCCTTCAAATTTCTCGTGGTGTTACTAGCATTTCTCTCCGTGCTTCGAGGTTCTTCGACTATTGGCTGCCTGTTATTATTCTGCAACTGCAATCTCCGGTTCTCTCTCTCGAGGAGTTCATACCTCCTCGCCATCTCTTCAAGTCCACCTCGCGCGCTCTGCACCTGCGTCACCAACCTTGAGACATGGGGATTTTCAAGAACGTTGGGTGGTGGCGGCAAGAATGCCAGCTCTTCAAGTGGAGTGGCATCGAACTCCCTCATCAGGTCGTTCACCGTTCCGACTGGATTGGATGGGCGTGGAGCCCCGCTACCTGCTGCGGCAGCTCGCCCTCGTCCTGGTGCTGCCGGGACCCCTCGGTCTGCCCCCGTCGGGGCCCCTCGTCCCGCTCCGGGGTTGGATCCTCTCCCTTGACCCCCTACCGGAGCAACTCTCTGGTCGTCAATTTCGACAACATGAGTGTTGCCTGGATCGTCCGCCATTCCTGCAAAGAAAACACAAAGATTGTTCTCGAGGCCCCACGGTGGGCGCCAAATTGTTGAGGTTCGATTTGTTCAAAGAGTAGGAGCCCCGAGAACCGTGAATAATTTGAATGGAATACAGGGATTAGACGAACTTTACTATTAGTGATGGAATACAAGGAATACAAACAATGGCCACTAATCTATTGACTATCTGCTGAATTACTAAACAAAAAGTGAAGGTGAAATTGTAACAGGTGTGTATAATTCGGATGATCAATCTCCCTTTTTCCAGTAGCCTGAGGGACTATTTATGGGAGCAGCCTTCCTCTAGGGTTTCCGCGCCGCTCTCAACTGCCCGAAGTTGAGCCCGCGAATCTCGGGGTGATTTGCCGATCGTGGTGGGGTTTTGACGGTTCCTAGTTTCTCGCATGATAGCCGTTGGTTCGCCCGCTGGTTCTCGACCGTTGAGCTGTTGAGGAGTAAGGCACACGGTCTGGTGTCGAGCTCCTTTTTCGACCATATAAGATATCAGTGAGTTTGATCGAACAGCTAACGATGCTGATCGAACTGCTCTTAGCACTATTCGAATCGCTTTCTTACTAGATCTGACCCAGTTCGAATTAGGCTTTCTACTCATGCTGGGCCGGCAATGTGCTAGCCTACGGCTAGGCTCTGGCCTGGTACTTCTGTCGGGTCGGATCTGGTCCGGACCGCCAACAAATATAAATGAATTTATACTATTCATCTAAAAAATAATGGTTGAGATCAAATTTTTTTCAATATTTCATGCTTACTTGCTTTATAAATAATACTTAATCAATCAAACATAATTTATAAAACGATTAAGCACAAACAGAAATTATGGCTTAAATTTAAACTATTCTTGCTATTAATCCAATAATTATGATTCATTCATATTTAAGCATAAACTTTAATTTTTAACACTAAATCACAACTCTCTCTATATATATTTTCAATAATAAATAATTTTATTACTACTTTGATTTGAAATTCCATTTAGTTAGAAGATTATAACGTAATTAATTCAGAATGAATTATCACACAATACACTAGTAGTGCGTCCTATACTCAATCAAACTTTATTTTTCAATCAAGAAATATCTTATTCATAAAGTTAATCAAACTCACACACACAAAAACATCATCCTAGTTCTTATCCATTGGATCATGTCAGTCCTTTTGTACTTTTTTTTAGGCACTTTTGTGTTTGTTTTCAAACTGCAATCCTACAAGGGAATGGGAATGGCAGCAAACATGGATAATAAAAAGAATGTTGGCTTTTGGGTGTTGTGTTTTCATCTTCCTTTTGCTGGCTTTTGGAAGGTTGTTGGAAAATATCCATAGGGATGTGTTTGATGGTCAAAGTTATAAATTATATTTTATTAAACACAATTATATTCATGTGTAGTGTAGGATGGTATTTATATTTGAATTGGTCCACCTCACAATCGATCAAAACTTTTCATAATAAAAGTATTCCATTGAAGCTTTTATATGATAAAAAATTAACCACCACTATCCACAAACTCTGTGTTATTATTATTATTAAAAATACATCAAATTATTGAGGTTAAGGAAATTTTATCTCATCTTTTAAAAGTTAGGGAAATATATCTCAAATTTTAATTTCACTAGGGATATATATCCTCAATAAAAAATAATGTTAAAATCGTGCTGACACTTGCATTATATGCCACGAGTTGAATGAATTGTAATTCTTATTTAATTTTATTTTTTAATAAATATTTTGTCCATGTAAGATTTTAAAAAATTTAAAATTAAATCTTGTTTAACACATGTTGCATAACGTGAGAATCAACACGATTTTAACATTATTATTGATCTAGGATATATTTCCCTAATAAAATTAAAATTTGGGATATTTTTCTCAAACTTTAAAAAAATGGGATAAAATTTCCTAAATCTCAATAGTTTGATATTTTCCTAACTTTAACAAGATGAGATAAAATCCCTCAACCTCAATAATTTGAGATATTTTAACTACTTTTCTTTTATTATTATTATGAGTTTTAAATTGGGTACACAAAAATTGAATACACAATTTAAATAAGAAGATATTATTCCTTTTTATTATTTAGCTTGTAATCAATTGATCATTGACGAAGTGTTATAACTACTGGGCTCTAAAATTAGGTATTGTTTACTAATGGTGGATTGGTGGTTGTAAAAAAGAATATTATTTAATTGAGACTTAAAAAAGATTTTGGGTTTTAATTTATATAAAGATATATATATTTATTGGGCCTCTATGCCGTAAGGCCTAATCTATTATCCACGATCTTCACCTATATTTTTCTTGCAAGTATATTTGGATTCCTTTATTATAAGTCATTTTATAAATCATTATACATTTTACTAATAATATTAATGGTGTTAATTTCGTGAATGATGCTTGAAGCAAAATCAAATTTATTTAAATGAATTTAAGAAGTCTTAAAAAAAAAAAAAAGAGTGCAACCACATCACCATTATGCATCAACAATTTTGCTCACCTACTAACTCACATCTGTACCATTAGTGGTGAAGTTATTTTTAATTATTATTATTATTTTTAATATATTGTCACATCAGCTGTAAATATATTATAATGTTTCTGAAATATTTCAAAATTATTGGTGCATTTGTAAAAATACAAGGAAAAGGGAAAAGATTATTTGTGTGTATGGAATAATTAATTAATGATTTCCAAAATAAATACTAAGAAAAACTTGAAAGCTTAAAAGAAATTGAAAATCTAGTAGATACAAAAAGTTTGATTCTTGATACACAAAAACAATCTCTCATACGCCATCGCCATCTTCGTTGCAGTGAACATGGACCGTGCATACTCCCGGCATGCTTTCCCTCTCTCCGCCAGCCTCTCCGCCCCCTCCGCCGCCGCCGCCTCCAACGCCTCATACAACGATTCCACATTCGGCGAGAACATGAATCCGAACTCATCGTCCACCACAATCGTCCCTTTGATACTCGGGAATCTCGACGCCAACACCGGCTTCCCACTCATCATCGCCTCCATTAACGTCAGATCAAGCCCCTGAGGCCTAAGAGTCGGATTCACAAAAATGTTGATCGCATTGTAAAATCCTCTCAGCTCCGACGGATTCATTGACCCCAACACTATCACTTGCCGCCCCATTTCCTTGTACCTCTGCATCCACGGCCCCGCCCCCGCCACCACCAGGTAAACCCCGCCGTGCTTCTCCGTCAGCGTCTTGAATGCCTCGTACAGCAATGGGTGCCCTTTATCCTTCACCAACCGCCCCGCCACCCCCAGAACTAAACTCGCGTTTTTGGGAACTCCGATCTTGGATCTGAACTCTTGCCCCAGCGCAAAATCTTGGACGAAATCGTGTTCGTCCACGCCGTTGACGATCACGTGGACTCTCTTGGCCGGAATCTGGTACACGTCTCTCAGCATCTCGCCGCAGCTGTCGCTGATCGCTACGTGGTGACGGTAATTGGGGAAGAATCTGATTTCGTTCAACACCTTCGGAATCATGGTCTGCAAGCTTTGATTGAATGCAGGGCTCATGGGCTCGCTGCTTTTGCGGGTAAGGTCTTGATAGATGCTGGATTGCACGCTCTCCAGCGCAATCCCATGCCAGGAGACGGCGAGGTTTTCGACGCCGCGGGCGAGCCAGAACGGCAGCGCTACGCTTTCGCTGTGGATGACGTCGAACGGTTGCTTCAGGTTCTCTTCCTCGTACTGCTCCCACGCTTTGTTGTACCGCCATTTCTCCGCCTCGCCTTCGTGGCAGTGCACCACCGGCGACACCGCGTCGGACGTCTTTGGGGGCGGTTCGGTGGGGGGAGAGGTGAAGATGTGAACTTGGTGGCCCCGGCGGGCTAGGGCGGTGTGGAGAGTGTGGGCGTGGCGCTCCATGCCGCCCGGGGTGGTGGTGGTGGGCCATTTCCGGGAGAAGACGGCGATCTTGAGAGAGATGGGCGGCGGGGATTGGACATCGAAACGGAGCTTGTTCCAAGCGAAGTCGGCGCGGCGGAGATCGCCGGACCAGGGGGTGTCGTTGGAGCAGAGATTGTTGGCGATGTAGTTGGATGGGGTGTGGAGGAGAAGCAGGGCGGGGATGGTGAAGACTACGATGAAGAAGAGGGTGATGGCGAGGTTGGAGTGGAGGTTGAGGAGTGGCTTCTTGGTCTTGTTGGCGGCGCCGGGCGTGGCCATTGTTTGAGCTTCTTGGTGGTGGTGGTGATTGTCAACCTTTTCATCAATGGGATGATGAGAGAGAGGGAGAGGGTTGGGCAAGTGGAGAGGGAGGGTGTTTTTGTGAGGGAGTTAGGCGAGGAAGGACGCAAAGTGAGTAGAATTTGGGGATGAGGAAATGGCTTTTAGTGCAACGCCCCATGTGATGTTTCACACCCTCACTTTCTTTATGCATAATTAATAGCATGAATTTTGTAAGAATTGTGAGAGATAGTTATAAATCACTCAACATATTGTATACCGAATTTGCACTGAAATTAGTAATTTTAAAAAAGGGCAATACGTAAACATAGTCATCACTAGATAAGTTGGTACAAAACCAAATATACCAAAACATTAAAATACTATTTGCATTCAATAATGGCATGCGAGTACAAGTCTAGAAGCAGAATTTAATTAGGTAGGGTTCCACTTCCACAATACAAAATGAAAATATTAAAAGAGTGTGCAGAATTGTAGATGCAGTTGCTTCAGAAAGTCAACGGCCAAATTTGGCTGAATGACAGACACGTTTGGAGATGCGATTTTGACCAATTAGCATTTTTTTAAAAAAATATTTGGGAGCCTTATATGCTGCAATATTTTGTGCCTCATCCCATGTTTCCTTTTGACTTTCCAATTTCCATATATTTTACATTAATATCAGATTGAAACGATGATTAATCGTATTGGATCTCATTATAAAACAACTGATTTTTTTTAAAAAAATATTGATGGTAAAAAACTTGTGCGGCAAGATCTAACATTAGAAACACACATTTATTTAGTGTACAATTGATTTAAATTGAATTGTGCAATTTAAACGAAATGTGTTCAATATAAAATTAATTCCGATCATAATTTGTATTCCAAACAAAATCACTTAACACATATGATTTCTGCGCAGCTCGTTCCAAGCGGATACATTCAATGTAAAATTAATCCCGAACGTAATATATTTAATATAAAATAAATTTCGATCAAAATATTTCACAAAATACACATGTTCGACATACCACTCAATAATTGATCTAAGTAAATCTGCTAGTCGACCGACGGGTTCATTGGCAGTGTGAGCGAGAGATGTCGTATTTCTTTTAACCTGATATATTTTACCATTGACTACAAATAGTCCTAGAAAATAAACTTTAAATTACTAATTCTAGTATTATAATTTATATTTACTGTATATCTTTATGCTACATTAAATTCCTTAAATTTTTTTAATGTTCCACTTGTATTAAGCTTATTGATAAAATGCATTAAACTATTTTTCTTAAAATTCCTCTTATATCCTTGTTAAATAAAAATATAATAGTAGTAAATAAGTGGTACTGGATTGAAGTGGTGTATGAGTTGACGTAAGTGATATAAGATACAAGGTTTCCGTTTATTTAAAATCATCAAATTTATTTTATTTAAATTATAATTTCAAAATATAGAAATATAATGAGAACAATTCAATAATTAAAATCTCATTCAAAATGTTATAAATGTAAGTTAAACTTAGGGGTGACAATTATTGTGTTGATCGGTTAAACTCCAATCTGTATCCGAATCCATTAAAGAAAGGTTTAATCTGTTTTTGTATTCAATCTGTTAATCTCAAATTCAAATTCACACGATAACAACAAGAATTCGATAAATATAAGATCCATTAACATAATAACGATCCGGTAAAAAATTAAAATAAAGAAAATATCAAGAATCCAACACGACTAACATGATAAAAAATAATAAACATGATAAAAAATATTTAGATTAAATAAAATTGCATGAATACAAATGGCAAAATTCAAGTTTAATGACTGTTGAGGTTCGATTTCACGTGAGAATGGAGCCCTTGAAACTTCATGAGAATAACAGTGATAACAACGAGAATTAGAAAATATCAAAAGAGAAATAACAATGAAAATCGAGTATATGACGAATATAACAGCGTGTATCCGATTGCTCGACTATAATGAAAATAGTCTAGAGAGAATTTGACAGAGTTTCGGCTAATTTTGCTATGAGAGTCTAGATGCTGAAAATGGAGCCCCAGGCCTCTATTTATAGACAGGATAGGGCCTGGGTCGAGGGTTCCAACCCTAGCTATCGTGTTCTAATGGCTCGCCGTTGATTTCGGAACGGTCGCGGATTTCTCGGGGCGGTTAGGGCTGCAACGGTCGGGCGCCGCCATGCTGCTAGGGTTTTGTTATTCAAGAGCTCTTCGACACCGACTGTCTTTTCTCCTCGCTGCCGAGGATCTAAGCTTCTCGGTTTAGAAGTCTGAACTAGGACTTGTCTCATTGTTCCGTCTGGCTCTTGGGGTCGACCCGTCGTGCTGGGCCGTTTGCGCGGGCCGGATTATCTAATGGGCCTGGGCCTCATGGGCCTGGCCCCAACAATAGCCCCTTTTGATTTCGGGGCCTACTCGGAAGTAGGTCGTGGAATCAAAACTACGAGTCATGATTCGGTACAGAGTGCGGTAATTCGAGGTGTCCAAGAGACTTCCCTCGGGCCCTAGAGATACTTCCGGAGAGAGTAGCTCTGTTAGGGAGTAGCCGGGATACTACTCTTGGTCGATACGAAGGTTCGAGGTGAGAACAAGCGTATGACCGTGCAGGTGATACCGGGGTATCGCCCTGCGGGCTGGAACGTGAGTCCGGGGTTCACGTGTACCAGAATCGTTCCGGGGAATGTTCTCTTGCATGGAGTAGCTCTCTCATGCGTGCACTCTGTATAAGCTCCGTGGAGCGTTGGCAGGGCGAGTTATAGCGGATCGTGGGACACCTGGTGAGTTTCTGGTGGAGGGTCTCACGTTCCCGTTACGGGTGTCGATCGCGTTATAGTTCCTCCTGCTATGGATGTGGTCGCTTGTAGCGTTTTACGTATGGGTCGCACTCGAGGGTTCAAGCGCGTCGGCATCGATTCGCTTTAATCCTCGGTGCCGAGGAATTACTTTTAGCAGTTTGTGATTTTGCCGCCCAGTGGATGGCATGGTTGTAATTAGGTGGAACTTTGGGGGCGGTTTAGATCAGTTGAACGGTTTTTGTTGTATATATAGTCGATCGTCGCCTGTTTCATCACTTTCGTTCTTCCGATCTTTCAACCGCCCTCTCCCGCTTCCTGTGCCTTTGTCTTCTCCGGCGACTGCGATCGTGCCACTTGGAAAGTTACTCCAACGTTCCCTTCTCCACTACCGTTCTGTGTATTGATAAGGTATGAATCTTGTCTTACGCGTTCTTCCTTTTCTC
>JAPKLW010000053.1:392219-419384 GCA_026898455.1 Plectranthus barbatus | reverse complement strand
GTAATTTGGGAGGGAAAAAAAATTCATGAGGGGTCTTGCTTTTATATGTATATAGGTGTGTTGATTTTGTATTGTATCTTTAGATATTGCTGGCGATGCATAATGTGCATTTCAAACGAAATTACTTAATATTTAATGCATATGATTTGTTCGTAGCTCGTTCTGAATGGAATATGCTCGATATAAAATCGAGGCCAAATATAATACATCTATATAATATACTAAAGAAGTTCCGGTCAATTCCCTCCAAAACTCTAAAAGACCGTGCACATTAAAAAACTCTAATTAAAGCCTAAATGTATTTTTCCTTTACAATTTTTGTATTTGCATAAAATTCATTTATTCTAATATATTAATATTTTCAATCATAAAATAAGTCGTAATTTACTATTTTATAACAATAATATATAATTATAAATATATTTAATATTATAATAATATAATATTTTAAAATAAAAATAATAATATTATAATAGTTTTGGTTAATATGATCATTATTAAAAATAGTGAATATTTAAAATAATAATAGAATAAATAAAAATTAATTTTAAAATAACATAAGATAAAAAAATAAGAAATAAATAATTTGTTATTGAGATTTGTGAATGATAAATGAGAATGCAATCCACCATTTTGAAGGGCTTGTAATTTCATAATATTTGAGTATCATTTTCATTTATACATTTTTCATTTCTTTCAACCGAACGGTGTATTTCGAAATTTCCAGCATCCACCAACCTAATGGATGATTATTATATTGTTAAAACTCTACATATAAAATATGTTCGTGCAACGCACGGGTGTATTTCTAGTTTAATATAAAATGAATTCCGATTAAAATATCTCACAAAACACATGTGTCCGACACACCACTCAATAATTGGGCATGAGATCCTATGTCCCATTTTTTGTGTCCCACTTCCTGTTCCATTATTAAAATTATTGATTTTTATTTAATATTTTTTTATAATCTTAATTTAATATGATTTGGATTAATTTTATAAGTTCAACTATAGAGTTCATCCCACCCAATTAGGGTATATAATATTTTTTAGTAATTATTTTTCAATTTTTTATTAAAATTTGATTATTAAAATTAATTAATTTATAACTATAATTTGTGTTCTTATAAAATTTTAATTTTTATTCTTATAAATCAATTAGATTATATTGTATTATACTTGATTTTTATTTTTGTAAAAATATAATTTAAAATTAATAATCGAGCTAATGGAATACCAAGTGGAACACCAATATGGAACAGAGTATTTGAAGACCAATAATTGGTCTAAGTAAATCTGCAAGTTGACCGACGGGTTCGTTGGCGAGATGTCGAATTCAGAAGGCGTTGACTTCTTACCTGATATATTATTACCATTGACTACGAATAAATATTCCTAGTAAATAAACTTTAAATTACTAATTCTAGTTTTATAATTTATATTACTGTACATCTTTATGCTCCATTAAATTCCTTAAACTTTTCTTAATGCTCCACTTTTATTAAGCTAATTGATAAAATACATTAAATTATATTTCTCTCAATTTCACTTATATCCTTGTTAAATAAGCATATAATAGTAAATAAGTGGTACTCGATTGAAGTGGGGTATGAGTTGGCGTAAGTGATATAAGATACAAGGTTTTCGTTTATTTAAGATTATCAAATTTATTTTATTTTAAATTATAATTTCAATATATAGAAATATAATGAGAATAATTCATTAATTTAAATCTCATTCAAAATATTATAAATGTAAGTTAAACTTAGGGGTGACAATTATCATGTTGATTTGCTAAACTTTAATCTGTGTTCGAATCCATTAAAGAAAGGTTCAATCTGTTTTTGTATTGAATCTGTTAAGCTCCAATTCAAATTCACACGATAACAACAAAAATTCGATAAATATAAGATCCATTAACATGATAACGATCCGATAAAAATCAAAATAAAGAAAATAACAAGAATCCAACATGACTAACATGATAAAAAATAATAAATATGATAAAAATATTTAGATTAAATAAAATTTTATGAAAATAAATGGCAAAATTCAAGTTCAATGACTATTAAATAATTAAAGAAAATAAAAAATATCTATTTATTAATTTGTTAACAGATATATGTTTCTGATCCGAATCTGGCATGGAATTTTCGTGTGTTTTAATGTGTTAACCCAATATGCATTTATATATGATAAACTTCTATTCAAAATCATTATTATCGTGTGGATACGTATCGGAAATTGTCAACCCTAAAAATCTTATAAATTGTGAAGGGGAATTCTAAACGCAACCATCTTTTTATTCCCCACGGCCCCTTTAGAAAAATATAATATGAACTTCCAATTATATCCTTATATCTTTAATTTAAATCTTAATTAAAAAATCTGATATTCAAATATATAGTCCCCTAAAATAAAGCCCCCTCAAATAAAACCCTCATAAGATTTGTATATATCTTCTCCTCAAAAATATATATATACGTGAATTACCTACCGTCTCTATTAATTCTACAGTGCACCCAACAATTTGTTGAGCAATTTGATGGCTATATGCTCCACAAGATTTACCACTGTTTGTTTCTTTTGCTTTTTTTTTGTTCATTCATTCCAAATTTTTTTATGTTTATTTTGAGCTATATATCGATCTCTAGTTTTTCTTTTGGTTGAGTGTTACCATAATATTTGGAAATTTTAATTTGAATTTGGATCAGATCATGATTAAAATTTGGGCTTTGGAGGGGATTTTTTTTAGAAAAATACGTGAGTTTTCTTCATTTAAGTTGCGTGATTTTTTTTATTTTTTTTAAATTTTTGATCGTAACATCTTAATCTTTTTTTAGTTATTAGTTTAAGATATCATAGTTAAGCATAAAGGTTGTGATGTAACAACTTTATTTTTATCACTTGATGATTTATTCTATTTGGTATGCTTTATGAAGTTTCTCTTATATTATAAAATCATTTATAAAAAATCAGAAGCATCAAGACAACATTCGGCAAACAGAGTGCACCCCAGGTTGCTCTGATCCGCTACAACAACATCATGCAGCATGAAACCTGCTGCAAAAAACCAAACAACACCTTCTAACAACTCCCAAACGCCCAAGCTGTGCATAACAACAAGAAGAAGTGAAAAACCAACAACATCAAGCTACAAAACAACATCCAGGAAATAACAGAGTACTTAAATTTCATGAAGACAAATATATACCAGAATACAAAAGCAACTTCTCCAACTTAATGCAGCTTGAATTAGACAGCATCAATATTTATGGAGAAAAGACAACAATATATACCATGGCCATGAGCAGCACAACATCGAATTTAAGAAATTTTCGACAAACATATCAATAATCTCCAGTAAATTTGCATACTGGCCACAACTTATAACAAAGCCTCAAAAACTAACTTAATTCTAATAATATAAGTAATGGAATTAATGGAAAAATAATGAAATTTGTGTAAAAAATGAAAAATAGTAAAAAGTAATTTTGGATTCAAACAACACTCAAAGTAAACAATATGAATAATAATGGAATTAATGAAAACATATAATATGTATGCGAGTCTTCTGCAAGGTAATGTGGAGTCTTCACTTTGTAAAAATAGGAGGTGAAGGTGATGTAGCCATCACCTTGTGTTAGCAATTGTCAGCCTTAAAAATCTTATAAATTCAGGAATAACTAATTGGGCCTTCTTGAGAACTATCTATACATTTAAAACTTTGAATTGGTATTCAGTTATGGGCCTTAAATGGGGATGGGACAAATATTTTTCTCACTATGGGGCCGGACTTTTAAGAATAAAGTAGCAGAAATTAATGTATGTGAGTTTAGTGTAATTAATAATTTATTAGTGAGTGTAAAAAAATTTACTATTTTAGGAAACAGAACTAATAAATGGGACGGACAAAAAAGACAAATAGAACTAATAATTTATAATAATATAAATTATTTATTCCTCCTTTTGTACGAAAAAGGGGGTCAAACTGATAGTAAGTGAGATTTCAAGGACCAAAAAAATAAAAAAAAACAAAAAAGTCGAGCGTAATGGGCCCCATTTAAAGGGGAGAGTCAGAGAGAGAGTGAGAAAAAGAGAGAGAACCCCACCATTTGACAATTAACGCTGAATAACGCCAAATTCATGAGTTAGCCCGTTGGGAAACCGCCTCTGCAAAATCACAATTCCTGAACAAATCACACTCGCAAACTCACATCATTCAACTGCTGCTTGCGTCCAAGATGGCTGATTTCTTCACGGACAGCGACGATGACAAGGCGGTGGAGGATCTCCTATCTCAGGCTATGGATGCAACTGTGCTTGAGCAGGTCGCCGCCGTCAACTGCGCCGGTTTCAACGACGATGGCCTCCCTTCGCATCTGGAAACCCGATTTCAGAGGCTGAAATCGTTCCCATCATCGGCGAAGAAGCCCACTTCTTTGTCGACAAAAAGCTTCAATCTCTCGTATACCCCAGAATCCAAGAAGAATGGCGAAGCAAAAGCTCTTGATTCCAGTGAAGACAAACTTGTCGAGAATAGCGAAAAAGAGCCCACTAAGTGCTCGACCAAAATCCCAGACGAGAAGATTTGCTTATCCGGTAGTGGGACTCCGTTACAATCGCCTTTCAACGAAATGCTACAGGGGAAAATGAAAAAAAGTGCAAGAAAATCAACGAAATCGCCTTCATTTTCTTCTTGTGAAGGCTTCTCGAGTAGGTCGGTTTCTCCTCCGGCAAAAAGCGGTTGTTTTTTGTGTTCTCCGAAGAGGGCGTCGAAGAAAAAGAGTAAAGAAAACACAAGTCTGAATTTTGGGAGTGGTAGTGATGAGTTTTTGTCTGAATTGAGTAATTTCTCGGTGACTAGTCAGAAAAGGATGATAAAGAAGGCCATGGAAGAGGAAGATAAAATTTGCAGGGAGGCTGAAAAGATTGTGAAGTGGGCTAAGCAGGCTTCTGCAAGAATTGAAATGTCAGGGATTGAAGATGAGCTAAGTGATGATGAAAATGCTAAGTTTCCATGATGCTATGATTTCTTGTTCTGCTTTTCTTTACATCCACAGATATAGAAATACTTATACATATGTTTGCACATCAACTATTGGGAAAATTCAGATTCCAGTGACAAAGGTACTGTTGTAAGAAAATAGATATGCCTAAGATCCTAAAATTCAATCCTATTTTGTTATTCCAGATATTATTATAGCTTTCTTGTTTCTTCCATTCCTCAAATGGTAGAGAAGTTGGTTTTGACTACTCTTTCCTGTGAATTTCTTGATTGTTTTTGCTTGCTATCTCTTTCGAGAAAAGTATGAGAGGAGAATAATGGTCTGTTAGAGCATTAAGTGAAGAAAATGTCTAGTGAGTTCGTTCATCGGTGCATGTAATTGCTGAAATCACCACTCTCCCCAAACCATTGACAGATTTCACACCATAACAAAGAAAGAGCTGATAAAAATCAAGCTATGAGAATAAAAATAGCAAAATAAGCAAAAATATTTCAAAGACTCATCTTTTTAACCAGATGACTCAAACTTCTGAAATCAAGAAAATGTCATGGAGATGGGGAATAAGAAGAGAGGGATTCCGATTCGTGACATAAAGACAGGGGAAGGATGATGGAGAGGAGGGATGAAGAACAAATTAAAATTAGATGGAGAAGAAAGGGTAGAGAGATAGAAGAAATGAAATGAAACGAAGGAGCAAAAGGATAGGGGAAGAGAGAGAGAAAGGGTGGTGTGGGGTGGGCGGTCAAAACAAAGTGAAGAATTAATCATATTATTGATTTTGTAAAATCAAAATTTTATATAAATATAAATTATAGCTATGAATTAATCATTTTTAATAATCAAAATTTATTTAAAAATTGAAAAATAATTATTAAAAAACATTATATATTTTAATTGGATGAAATAAATGAACCATACAGTTGAACTTATAAAATTAATTTAAATTATAATAAATTAAAATTATAAAAATATTAAATATATATTAATAATTTTAATAATGAAATAAAGAGTGGAGTATGAAAATAATATATGAGTGTTCTTTTATGTTATTCATTTTAAAAAATGGGTTAATTATGAAATCTAACACAACTTTTCTTATCTTCTGCAATTAGGACACACTTTTTAACTATTTGCAATTACAACATAAAACTTTGAGATTTTTGCAATTATAACACAAAACTTCGAATCTTTATCATTGTAACATAAATATAATTTGCCCCAAAATTATCAAATTAAATTTTGTGATTGTTTGTTTGTTAATTATTTTAAAATTAAATAATTTTTAGATTAAATCTTTTGTTATTATTGTTGGTATAATTTAATTTTTAAATTTTTAAATCCAAATGATTAACATTTTATTAAATGGTGATTCTAAATGCAACCACATTTTTTCTAAATATAGTCCCTTGAAAAAAAAAGATAATTCTAAATACAACCACTATTTTTCTCAATATAGCCCATCTTTAAAAAAAAAGTTAAATCAATATGTAATATTACTGTTTTATCCTTATGACACATAAATTAACATTTCAATTAAAAAATCAAGATTTAAACATCTACAGCCCCTATAAAGAATATACAAAATCTAGGGGTATAACCCCCAAAACAAAATTCAAATACATCGTTAAAGTCTTCTTCCATTTCATTGATGCACACCAATGAATTCATATGAATCGGTGGGTTCATAATTCTTTGAGCTTAACCTCAAACGATTTTTTCAGTGATCCAAACTACCAAATTGTAAAAAAAAATTATATATATAGTGTGATTATGTGAACTGTGCGTTCCATTCACCGAGATATACTGGGATCGCTCCCTAATGACTCTCTTCTTTTATCATCTTTTATTAGAATTGTAAATCCAAACCACAAGCAAATGGCCTATGGCCAAATCTGAGATCGAGGATTTCTGTATTCATTGCAAATTCATGAGAATTTATATCATTATGTGTGGCGCGTAGAAATACCACGCTCCGGCGAGGGTTGGGCGGAGAGGATTTACGTGGGTGAGAAGAAAGGGGAGAGGGATAGTGTAGTTTTTTTATTTTTAGTTGAATTTTTAATTTAAGGGTTGTGGGTAAAATTGTAAAATCAAATACTAATTTTATTATTTTTTTTATAAAAGTGGCTATGTTGAGTAAAAATGGTAACTATGTTTAGAATTACCCAAAAAAAAAATTTAAGTTACATCATACAATTACAATTTTAACCCTTAGCCCCCAATTTAAAATTTAATTAAACTCAAAATTAAAAAATGTAGCCCTCTTTTCATAGAAACCACAACTCCATTTGCCATGGAACTTGATCCAGCAGCACCACGTCCAGGCAAAATGGAAACTGCTGGTGGTGGTGGAGATGATGATGATGATTCGTAAGACCTGTTTCTGGCCCCCGGTGTGGCCTCCGAATCGAACACCGACGGTGCAGAAGCGTCGGCCTTGTTGCCCTTGTTACAGGTAGAGTGTTGGATCCACTGACAGTATCATAGCCTGAGATGAGCACATCAAAACTGAGCTCCAGTTGCAGTTGTTGGAATCAGGATAAGTTCGAGCTAATTACTCGTGTGGAAATATTTAATTTTGTTGTAATTAAATATTACGAGGTCGAACTACGTCGCGAGTAGATAAATGTAGTATATTAATTTTCTCAAAACCGAATTCTGGTGAGTGAGAAATCGATCCTCGAAGTGGGCACGCATAACAATGTAATGTGGGCATATTGATTACTTAATTAATGATGTCCCACATTGGTTAATTAAATACACATGTCCTGGTTTAAATACCTAAGTGGTTAAACCATATAATAACAAGTGTGTATTAGAGGTGTCGCATGACAGCCCCGTGCTCCTACGCGCCGCCCGCCTAGCCTCGGCTTTCGGCCTCAGCGAGGCCGCAGGCCGAGCATCGAGTGCCCGTGGCCCGTGACCCATGCCCCGGCTCCGGCCCGGTCCGGACTTGAACTTGGACTTGGATCTTGGCAATTGGTCTTCGGGCCTCGGGTTTGGGCTTGGCACGAAAGTGCCTTATCTTTTTGGCGACTAAACGGGCTGACTGGGCTCGATTATCTGACCAGGTAGTACAGCGTAGAGCCTACGTGTGCGTGACATGGCACGTAGAGCCTACGTGTGCGTGACATGGCGAGCATGTCAGCACGTGACGTGTGTGCGGGAGTTACAGAGCTGTTTGAATTCAAACAGCACGTTCCCTAAACGTGCGCGCCGTAACCGCTCGATCAGGGAGACACGCGTCGTAACTGCTCGATCCGGGAGACACGCGTCGTAACCGCCGTCGTGCCTTGATTGCCAGCATGCTCCCCAGGTGGTGGACATGTCTATAAATAGGCATCCCCAGGAGCATGCAACACATTCCGAAAATAGATTTTGTTGCTTTTCACCTGCCAAACTTTGCTCCTGCTCCAATCCAGTTCGCCGGAACTTTGTCGATTGCGGTGCTGCTTCGAAAGAGACGAAAAGCCGTTTTACCTTTGGGGACAGACTGCCCTATTCCGAGAACTACGGAGGCATATTCTGTTTTGCGGGAAGAATTTTCTCGACTCGACTTCTTATTTGTTTAGTTGTTTTTCGTCTTTATTCTCTTGTACTGTTCACCGTGTACTTCTGAATCTCAGATTCTGTTTTCATATATTTTACAGCAATTGCAAGAATGAGAACCAAGATGAAAAAAACCGACTTATTCACCTCGGTCCAACCCAAAACCATCTCCTCACGATCAAACACTATTCGATGCTGAGTCATGAAGTTTTCTCGGGAAGAATCAAAGAGTAATGCCTCAAAAAAAAAAACATATGATGATGATGATGTTTTTTATTTTATTACTTACGTCCAATGATCACTTTTTTTTTTCCCTCAAAAAAAAAATTAAAAAAAATGATCACTTTTCACCTATGTTATGGGTGATGTAGACTTTGTGTTGGCTGGAGGGAAATTTTTATTTTAATTATTTAATTAAATTTCAAATTAAAATTATAAGGTTAAAATTGTAATGGTATATTGTAACTTAAATTTTTATTTTTTCTAGGGGCTATATTTAGTAAAAATGTGGCTGCATTTAGAATTATTTTTATTAAAAAATATTGAAGTGCGAAATTGTTCGGGGTTCCAATTAAAAAATTCGTTATTTTTTTTCTATCTTCTCACAAAACTCAATATTCAAAATAGTAAGAATCTGTACTTCTTTTGTCATTTTTTATTCTTAATATTGAAATTCGCAAATTTTAATCCCAAAAACTATCAATTAAATTCATATAAATTGGATTTTGTAATTGTTTGAATTTATTTATCTTAAGTTTTATTTTTTGGGACCTTAGTTGGTACAATTTAAATAATTTTATCTTTAAAAATAATACAATAAATATTATATGATCATAATAAAAATATCAAATTAATTAAATAACAATCATTATGGAGGATTTATTTTTCTACTTGATTGAAAATGTAAGTTCAGGATTGAATTAGAATTTCACACTTTACTCATGGGATCGTAAAATCTAGTTAACTAAATAACTTTTTTCATAATGGATTTATATTAAAAAAGTTTTATTTAATTAATTTATAATTGTTTAATGCCTCTTGTCGGTCCCGGATTTTAAAGTTTAAAACTTGTTGCATAGCATAATATTTTAATGATAAACTTGCACTTACCCAATCTGAGTGTCAGTCTCAGTTTGGTTTTTTAATGCTCATCAATTTTTGTTTTAAGTCCGATAGTCTTAAGAGTCAGTTTCAGTCTATACTTCAACACTTGAGTGTTGAGTTTTAAGATACATAAACTGATATAAAGAAAGCAATTAAAAAACAAAGAATTTATAGTGATTCGGACACCAAAAGGTCATACGTCCACTCTTCAAACACAAGTTTGGAAATCCACTAAGTGAATGAATACAAGGTGCTCCCACAATCTATCGCTTGTTGAAGAATGTCTCGTCCATCAATCCACAAGCTCACTTGCCCGATCATTTGTACTTTCTTCACTTTGCAGCTCCTCGGAGTGTCGGCACACCGCGCTGCCTCATCGTCACCGAAATGAGGTCTTTATCGTTCACTTCAAAACTGTCAGCTTGGCGGTTTAGAAAGTCCGTCAGAGTCAAAGTACAGAGCGTACTTGACTATTGTGTTCATTTTTGGAGAGAAAGAACACCAAGAGTAACTTAAGAACAAGACGTTCAGAGTCTTGTGTTTGATAAGCTCATATTTATACTCACTTATCTGTATTTTTCTCCATTGTTTCAAGTGCTTTATGTTATGTTTTTACTTATTTCTGTGCATGAGTCTATTTTAGAGGGTGTTATGCCTTTGATGGGTGATTTTTGTAGGTTTTAGGCCAAATTCATTGGAAACTCATACCGAAAGCAGATGATGTTCAAAGGAACAGTCACGACTTCTTCCACAGATGGAATCTGAGCAAATGGAGTACATAGATGGAAAGATCTTTGAATTAGCTTTCCAACGCAACTGGAATCGGGTCAATCAGAGTTCGGGAGAGGAAGTTATGGCCAAAACCGTGAGACTGCGCAGACAGATGGATTTGTGTCGAGAGACAGGATTTGTGTCGACCGACAGGATTCCTGTCGATCGAAATCCTCCCTGTCTATCGACACAGAGGTCCGAGAAGGCTATTTTTGGCCTGTTTTGGCAGTTTTTGCTATTTTGACCCAAACTCAAATTAGGTCTTTTTCCCCCTCTATAAATATGAACTCTTAGGCACGAATTTGAGACATCTTTTATGCATTATTACACTTAGAATAATTGAGCTTTGGAGTTTTTACAAGACATTCAAGGTTCCTCTTTATTTGTAAGTTCATTAATAATATGTTTGCTTTAATTCTAGTGATGTTTTGTGGCTAGAACCCTAAACAGGTTCTAGGGTTATGATTTCTTTTCTGATGCATGTCTAATTGATATCAACTCATATAGCATGGATTAATTCTCTGATTTAATTTTTATAATCTAGATTAAAAGAAGGACCGAGAGGTGAATTGAGATCTAGGTTTATAGTTAATAATTGATGGATCGAGAGATGAAAATTATTAACAGGAAGAGAGAATTAATTGTGTTTGTTTTCTGTCTCAAAAGGAAGAAACTTGCATAGGAATTAATTAGATAATTATTGAGATTGATTAATTTGGTGTTCTTGAGACCGAGAGGAGATAGTCACTAATTAATAATCTAGGATTTAATTGTCTGACCAAGGAATTTAATCCACAAAAATCTATGTTTTCCCCATTGCTGAGTTGATTGATAATGCATGTTGATGATTAGATTATCTGCCCTAGGATCTGTGTTTCCTTTATTGTTTTCAAAAACCCTTTATTTTATTGCACTGTCATCTTTAAATTCCAAAACCAAAACCCTTTTCAAATTCCTCAAACTTCTATGTCCTAGAAATTATAACTAGTACTTTGGATTTTTCATTGCACATTCCCTGTGGGATCGACCACCCTTGGGTGTAAAATTATTATTTGCTCGCTGTTTCTACAGTTATCAAATTGGCGCGTTGCCGGGGAATTGTCAGATTAATCTAATTATTAGTTTATTTTTAGTTCTGATGGATTGAGGCTGTAATTTTATTTTAATTTCGTTTCAATTGGTTTTTCTGTTTTGAATTTCGTTTTTAGTTTGTTGATTTTGTTTTTTTTTTTGGTGTTTGAATTTCGTGATTGTTCTGTTCAGTTTTTCTGGTTTTCGGCCTCTGTCTCGACCGACAGAATCTCTGTCGATCGACACAGCTTCTGATTTTCCTGTTTTCTTTGTTTTTGTTGCAAGTTTTTGAACACAAGGGCCCAGGGCAAACAACTCGAGATTTTTGACCCAGAAATCGAGGCCACCATCAGAAAAAGGAAGGGAAAAGCCAAATAAAGCACAAGCACAGTCATGGAGGAGATGCCACCCTTGGAGGATTCCGAGGCACAACTCATTACTCAAGAGAGTGCCACCTTACTTGTCCAAGAAGTCACTCAGATGAAGGACATAATCAAGCAACTCATGGCAGAAAGGGAAGCTGACAGGCACGAGGCCGAAAGAAGAGAGAGAGAGAAAGGCGCCGCCCAGAAGACTCTGATGATGAGGATCCGAACGCGATGGCCAAGAAGTACAGACCACAGCCCGGGAATGAGGGATTTGTTATTGGCATCACCGCCAATAACTTTGAACTCAAGACCGGCTTGATTCAGATGGTTCAGCAGAACCAATTTGGGGGCCGAGCAGTGGAGGATCCGTACACCCACCTCAGGATGTTCGTGGAGGTGTGTGATACCATCAAGCAAGGAGGAGTCACCCAGGATGTGATCCGGCTTCGTCTGTTCCCCTTCTCACTTAGGGATCAGGCGCAGTCGTGGTTCACCGCTTTGGATTGCACCAACATCCGTTCATGGGCCGATCTCAGAGCTGAGTTCCTCGCCGCCTTCTTCCCACCTTCAGTCATCATTCAGAAAAAGATGGAGATCTTGCAGTTTCACCAGAGAATGGATGAGTCTATGTTCGAAGTTTGGAGCAGGTGGAATGAGTTGTTGAGGAGCTGCCCAGGCCATGGAGTTGACACTGAGGAGCAGGCTCATATCTTCTATAGAGGATTGACCGAGGAAAGCCAGAAGTCGGTGAACTATGCAGCTGGAGGTTCATTGATGAGCAAGTCACCAGAAAAGGCTCTGAAGCTGTTCAAAAAGATGTCCCTACATGATCAACAATGGGGGAATCCAAGGAGGCCACAGATCCGAGCTGTTGAGGCAAAGGAGGATGATGCATTGAAGAAGGAGGTTGAGAAGCTAAAGGGGGAAGTTGAAAAACTAACAACTTCTGCTTCTGTTTCTGTTGCACAGGTTGACCCTATCGCCGACGTGAACTACATGAATCGTGGTGGCTACCAGAATCAGTACTGGCAAGGGGGATACCAACACTACCATCCTAGACCTCATCCAGGCTTCTCCTACTCTCAGCCTGAAGCCGCCGAACAACCACCTCCTGATTTTGATGTGCAGAATGGCGAGATTGTGGAGAAGAAGAAGGATAGCATCGACGAAGTGCTGAAGAATTTCATCAAGGCTTCAGACCACAGAATGGGGAAAATTGAGAAAGAAGTGGAAGGAGTCCACTCCAAGATGGACCTGTTTGGCAAACACGCAAGATCATAGAGACTCAAGTGAGCCAAATTGCTACCACTATTGGGATGCAACACACTCCCGAAAAGCTGCCAAGCACCACCGAGGGAAATCCCAAGAACCACAAAGATTGCAAAGCCATGAATCTGAGGTCCGGGAAGAGTTACAAAGGTCCAAGCATGCCCCAAAGCAAGTTTGGGGGGGGAAAACGAAGCAGACCCAGCAGATCCGGCCTCTGTTTCGATCGACATGATTCCTGTCGATCGACACAGAGGCCCAGAAGAGGCAGTCGACACAGATTCAGAGGAGGAGATCGACAGAACTTCAGAGGGTGTGTCGACCGACACACCCCCTGTCGATCGACAGGTAGTCCAGACACCAGGCCAGTCGACACATCAGCACTCTCAGCAGCATTCATCCACTTCCGATGCTGCCAGACCACCTCCGATGCCCTTCCCACAGAGATTCGCCAAGCAGAAAGAGGATTCCAAGTTCTCTCGCTTTGTTGAGAACTTGAAGAAGGTAAGCATTAATATTCCACTAATTGAAGCTCTTTCTGAAATTCCAGGTTACATGAAATATCTTCGAAAGCTGATGAGCGCAGAGAAACACTTCGTGGAGAATGCAACCGTGAAGCTTCATGAGCAGTGCAACATGGTCCTATAGAAGAAACTTCCAGTCAAACGAAGTGATCCAGGATGCTTCACCATTCCAGTTGAGATCGGGGGATTCAAGTTCGAGAAGGTGCTGTGCGACACTGGTGCCAGCATCAACCTAATGCCCTTCTCTATCTTCCAGCGCCTCAAGATTGGAGAGTTGAGGCCGACTACAATTACTTTGCAGATGGCAGACCGATCTGTGTCTCGCCCGAAAGGTATAATTGAGGATGTTCTCATTCGTGTGGGTCATCTAATTTTTCCTGCAGATTTTGTAGTCTTGGATATGAAGGAAGATGGCAGTACACCCCTCATCTTGGGAAGGGAATTCCTAGACACTAGTGTTGCGCTGATTGATTGCCGTGGTGGGGAGATCACGCTTCGAGCAAATGAGGAAAGGATCACATTTAAGCTCGTCACAAGCCGACAAAAATCCGAATGCTTCAGAATCACATTTCGAGAGGAAGCAGCTGAGGAAGAAGAAGAAGCAAGTGAGGAGTTCAAAGAAGACCAAGCCGCTCAAAGATGGGAGCGAGGGAACGAGTCGGCAAAATTGTCAATTACACCATCTCTTCCCGAGCTCACTGCTGTCATCCAAGATCGGTGGGTCTATATAGTGGATTCTCATGGGAGGCGAGTGCGAACTAGCCCGCCCTGGTTCTGAAAACAGGTATCGTCGAGCTACGACGTTAACTAAAGCACTTGTTGGGAGGTAACCCAACTGTTATTTGTTTTTATCTCAATTCCTTTCAAATTTCGTAGTTGTTTATTTTTATTTTCTGCCTTTACTTTGTTATTGGTTTTGTTGTTCAATTTTGAAAAAAATAATAAAATAAAATAAAATAAAATAAAAAAAATAAAAAAAAATATAGAGGCATGGCGCACGGAGAACACTTCGATCGACAGCAGCAGGAGTCTACAGAAGGCTCTGTGTCGATCGACAGGCCCCCTGTCGATCGACACAGAGCGCCAGCCGCACCAATTCTTCGTCACGCAGCGCTGACTTCCTCGGGTGGATAAAAATGTCGATGTCTGAGATCGACAGTCCGGTACAGTTCTGTTTCTTGTCTGATTTTCAAACTTTTTCTTACTCTCCGAGTTCGAAATAAGTTTGGGGGGATGTGGACAAGAAGATTGAACTTTTATCCCTTATCTTTAATCGCTTTCCTGTTTTATTTGTTTTTACTTCCTTTATTTGGTTTGTTTAAATTTTAGCCAATAAAAAAAATATAGATATTATGTGAGGAAAATCTTTAAGTAATTGAACCCTTTAGCATTATATGCAATGTTTGGAATCGATCTTTGATTAGTTGAGTTGATTTTGATTGTGGTTGATTTGCCCATGAATGTAGAATACCGCATGATAGGGTCTAATTGAAACTTACACTTGCATGATGTTTGAGTGGATTGAAGTTGACTAAGGAAGAATTTTTGAACCCAAGTGAGTTTTTGAGCCTTTATTTGTTCATGAGAGATTCACATTTATGTTTTCGTTTCTCTAGAACTTGCTTTTGTTCTGTTTTGAGACTGCATAGTGTGCACAAGGATAGAAAATGATCTTAGGCCGTCTTTGTTAGCCCAATCCTAAACACTATCCCTTCATATGTTGAAATTATCCCTAGTAAGCCCCATTGTGCCTAACTCCATTTTTTGTGTCTTGTCTATGAGATTTACATGGAGTTATAATGGTTTTTGTCTTGTCTATAAGATTGATGGAAGAAAGGGTAGTTCAGTATGTGTTGTGGAAAAGAAATTTGTAGTATAGTGGTGAATAAAAGATGGGAGGTTGTATAGCTCAAAATAAATTAGAATTCTCATAAACTCTATGAATAAAATCATGTGTTAACTTTTGATTGGGTATAAGGGATTCAAAAGAAGAGCTAAAAGAAAAAAAAATGTTTAAGTTGAATTGAAAAATTTAAGGAGAAGGGTAGATGTTTATAAGAAGGTGGTTAGATTGATTGAGGGTGTACAACTAGATTGATTTAGTTACTTGGCCATATTTCCCTACCTTTCACAAAAAGCCTTCATTACAACCCTTTCAAAGTCCTTTTTGATTCTTGAATTGTGTGCACAAATCGGCAGTGGAGATTTTAGAACTTTTGCAAGCCTATGGTAGAAATTTCTTCATACATGTTGTGAGTGCTTTCATTTGAAACCCAAACACTTGTGTGATGAGCGATACACTTTCCGTGAGTCTTCCGAAGTTGATGAATATCTTATCTCTTTCAATTGCTTGTGTGATGTGGATGGATGAACCTTGATTGTGATGAATCTTGTGAGGCATTTCACTTTCAACTGCTTAAGATTTCTTTCTTCTTTTCTTCGATTGAGGACAATCTAATATTCAAGTTTGGGGGGTTTGATAAGCTCATATTTATACTCACTTATCTGTATTTTTCTCCATTATTTCAAGTGCTTTATGTTATGTTTTTACTTATTTCTGTGCATGAGTCTATTTTAGAGGGTGTTATGCCTTTGATGGGTGATTTTTGCAGGTTTTAGGCCAAATTCATTGGAAACTCGTACCGAAAGCAGATGATGTTCAAAGGAACAGTCACGACTTCTTCCACAGATGGAATCTGAGCTAATGGAGCACATGGATGGAAAGATCTTTGAATTAGCTTTCCAACGCAACTGGAATCGGGTCAATCGGAGTTCGGGAGAGGAAGTTATGGCCAAAACCGTGAGACTGCGCAGACAGATGAATTTGTGTCGAGAGACAGGATTTGTGTCAACCGACAGGATTCCTGTCGATCGAAATCCTCCCTGTTGATTGACAAAGAGGTCCGAGAAGGCTATTTTTGGCCTGTTTTGGCAGTTTTTGCTATTTTGACCCAATACTCAAATTAGGTCTTTTTCCCCCTCTATAAATATGAACTCTTAGGCACGAATTTGAGACATCTTTTATGCATTATTACACTTAGAATAATTGAGCTTTGGAGTTTTTACAAGACATTCAAGGTTCCTCTTTATTTGTAAGTTCAATAATAATATGTTTGCTTTAATTCTAGTGATGTTTTGTGGCTAGAACCCTAAACAGGTTCTAGGGTTATGATTTCTTTTCTGATGCATGTCTAATTGATATCAACTCATATAGCATGGATTAATTCTCTGATTTAATTTTTATAATCTAGATTAAAAGAAGGACCGAGAGGTGAATTGAGATCTAGGTTTATAGTTAATAATTGATGGATCGAGAGATGAAAATTATTAACAGGAAGAGAGAATTAATTGTGTTTGTTTTCTGTCTCAAAAGGAAGAAACTTGCATAGGAATTAATTAGATAATTATTGAGATTGATTAATTTGGTGTTCTTGAGACCGAGAGGAGATAGTCACTAATTAATAATCTAGGATTTAATTGTCTGACCAAGGAATTTAATCCACAAAAATCTATGTTTTCCCCATTGCTGAGTTGATTGATATTGCATGTTGATGATTAGATTATCTGCCATAGGATCTGTGTTTCCTTTATTGTTTTAAAAAACCCTTTATTTTATTGCACTGTCATCTTTAAATTCCAAAACCAAAACCCTTTTCAAATTCCTCAAACTTCTATGTCCTAGAAATTATAATTAGTACTTTGGATTTTTCATTGCACATTCCCTGTGGGATCGACCACCCTTGGGTGTAAAATTATTATTTGCTCGATGTTTCTACAGTTATCAGTGTTCACAACGGTAACACACAAAAGTTTTGAAAGCCTCGAACTGTTGAGCATAAATTTTAGTAGAGTTTAAGCAAGCTCGATAATAAGGTGTTCGGATGTCTGAATCTCTGGAGGTCCTCGTCTATTTATAGGTGAAGGGTTGAGGTTCAAATCTTCAAAGCCATTAGATACATCGGATGTTCGATCAATCTGAGGTCTCTGTCCTCGCGTGGGTAGGTAGCTTTTCCGGGAAATCCGATACCTTTTCCCACTTTTTCTGACTTTGACAGTAACTGTTCACCTTTATGTCAGAACAACAACATTTGATCAGTCTGAGGAATCCAGACTGATCAGTCCGAGGAATCTTAGACAGAAGTCTTGAACTTGCAAACTTTAAGTAATCTCCAATCTTTAAAGTCTAATATTTGTTAGTACCATTCCTCAGATGATTCTTCTTGTCTCTATGAGGGGGAATTGGAACTAAGGTTCCGTTTTGATATCGTCAGGCTGACAATTCCATGCTGGCTCATGTCTCAAGTCTGATCGTTGATCCCCAGACTGGTAAGTTTGAGACGGACGAGTTCCAAACTGGTCAGTCCCAGACTGATGAGTTCCAAATAGGTCAGTCACAGACTGATGAGTTCCAAGATAAATGAGGTCTCAAACTTGTCATTCCTAGACTGATGAGACCCAAACTGATCAGTTCCAGACTAATCATTCTTATACTGGACTTTCAGTATCTTGAGTCTTTTTGTGCATCCAGACTGATTCATCAGTATGTTCTTCGATCAACTCCAACTTACAACTCGATAAAAAGACCTTACAAGACTTTATTTGAAAAACAAACTGAAGCTAATCTAGAGACTTCCTAGACTGGTTAGCCTTGAACTTTTGACCCACCAAAATATAATAAGTAAGAAAATTCTAACAACAAATTTCCTAACACATATTGCATTATTTTTCAATATTTAAAAGATTATATAATACGAAATACAATAATTAAAAAAATTTTAATTTAAAAATTATTCAAGTTTATAATAATTAAAGAATTGAAACTTTAAATAACCACTTTTACCTTATAAAAACTTTAAATAACCATTTTTATACATACATTCAAGGAATAATCATAATTCTAAATCACTCCACTTTTCATATATGATTTCTACAATGTCAAAAAACCAGTCAAATAATGTACAAATATCCTACAAATTTGTGAATGTATCGGTATTCATGTTTTTAGATAAAAGGAGATCGAGCAATTTTGTTTTTTGGCAATTTGTTAATTTGAATGACTTTTATAGTGTCATTATCTTATAAAACCATTATTATGATATAATTTTATTTCAATTATTAATATATATATATATATATATATATATATAATTAATTAATTAAATTGTTCATTGTAAAAGAAAAAAATTAAAAAACAAAATTAGATAAAAATAAGAAGTCGCAAATAGCAACTGTGTTATGTATTACTTATTTTACTTTATTTTTTATTATTAATTTCATTAATCTTTTCATTGGAAACCACCCAAACACAATCGAATAGTGGGTGAATGTATCCGCAAACAATTTTTTAAGTCAAGATTTTAATCTTAAATTATAATTGAAAAATTTTAAAAATTTCATGCTATAATTGTAAAGATTTGAAAAATGTGTTTTATAATTATAAAAGTGAGGAAAAGTTTTGTTAAATTTTACGATTATCCTTAAAGAATATCACATTCAATGAGAAAGTTATTGCACATTAAATATATATTATTTGAAAAATAAAACATAATGCCCGGTTGTTATAATATTTTCTATTGTTAGCTTTACTTTGGTTTCTTTTTTCATTTGAAAATAAAAAAAAAGTTGGCATAAATTATACAAATAACTAAGAAATCTCCAAAAGTCCACTAGGGATTTCACAAATATTAATGTTCTAAATTAAATTACTTATACCGTAAACTTAAAAGAAAGTTAACGTATGCATGTATTGTGTAAATATAATTAATGAAATGATTGATTACAACATTATTGTGTGCCTAAAATTAAAATCAAATCAAATAAATTTATATCATATTAATGTAAATTATTCCCCTACTAATCAATTTTTACGTTTCACATAAAGAAATTCTTCATGCAATGAACCATTTGAATTCAAAATGAAGAGTTAGTTAATAACTTAATCCCATCGACTTTTCATCTTTCTTTTCTTCACCAAATCTTTCCCTATAAATTGCACCACTCCTTGCCTGAGTTCTGCATCTGCATTCAACCATGGCCGCCCTTCACATCTCTGCATTTCTCTGCTCTCTCCTGCTCTGCTTCACACCCACCCTCCAATCCGGCGGTGGAGGCTTCACCGTCGACTTCACCCACCGCGACTCCCCGAAATCGCCCTTCTACGACCCTTCCCACACTCGTTTCCAACGGATGAGGAACGCCGTCGACCGTTCCTTCTCTCGCAAATCCTCATTGATGACGTCGCTCTCGAGCTACCAGAAGGACTCCTTCGACGTCCCCGTCTCTCCCGTCGGCGGCGAGTACGTGATGACGATCAAGATCGGAACTCCGCCGGTGGAGCAGCTGGGCATCGCCGACACCGGCAGCGACTTGACATGGACGCAATGCGAGCCATGCAGCAACTGCTACAAGCAAAACCTCCCCATCTTCGACCCCGAGAAATCCTCCTCTTACCGGACCATTTCCTGCCAGTCCGACCAGTGCCAAGCTTCCGGATCTTCGTCATCCTGCGACACCGGCAACACCTGTCAGTACCAGGTCTCGTACGGGGACAGATCAACCACCACCGGTGATCTGGCCTCGGAAACCCTAACCCTTGGTAAGAATGCTTCCTTCCCTAAGTTCGCCTTCGGCTGCGGCCACGACAACGAGGGCACCTTCAGCCAAACCGGCTCGGGCTTAGTGGGTCTCGGCGGCGGCTCCATCTCCATCATCAACCAGCTTAAGAGCTCCATCGGCGGCAAATTCTCCTACTGCTTGACGTCTCTTGACTCCAACGCTTCGAGCAAGATCAGTTTCGGGAGCGACGCCGTCGTGGCGGGGCGGGATGTGGTCTCCACTCCTTTAACCAAGAAATCTCCCGACACGTTCTACTACCTGACGTTGGAGGGAGTGAGCGTCGGCGATGCGAGGGTGGACTACACGCCGGCCAGGAACACCATGACTTCGACGTCCGATTATGGTGATGTCGACGGCAATATCATCATCGACTCTGGGACGACGCTGACGTTCCTCCCGACAGAGATTTACGACGGGGTGGAGGCCGCTTTGGAGAAGGCAATCACCGGCACGCGGGTATCGGTCTCGCAGTTTGGGTTGTGTTACAAACTGGAGGGTGAAGGTGGGATCCAGACGCCGCCGATTACTGCACATTTCAAGGGCGCCGACTTAGTGTTGGCGGAGGGGAGCGCGTTCGTGGAGGTGGAGGAAGGGGTTGCTTGTTTGACGCTGTTGGCGTCGGATGATTTGGCCATATTTGGGAATCTGAATCAGATAAATTATAAGATTGGGTATGATCTTGAGCAGCAGCAACTCAATTTCCTGCCCACTGATTGTTCGAAGCTAGAGTAATGGAGTATCTTCTATCTCGCATCATAAATAAAGATGTTTTTTTTTTCTCTTTTTTTTTTTTTTTATAATATTTAGTTGCTTCAGTGTTTGGATTTACTTAGTCGATTGATCCATGTCACTTTCTTGTTTTCCCAGCTGCAAATTTCGTTTGTTTTGAGAAATCCGGTGAAAAAAAGAATTATTTACTAATGCTTTTTCATGGGAAGTTAGCTAGATCAAACAGATTACAGAATGATCAAGTTTACGAAAGTTAAAATACAGATGATTTAGTATTTTTTAGTAAAATTTTATTATTGTTCATTATATTAACAAAATCTAATTATAATATATTTCATTATAATTATGAATTATTATGAACCAAACTATATCCTAATTTTACGGTTTTCTAATGACAATGTAAGAAAAATCCTCTGCTAATTAGAGATCTCAACCAAAAATGTCTCTCAGAACGCTTCTCATTCAATCTGGAAGCAAATAAATTGAGTCTCCTTCTGCCAGTGGCGTATGCAGGCATGTTTTTTAGGGGTGTACACGGTTTGGCAAGTGAATTAATCGGCCGGCCGGACCGTAAATTTCAAACCGTATAATTTGGTTTGGTCCATAGTTTGAGTACATAAACCGGCCGTTTGGACCGGACCGGACCGTTTATAATTTTAATAAATATTTAAATTATATATTGTACTAAAAATATTAATGTAGTACATTTAGTGTAGTGGTTCAAGCTATACTTTGAATTTTAAAATGTACAAGTTCAAATCCTTTACGCAACATCATATATTTTATTTTCTCCTACATTTTTATTTACAAATTTTTATTTATTTATTTGTAAACGTCTCTCCTTTTACCCTTATTATCTTCTCGGAATAAGTATGAATCCTATACTGTGCAAAATCATAGAATTTTTATTTTTCTCCTACATTTTTATTTATTTATTGAAATTTAAAATAAACCTTAAACTATCCAATATTACAATCTCACAATTTAATTCAAGCGTTGGTCGGCTTCACCATTGTCGCATCGTAATAATGTGACCTTTTACGAACTATTATGTTTGAGAATGAGATATGAACTATTATATATTGATGTCATAAATTGTTTGTTTCTATTATGATTGTCTTGTACTCTGTCGATGAGAACCATTATTTATTTATTTTTAATTTCTCAAATAAATTATTGCTAAAAATAGAATTTTTTTTATGTTTTGACTTTGCTCGTTAAAGTCATGTTTCAAACCGTTAAACCGGCCGAACCAAACCGTTTTATTTGGTTTGGTTTGGTTTGGTTTGAAAAATTAATTTGGCCGGTTTGGTTTGAGAATTATTCAAACCGTATTATTTGGTTTGGTCCATACTTCGATCTTCAAACCGGCCAAACCGGACCGTGTACACCCCTAATGTTTTTGGGGATACCATTGTACCCCCAAACTTTTTTTTTTTATTATGTATATGAGTATGGATTTTTATTATTATTTATATATTTTTACATATATTTTTAAATAATGTATCCCCATTTTAATGTTATTTATATATTGTACCCCCGATTTTGAAATCCTGGATACGCCACTGCTTCTGCATCGATCCTTCACCATATTGAAGTTAGGGTTAGTGTTATTAATTGATGTTACAAGGTTTTTGATTTGGGGTGCTAGTGATTTAGCCTTATTTGTGTCCAACAAGCTATGAGTTCAAGCATTGAAGGGACGTGCAAATTAATTATTTGTATATATTTTTCTTTAAAAAAATTCAATTACGATTTTAATATTTGAAATTAATATAATATTAAGTGACTGTTTTAACTTTTAATCATATATTAATCATACACTTAGAGTTGTGATTAATTGGCTATAAATATAGAGCATATGGATTAAACCAAAATAAATAAATAAAAAATTGAACACACAAGATTAATATGGTTTGGCACAATTTTCTTAGTATGTATCAATTGACAACTATAATACAAATAAAAAGTATTTAAATAATCCTACACATGCAAATTGTAACTACCTCATGCCATGGCTAGGGCTGTAAACGAACCAAACTGTTCGTGAGTTATTCAGATCTCGCTCCGATAAAAGTCTTTCTCTCCCGTCCGGGTATCTGATGGAATTCGCACTGATGCTGCACCCCTCGAAGACTGCGTCCCAATTCCTCTCGCCTTCCAGGTAGACAAAGTTCAACCTGACAGTCTCCTCCAACGTAAGGTAAATTCTTGGAATTTCTGCAAATCAAAGATCACCCAAAATTAAACAAGGTAAGGAAAAGATAGTAGAACCAACACATAAAAAGAAACACCTACTCTTTGCTCTTCCACCAGAGGTAAGTAACTCCGGGGCTACTGGGTTGAACCCAAGGAAGAAGAACTTGTTATGCTAATCCTTGGAGTTCCTAGGTGAGCTCGACGCTACCGGTGACCTACCCCCGACCACCTAGTGATGTAATAATACCCCTTCTCAAAGCGTTTAAACGGTAGATGTGGTGCCACTCCCTAAGGCTTGGAAGTCCTAACCCTAGGTCAAAGAACATGAGGAAAATCCCCACCAAATGACACCAACTCACAGGGGACACCTGAAAGGGAGCCACACCCCAGGAATGAAGCACGTTGCAGAAGAAGGGGTGGATCAGAAAGCCAATGCCCTTATCCACGGCGTGCAGATAAAACGAAACGTACCCAGGAGGTGGCAAGTTGCGCCTCTGGTTCTATAGGGGAATCAAGCGATCCACCTCAGTACAGCCCACCTTGGCCAGGGATTCCTGGAGCTGTTCCTCCATGGTGCAAGAAACAACACCCAAGACCCTCCTCGGGGTACACTCCACCACGGAGTCAGAAGAGGAAGACAGTTGAACAAGGTCACCGACCACACCCTGCGCAGGATCTTGCGGCGCGACCAGCTCCAGAACAGGGCGAAAAGTGACAGAATCTCCCATCGACTTGCCCGCAGGCGAACCCGATGGTGTAGGCGTCCAGAGGGGAGAGGAAACCATAATAATAAAGACAACGAAAGAAAGGCGCTACCCACAAATCTACCCCCCCAAATGTACAAAGCAACGATTAAAAGCTAACCCACGAAGGTGAAATGAAAGGGAAGCAACCCTAGGTTCACTATGTGCATTTAAGAAAATAAAAACAAAGAGGGAAAGAGAGAATAATACCGCACAGATCGAGCGCGGTGGAACCCTCAAAATCCCACGAGTAAATCTCCCAAAAAATGCACACCAAGTCCAAAAGAAGCAATGGTCGTTGAAAAATTGGAAGAGAAAATGGGAGAGAATGCGAGGAGGAGCGAGAATCAGTGAAGTAGAGGAAATGGGCGACGTGATGGAAAGGACGTGTTTACATAGGGAGTGCAATTGAATAGTGCTGCGACCCTTCAACTGCCCTATCATAACCGCCCCTTCGGTGGCAGTTATTCATAAAAACTGCCACCACATCTAAGGCGCAAAAATTACGCGTACCCTGGAAATCTCGCACCTAAAATACCTCACACCTTGAAAGACTACGCATCGGAAATTCTCTAGCGGTGGCACACCTACGCCACTTGCGCACCTCAAGGGCCCAAACGACCAAATACGTCAGGGGCTGCACCCAACATGGTATCCAAAGGAGCCTTTAAAAAAACTTTGGAGCCAAGCAATCCCACAGGGGCTCTCACCCTGATAGAATGAATAAAATAATGACGAGGCCTTGCCAAAAGAGCGACGGACCAAGTCGTAAAGAGAGTTACGAACACCCAATATTCCCGATAGGGAAACACAATGCTAGATCAAGGAGCGCCAGACTCCTTCCAGGGGCTACCCAGATGAGACACCCCCTGATTAATGTCGTGGTTATCGGACCCACGACTGCGCACTTGAGCCATCTTCCCGGAGGTTACCGGGGCCTACCTGCGCAGATTCTTTAAACAAACTGCTTACATAGATTGGACAGCTTAAACAGGATCCACGCCTGTCATAACTCGAGCCTTCCTGATGAAGGAACTCAACATCTAGCACTTCTTTCATATCTAACTACCATAAAATAACCCTCCGATGTTAACCTAATGAATCAATTTTTTTGACTCTGTTGTCTACTGCAGATACTTCCTAGAGCTGAAGGGGCTATTGTTGGGGCCTGATAAGCTCGTATTTTGCCTCACTTATCACGTCGTTTTCTTATTGTTTTATTGCATTTACTTAAGTTTTTAGTTAATAATCGAGCATGAAGTGTTTATAGGGGATATTATGCTTGTCATGGTAATATTTTGCAGGTTTTAGGCCAAATTCAATGGAAACCCGTACCGAAAGCAGCAGATGTTCAAAGGAAGAGTCATGACTTCTTCCACAGATGGAATCTGAGCTAATGGAGCACATGGATGCAAAGATCTTCGAGTTAGCTTTCCAACGCAACTGGAATCGGGTCAATCGGAGTTCGGGAGCGAAAGTTATGGCCAAAACCGTGAGACTGCGCAGAGGAATGTTTCTGTGTCGAGCGACACAAGTTGTGTCGACCGACAGGAACTGTGTCGAGCGACACGCGCACCGGAAAGGCAGTTTTTGGCCCAGTTTGGAGATTTTTCCTTCCCAAATCATTACCTTTTGAAGATATACTTTCTCCCCCTATAAATATGACTTATTAGGCTCGAAAATTTATTCCCCTTTACCTTTAGTTTCAGTTTTTTCCACATTATTTTCAGCACCCTTTAGGTCTTATTATTCAGTTTTTCAGCACTCCTTTATTTTATTTTTCAGCATTAAACTCTTTAATTTCTAGTACTCTTTATTTTATTGTTGCAATTGGATTCAAGTACTTCAAGATTCTTATTTCTTTAATGATTCAAGTAAGTTTCTTTACATCTTTTGCAATGTTTGTTTCAATTATGTTAGGCTAGAACCCTTAACAGGTTCTAGGGTTTCTCCATCCTTTTTGGCATGTGTTAATTCGATTAATTCCAAACCCTAATTAATTGGTTCAAATTCTATGCTTTTGATTTTAAAATCTATTTTCAATTGAAGGATCGAGAGATGAAAATTGGATTAGGTTTATAGTTATTAATTTGAGACCGAGAGGAGATAATTAATAATAGGAAAATAGAATTTTGATACAACTGTTTTCTGTCTCAAAAAGAAGAATTAGTTGTAGGGTTTTCAAATCTGTATCTTTATTGAGATTGACTAGTTTGTGTTATTGAGGCCGAGAGGTAAAATTCACTTTCTAGTAATCTAGGTTTTAATTGCCCAACAAAGGAATTAATTCCAATTTAACAGATTTCCCACCTTTATGATTATTTTGGGTTTGGATTGATTGTTTATACATGTTGAATTGGATTGGTTGATTTTCCTAGAATCTGTGCTTTTTATTATTGAATTTTATTCCAAAAGTTATTTCTGTTTTTCAAAACAAAACCCTCTACTGAAAATTGGTTCACTCAAACAAAGAATTGATAAACTGTGTCCAGTACATGAGATGACTTCGTTGCACTATCCCTGTGGGTTCGACTAGCCTTCGGGTTATTATAAATTTATTTGCTGCTGTATTTCTACAGCGTTATCAAATTGGCGCCGTTGCCGGGAATAGTCAGATTTTGTCTTGTTATTGGATTGTTTTGATATTTTCTGGATTGAGTTTTTTATTTCTGTTCGCGTGCGTGTGTGTGAAATTTTTATTTCTGTTTCGATCGACAGAGCTTCTATCGATCGACGCAGAGGCAGCATTCGTGTCGATCGACAGCCTCCCTGTCGGTCGACACAGAGACTGATTCTCGATTTTTCTGTTTTCTCTTCAGGTGCATGAACACAAGTGCTCGGGGGAAGAATCTTGAAGCCTTTGATTCAGAAATTGAAGCTACCTGTAGGAGAAACAAAAGCAAAGGAAAGAGCAAGGAAAAAGAGCCTGAGATGGAGCAACCACCAGAAGCACCATTCCAAAACATGACTCCCGAGGAGCAGAGACAGTTCATGAATGAGGTCCGACAACTCAGGGATCAACTTCAAGTAGCACAAGCAGTTCAAGCAGAGCAGGCTGCCAGACTGGCAGCCCTGGCCAACGAAGGAAACCATGAAAGGAGAATTGTGGTGCCTCAAAGATCCATTCTTGATCGCTTCCTGCCACAGAGAGAGGAGCCGGGATTCCAAGTTGGCATTGATGCCAACAACTTCGAGTTGAAGACAGGCTTGATTCA
>JAPKLW010000053.1:343839-377542 GCA_026898455.1 Plectranthus barbatus | reverse complement strand
TAGGTAGGACAGTATTGATTCTCTGGTGGAATGAATCAATATTAATTAATTAATTATATTCTGGGTTGAATATGGGAATTAATTAATTGATAGGCCTTATTTGCTATTTGCATTTTGGTCCTTGGTCTGGCCCATGAAACTCAAGCCCAATAGGAGTCCAGTAATTTCCTATAAATAGGCCTCAGTTCCTCAGATCTCAATACACCACAAGATCATAAGTTGCACACAGCAAACCAGTTTTTGGGAGTTGTGGTGATCGACCAAGATCTGAGAACGAGGAGGAAATTCTGCTTCTCAACCGGGCAAGGGATCTGATAGAGAATCTTCACCAGATTTTCAGATCGAGTTGGGATACAGATCAGAAGATCAGATCAGGAGGATTTTTCTTCTCCCTCTCTCCTTGTTTTTTCGAAAATATTATTATTATTTTCATAGATTAATTTCCTCAATCTGTTTGGAAATTAAATCTTTGTGCGTGGGAAAGATCAAAGGGCATCTCCGCGCACGCGTTCTTCAGGTTTCATCAATCCAGGTATTCCGCATAAACCTTCTTATGCATAATAATATAGGAGTATGCTAGGATTGTTCATAGGTAGCAATTTATTTTGATATTCCAATTAACGATCCTTGGCAAACGGACTTCGTGATTCAGTTCATGAATCCCTTCAGTTTAGAGAGAGAAATGGTGCAGGAATTTTGGAGAAGAAAGGGTGGAGAGGGTGAAATGATTTACAAGAAATAAAAATAAAAGGGTTTTCACTCAAATAAGTGGGAATGGATTTCATGTAAATAAAATTAATACAATTTGTATATAATGGGGTGAGTGTGTCGATTTTGAGGAGGAGAAATAAGGTGGAGTGTGGAAATAATTTTACATGACATGATGAGATTTTTGCAATGATCACCTTTCTAATTTTCATGTTTGCCCTTCAATGATTCAAATTCCCTTTGCAACCATTTGCCCTTGGGAGTAATTTTGCTAAATAAGTGGTAGAGTAATCATTTCTCTACATAATTGTTTGAAATAAAATAACCCATAATCTCTAATTAAATTATTTCACTATGGTCTTGCATTCTAATAATTAATAAATAATTAATTCGGCCCAATCGCGTCGCTACGGTGAAAATAATTATTACTGAGTTGAATAAATTATTCTGATCGTCATACGTGATTTATTTATCGAATTTCACTATTCGTCCTCGCGACTATAATTTGAATGTCGTAGAGAAGTCGTTTGATACTATTAATGATAATAAAGATTGTATGTGCTTTGAATTTTATTTAATAGAGAGATCGGAAAATGCGGGGCGTTACATGTTGGTCCCGAAATCAGAGTATGTAAAAGTGCAACGGACTTAGAAATGATTATGCAATTGTCTCTGGAAACTGACTGAAACTCAATTTCCAGGTTATGAAAAGGTAAGTTTAAGCTCAGAAGGTTATTAAGTAAGTTTTGAGATATACGCTTCAACACTTAGCCAAGTATTGAAGATTTCAAAATAAGTTTGGAAACTTAAGAGTGCAAAAACTTAAATAAAGAAAGTAAATAACTCAGGATATTTATAGTGGTTTGGACTTAAATTCCCTACGTCCACTCTTCCGAACTCAATCGGGAATCCACTAAGTTTCAGATTACAAGCCTCCTTACGATCTATAGACAGCCCGTTGGAAGCCTCTGTCCTTCGGTTTGCTGTCGTCACTCGCCTAGGAACTCCTTGTAAGCTGGCTCTTCTTCAGGTTTAAGTGAGGACGCACCCCGCAACCTTCTTCCTGGTTGATGGATGTTTTCTCGTTCTTCCCAAAACTCAGTATGGTTGGCAAACGCCCGTGATAATCAATATCGCAAAGTAGGATATGGACTGCTATGAATATAACTTATATTCACCAAGTAATAGCTTCAACTTTAAGCTTTAGCCTCGTGCTTTGAAACACTTGCACGGAAAGAATAACTTGAGTTAAGAACTCAAGTCTCGTGAAAGAACTCACGGAAATTCAGTGAGCTTTGAGTAGAAAGTTGAGCAGAGTGTCGGCTTAGCTTTTCACGGGATTTAGGTATGTTCTTCGTTCGAAATGTTGGGCTATTTATAGTCTTCAGAGGGACAATTTGAGTTTCCACCCGTTAGACACATAAATCAAGTTGTTAGACACATGGGGAATGTCGTCCAATCATAGCTCATACTTTGGTCTGCTCTGTCGCCTGCTTTATGCTTTTGGCAGTGTACTTTCCACCTGCTCTTGTCATACTATGTTTGAGTCTGATGAATCCAAGTATTAGACATCCTCGTAATGACTTTTCGATTCAGCATTGAGAGTGCCTTTAAGTCTGACTTCGAATACTTGTGTTTCACATGCTTTTGAAATATTGAAACTCTATACAAACATTCAAAATTCAATATAGGCCATCTCCATACTGACATTCCAAAGTCAGTATAGGCATCCGCCACACTTAGTGAAACTCAGTTTCAGTTTCCAAAACTTAGTTTCCAGAAAACTAACCTTACTAAGTTTTTTTGTCCTTCATATCTAAAGTTTTATCTTCTAGAATGTCTTCATCAGAAGCTCAGTTTCTGATTCCTTTGCTCGGTCTTCAGCATCTAAGTTTCTGATCTATTACAACTCGAACAATCTTATACAATGATTACATTTAATAATTCTAGAAACTTAGTACTAAAGTACGTTTTGACATATCAAAATATCAAATAAAGGTGAACAAAAATCCAGTTCCTAATAAGGGAAAATGGCAAAACTGTAAATACATGCAACTATTTTATTTAATATATTAGTAGATTATAACATTTTCATATTCAAAATTCTCACATTTAATTTAATACATAGATTATAAACTAATACATTCAAGTTTTTTTATCGAACATTTTAAAGTTCACAAACTTTATCAAGCCTAAATGAAATTTTTGAATTTAGAATATATATATATATATATATATATATATATATATATAAAACATTCTGTATTATTTTAAAAGAATAAGTTGTTTATTTCAAAACTAATATCATATTCATGCTCAAATTCAAAATTTCCTCATTACTCGAAAGATTTATCATTATTATTTTTTTAAATTATCAAAGTATTACTTTTTTAAATTAAAATTTTTATATTTTTACTAGTTTTAGCTCATGAGTTTGCGAGTCGAATATTATGATGATCAAGTTTGGTTCATTTAATAAACATGTTTCACTAAACAAGTTTGAATGAGTTTTAATCAAGTCGAGATCTAAATAACTCACGAACAGTTTGGTTTATTTACAGTACTATTTAAAACAATTCAACTTGACAGTTAATTTGTAATGAAATCCGAATCCATGCCCATAATTATTTAAGTTTTAACTCCAAATATCTTAATAATTCATAATAATATCTATTCTAATTTACACTCATATTTTCCAATTAAAATTTCTCAAATTTCATATTCACGTCAGCAGTAATTTGGATTTAAAGTCAAATTCCAATTTGATTAATCAATTAAAAAATTTTGAAAACAAAAAAAAAACTACAATAAAATTGGTCAACCATAATACTCATTATAAATAAATTAAATCATTTATTTAATTTTTATAACTGATAAGATAAGAGAATTTTTTATTTTTGAAAAAAAAAACAATAAATTAACTAACATATGTTGGATTTATAAAAAGTAGGGGTATTTATACAATTTTGTTATATTGCACATTTTTTTTATAAGAGTAGTTATTTTTTGTATGTGAAATAGTCAAACTTGCTATTTCAGAATTTTCTACAATAAAATTTGTTAATCGTAATACTCATTTGTAAATAAATTAAATTATTTATTTAATTTTTAAAACTGATAAGATAAGAGAACTTTTTATTATTGGGAAAAAAACAATAAATTAACTAACGCAGGTTGGATTTATAAAAAGTAGGAGTATTTATGCAATTTTGCTGTATTGTGGTTTTTTTTATAAGAGTAGCTATTTTTTGTATGTGAAATAGTCAAACTTGCTATTTCAAATTTTTCTACAATAAAATTGGTCAACCGTAATGCTTATTTGTAAATAAATTAAATCAATTATTTAATTTTTAATAAATTAACTTACGCAGGTTGGATTTATAAGAAGTAGGAGTATTTATAGCATTTTGCTATATTGTGGATTTTTTATAAGAGTAGCTATATTTTGTATGTGGAATAGTCAAACTTGCTATTTCAGAATTTTCTACAATAAAATTGGTCAACTGTAATACTCATTTGTAAATAAATTTAATCATTTATTTAATTTTTAAAATTGATAAGATAAGAAAACTTTTTATTTTTGAAAAAAAAAAATTAACTTACACAGGTTGAATTTATAACAAGTAGGGTATTTGTACAATTTTGCTATATTGTGCATTTTTTTATAAGAGTAGCTATTTTTTGTATGTGAAATTGTCATACTTGCTATTTCAGAATTTTCCTCTATTTTTTTCCTTATCCCTATTTAATGGGATATTTATTATTTTATAAGAGGAAAATTATGAAATGGCAAGTTTGACTATTTCACATACAAAAAGTAGCTACTCTTGTAATAAAATGCACAATATAGCATAATTTATAAACACCCCAACTTTTAACAAATCGAACCTGCGTTAGTTAATTTATTATTTTTTTTTAAATTAAAAATAAAAATTTCTCTTATCTTATCAATTTTTAAAATGAAATAAATGATTTAATTTGTTTACATATGAGTATTACGGTTGACCAATTTTATTGTGGTTTATTTTTATTTTTATTTTAAATTTTTTTTAATGGATTAATCGAATTGGAATTCGAATTTAAATTCAAATTATTGCAGACGTGAATATGAAATTTGGGTAATTTTAATTGGAAAATACGAGTGTAAATTAGAATTGATATTATTACGAATTATTAAGATATTTGGAGTTAAAACCTAAATAATTATGAGCTTGAATTTGGATTTCATTTCAAATTACTTTTCTATTTAAAGTGTTTTAAATAGGACTGTAAATGAACCAAACTGCTCGTGAATTATTTGGATCTCAACTAGTTTAAAGCTCATTCAAACTCGTTTAGTGAAACACGTTTATTAAATGAACCAAACTTGATCATCATAGTATTCGATTCGTAAACTCGTGAGCTAAAAGTAGTAAAAATATAAATTTCTTAATTTTAAAAAGTAAGACTTTGATAATTTTAAAAATTAATAATGACAAATGTTTCTAGTAATGAAGAAATTTTTAATTTGAGCATGAATATAATATTAATTTTGAAATAAATTATTTATTCTTTTAAAATAATAAAAAATGTTTTATATATATTTTAAATTTAGAAAGTTTATTTAGGCTCGACTAAGGCTCGATAAAGTTTGTGAACTTTAAAATATTCGATAAAATTTTTGAATATATTAGTTTATAATCTATGTATTAATTAAATGCGAGAATTTTAAATATGGAAATATTATAATATAGTTTATAATATAATATTAGTTCATAATATATGAATTAAACTTTAATTATTCGATATAAATTATTTTGAACAATAAAATGGAAATGAATTGAATTTTTAATTTATTAAATTCTCACGGAAATTCAGGTATTTAATAAGTTCAATTAAACACTTCTTTGAGGGTAAATTGGATTTTTCTGTTCACTTTTGATATTAGAGTTGTCATTCTTTGGATGAACTTTTAATTTTATGCTATTTTGAATTATTTACTCAAAAAATAACTACCCATATAATTAGATGTGAACAGAATTTTTTGGAATTCTCTGCTTTTATTTTCTGTTGATGCAATGAACCAACGAATTCAATTCATGACTCAAATTCCTCCAAACAAGACACTATAAATTGCACAATTTCATCACCATTTCTTCAAAAATTATTTACCAACATCATGAATTTCGACAGCAAGTCCATGGCTGCCCTTCTCTGCTCTCTCCTGCTTTCTTCCATCTGCTTCACCACAGTCCAGTCCTCCAAAAATGGCGGCGGCATCACCCTCGACTTGATCCACCGTGACTCGAGCCGGTCGCCTTCCTACGACCCCTCCAACACCCGTTTCCAACGCCGAAGTGACGCCATTGATCGTGCCTTTTCACGCCAAGCAGCTCTGGCGTCGTCGCTGTCGGCCTCCCTCGACTCCATCGACGCTCCGATCACTCGCGGCGGCGGAGAGTTTCTCATGAAACTAAACATCGGGACTCCGCCGGTGCAGCAGCTACTCATTGCCGACACGGGAAGCGATCTGCTGTGGACTCAATGCAAGCCATGCACGCGGTGCTACACTCAAGACTTGCCTCTCTTCGACCCTTCTGCATCCTCCACTTACCGCACCATTTCATGCAACTCCGATCTGTGCGCCGCCGCTGGAAGACCCTCATGCGACGGCAAAAACGGCTGTCAGTACAAGAGTGGGTACGGCGACAGTTCATACAGCATTGGAGAGCTGGCAGCAGAAACCCTAACCCTAGACGGGGGCGCGTCTTTCCCCAAGGTCGCCTTTGGGTGCGGCCACCAAAACGACGGCACCTTCGGCCGGGCCGGGTCGGGCATCGTCGGCCTCGGTGGCGGCTCCATCTCCATCATTAACCAGCTCAAGAGCTCCATAGGCGGCAGATTCTCCTACTGCTTGGCACCATCAGCCAACTCCTCCAGCAAGATTAGTTTCGGGAGCGACGCCGTCGTCGGAGGGGGCGGCGCAGTGTCCACTCCTTTAGTAAGGAAATCTCCGGCAACATATTACTACCTCACTTTAGAGGGAGTGACCGTAGGGACGGCGAAGAAGCGGGTCCACGGGAGCAGTAAGGCTGCGGCGGAGGATGGCAACATCATTATCGACTCCGGCACGACGTTGACTTTCATACCGTCGGAGATGTACGCGGGGGTGGAGTCAGCGTTGAAGGATGCTATCTCGGCGACCCCAGTGTCGGACTCAAGGGGGAGGTTCAAGCTATGCTATAAAGGTGGTGGGGAGGGGATAAGCTCACCGCCCATAACAGCGAATTTCAATGGTGCGGACGTGATTCTGCCGGCAGAGAACATTTTCTTGGAGGTGGAGGAAGGGGTTTTCTGTTTGACACTGGTTCCGGCGGATGATCTGGCTATATTTGGGAATTTGCATCAGGTAAATTACCAGATTGGGTATGATCTGGTGGAGGAGAAAGTCACCTTTCTGCCTGCTGATTGCTCCAAATCCCAGTGACGGTCTCCTGCTGATCAAGATAATAAACTTTCTTTCTGGTTTTTATATTTTTATCTTTATTTTGATTTTACATGTTTACTTTGTGTTTTCTGAGTGTGGTATGATATTCTTGTAAGTCATCTCAGTTTATTTCCATTTTATATTTGAGCACCAAGTCATGTCAATTTCTTATCTTCTCCTTAAAAATTAAAATTATAAAAAAAAAAAAAAAAAAAAAGTCATGTCAATTTATTTACAGCACCCATATTGTGCTTCCCTTACCCAATCAAACAATGACACAAGTTAGTTTAAATTTTTTATTTTTATTGTTTTATTTTTAATTAAAATTTCCAATATTATACATGTTATTTATGAAATAATTATTACTAACTATAACAATTAAATTGTAATACTTAATTTATAATTTATCTACATTTTTTATCCTATTAGATTCAGTTTTAAAATAATGATAATTTGTTATTATTTGTATTGTCATAAATAAAAATAATTATTTATATAAATATTTATTGTTAATTCATTATTTTAATTGAGAAATGAGTTAAGTATTATTATAGTATTATTATAAATTTTAGTTATTATTCTATAATTAGTTTTTATAATATTTAAATTAAAATTAAAAATAATAACAAAAATTTAAATATCAAAAAATTGACATGTGCGGTGGGGGTGAACACAACACCCTACTGTGCACCCCCAACCAATTATACAATGCCACAAGTAGGGCTGACAATTTCTGACACGACACGAACACGTACGATAATAGCGAGCACGAATACGACACGAATTCATTAAGCTCAAACATGATAACAATACGACACGATAACAACACTACACGATAATGACTCGACACGATAACGATCTGCCTTACAGAAATTGCCAGGTGTACACTTAGGACTAAAGAATTTTGATTCGACGCGATAACACGACACGAACACGCACGATAATAATAGGCACGAACACGACACAAACCTGTTAAGCTCGAACACGACACGAACCCGTTAAGCTCAAACACGATAACGACCCGATACGATAAGACACGACACGATAACGACTCGACACGATAAGACACGACACGATAACGACCCAACACGCATGAATTGCTAGCCCTAGCCACAAGTCAATTTTGATCGATGGGTTTGATATTCTTTTTACTATTTTTGGGATTTTTTTTATTATTCCAAGATTTAATCAACCAAAAGTAAATACTCCTTCAGTTCCGATTATATAGTTCGAGTTACTATTTTAGGTGTTTCAATTATATAGTCCAATTTCTATATTTGTATTGTTTTTATATGGTCATTTACCATTACATCCCTGAATAGAATTGGAAAATGAGCATATTAAATGTAATATTATGAAAATGAGAGGTTAATTAATGCTTTAAATAAGGGTATTGTTGGAAGTTTGTTTAAATATTTAATAATTTTTTACAAACGTGCGAGATCAAACTGGACTATATAATCGGAACGAGGGGAGTAATATTATTGGAGTTGTGGATTCCAACACCAAGAAAAAGAAATCCCAAACATAGTTAATGATTGGAAGAGAGGACAGAAAAATCAAAATATTTGTCTTATACTCTCTATGTCTCAAATTAGTAGTCTGATTTGCTTTTGGCACAATAACCAAAATATATAAGTGTAAAACGAGTAGAGTAAAATTAATATTTTATTATTAAGTATAAAAAAGTTATTATTTTTAAATAGAAAACTACTAAATTAGAACGTACGAAAATAGAAAACAAGACTATTAAAATGGGATATGGGATGGATGGAGTAGATATTTTAGTCTCAAGTCCCAACTACACTAAAACCTCTATAAAATAAACTATAAAATTTCACCAATTTAAAAAAATATTATTATATTGTTAAATTAATATTATATTAATTAACAGCGAGTTTTAAACCTCAACACATTTAGTACATATGTATTGAAAATAAATGAATTCATATACATTTTATTGATCATATTCATGCATCAATCAATTCTTTGTAATTAATTAAATATATTCATGAATACATCTATCAATTTATTTAAAACGTATATCAATTAAATAGTTTTATAGCCAATTAAATATTTTCATAAATATGATAGATGAAACATATACTCCCTCTGTCCCGCCAGATTAGTCCATATTTTCATTTTCGTCTGTCCCACCAGATTAGTCCACTTTCCTAAAATGAAAAAAAAATCTTCTTACATCAATAAAATATTAATTCCACTACACTCACAAACATTGGTTTCTGTGCCGAAACCAAACTGGACTAATCTAATGGGACGGAGGGAGTATTATATAAATTTCATATAAAAATGAAATAATTCATAACACTCAACCATATCTTCTCATCTAAAAGACATCACAAGATCATCCATATATAACCAAATATATAAAACATTATGTGACAATAAGAGAGACCATCCCACAGAGAGCAGCATATGACCAACTCCCCTTATTTTTATACGATTAAAAAAAAATCAACTACAAACATCGATCCTTCAATATAATTTAACTTCAACCGTTTCATATACAAATTGATCATGAAGAATTACAACTTACGCAAGAAGAAAAAGTTGAACCTGATGAGTGGATGGATATTAAGATAAGTGATACCCTTCAGTTTTGGTGTTGCTTCTGATCTTCGTTGTCAATCCGAGCTTGAGTCGTAAAAATCACTCGGGCAAGGGGTCATGATCTCGGATTCGAGTGTTTGGACTACCTGCTGCATGGTTGGGCGATCCTCAGGGCATGAGGAAACACATTGGATGGCTACTGAAAGTAGAGCGTCAAAGGTTTCTGCCTGCACTCTTTCACAGTGTGGATCAACTATTTCTCCTTGTCTGTTCTCGGATACCAGATAATTTAACTGAAGCAAATACAGTTTCATACCGTCAGAAATTCTAGCCGACTGCTTATTGGGAAACCTCAAAGGAGTAGAGTATTAAAACGAAATATCATAAATTGGAAAGGAGTAGTCATACCCATCCAACAATGTTAAGGCCCTTCTCAATGAAGGATGCATCAGTCGGCCGCTTTCCACTCACAATTTCGAGCAGCAAAACCCCAAAACTATAAACATCAGTCTTTTGAGTAGCTCTACCACTCTGCATATACTCTGGACAATAATATATTGGCAAAGAATTTAGCATCAATAAGAGGAGAGAGAGAGAGAAATTCTCATAACAGAATGAAGCAATGACAAGCTAGAAATAACAGAGATTTGTGGAGTAGAGCTTGATTAAACAAACATCTACACCACTTTCAGAACTTTTGCACTTCAAATTCCATGCAAAGTAACGAGATGAATCAAAATTAAAATTTAATCAACTAAGTCATCAGAGTTTTAGCATGAAGATGAGGAAAATGACATCATGAATTACAATCATAAGTGAAACAAGAATTGCATATGTATCCATCTTCAGATCAAAATTTGAAAATCACACTCCGAATCTTTGCCAATTACACTCACTGGAAAATGTTGAAAGACAATGATCTAAAGACTTGAAAATTATGGCACATACCTGGAGCCAAATAACCAAATGTCCCAGCAACAATTGTAGTTATGTGGGATTGCTCATCCTCCAATAGCTTAGCCAGTCCAAAGTCGGAAACTCTAGCATCAAAATTTGCATCAAGCAAAATGTTGCTTGACTTGATGTCCCGGTGGATAATTCGTGGCGAACAATCATGATGCAGATAGGCTAGGCCCTTTGCAGTTCCCATGATAATATTTAATCGAGTCTCCCAATCAAGTTGCTCTGCTTTCTCTGCAAAAAGGGTAATTATTATAGCAACAATGCTAGAGAATCAAAGAGACAAGTGATTTACACTTATAGCGACAAACGAATGGTATCCTTATAAAGTACTTGAGAAGGACTTCAACAATTATAGTAACTGACTTGATACTTTTGAAGGGTTATAAATATGGAATGCAATGAGAAGTTTGTAGCCAAAAAAAGACTCAAAAACCGGGGCAGTAAAATCCCACTAAATCTTAATCATATAATGTGTTTCATGAATATTAGTCTCGGTACAAATTTGATGCACTTCAGAAAATACATGATTTCAATTATAGCAAATTCAAAGCAATTTCCAGATCAAAGAACTTTAAAGCATAAAATACAAAATATAGGTCTAACCATGAAGAGCTTCATCAAGGCTGCCTCCTGATAGGAAATCATATATTAATAATTGGGATGTCGGGGAATTGCAATATCCTCGTAAGTTTACAAGGTATCTGTGTTTGATGCTTCCAAGAATTCCAAGCTCTCTCTCAAAAAAGCGATTAAAGCCATCATTGACCTTAAAAATCCTTTTTAAGGTGAATAGATTGCCATCGTCCATAGTGAGTTTGTAAACAGTTCCAAAACCCCCAGCACCAATTACATGATCTTCATTTAAGGTCTCTAATTTTTTAATGATGTCCTTTGAAGAATATGGTAGGTCTCCCTGAAATATTACAACTGAGGTTCCTGAAGGATATAATTCACAAACATAGTGCATGGAGAATTATCAGATAAGAAATTTTAAATATAATTGCAAGAATGTTAATCTGATGTGTACCTTCACTAACATCCACTGCAAGGCTTTTGCGATCATTTTTACCAAGCTTCTTATATAGGAAACAACCCCAGAAGCACATAAGGGCCACCAGAAGCAAGGCACCAATAGTGGCCAGTGCACTGATAAGAAGCCTCCCCGAGTATTTCTTCTTGGCTTGAAATTGAGCTAAAATCACCACAAAAATCCAAGGTCATGCAATGCTTCAAAAAAAGGACAGGACTGAAAACATATGATTAGAGCAGAGATGCACATGATTTTATTCAAGTACCTCGCATTCAGCGTAGCAGTTGTCTTTGGTAAAATGTACAGAAATGCAATCAATGTCCTACCACTATAACATTAACTGTAAATAGTAAACTTGATAATTTTTTTGATAAAAATTAAAATTTCACCTTGCCGAAGTATAGCATATGGAGTTTACATTGTATTTTAGGACATCCCTTCATTTTCCTGACATGGAAGATGCAATTCTCCAAGTTTTATGCATCTCAATGTTGACAAACCATGTGGGGTGGCTTAAACTAATTTTTTAAAGCAAAGCATGAATTATGCACATGCTACAGTAATAAGCTAATGAAAGATAGATCATGATAGTATTACATTTCTGAATCAAGTATGAAACCAAAAATATCATGTTGAGGCTAATAAGCTGACTTTATCACCTGCAAATTTAATGTGTAACACCTAAACTACAAGAACCACATGGTTTAGATCCAACAGATACTTGTTTTAAGCCCATAATGAGAATTTTTTCTCTTTCAGAACAAAAAATAAAATAACCTAGCAAAAGTCAACAGTACATTCACATCAGCCTGCAGGCCGCTAGAAAGCAATAATTTGAAGGCTGTCAAATATTTCCGATGAGTTCTGAGAACCATCCATCCAGTTTAACTAAAAAAGCCTGATTAATACATATCTGACCTAATCGAAATAGCAATTCAGCTACACCCCAAATCCTTGAAGAGTTCTAAACTAACAATTTAAAGAATGGGAAGGGCCAACATCAAAACTCACTAGAAATGATATTGACTTAATAACTAGCCACCAAATACCTACATTTCTGGTAATAAACATTACACCAGAACATGGTACCTGAATCTAAAGGTTGTGAAGATGATGAAGTACTACCACCATAAGTCTTGCATATTTTGATTTGTTTGCCACACAACCCCCGGTTTCCAACGAAGCTGCCAAGAGAACAGAAATTCAATGTACCAATGAGAGTGCCCATCAAACAGGAAATGAAAGCAAAGAGGAATAGCTTGAAAGATCTCATTAGGACCAGGTTAAATCATGACAACTCGACAACTCGGTAATGCCAAAACGAAGAAAGCTGCTTTATGCATAACATATTAAAATCAGTTATTGCATAGTAATCCAGTCCTTTGAACACTAACTAGTAACCAACATGCTCATACTTGCTATTTGTGAATGAAAATATGCACTATCTAACTGTTTCCAGCCCTTAACTAATCGGCTAGGGCATGCACTCTGATCACTTTTTTTAGCCTTCATTTTCAGGATGGCATACATAGCACAACTCAAACTAACAATAGCCTTGTTCTGGGAAGAAAAAAGAATAGCGAGAAAAAAGAAACAAGTGGGAGTGTAAGAGAATAATGAATTCCTTCATTTCAATTTGCTAGCATCAAAAGTTAGAGAAGTGGTTAAAGAAATAAAATAATTATTCATCCTTAGATTTCTTCGTTACTACAGTTTCCTACTGAAGTGCGAACACTTCAAGTATAGTATAACAGAATCAACCACTCACTGTCAAGCAACACAAGCAGCTTCAAGGCTGGTAGAAACTAGGAAGTTGAGTATCAAAGTACAAGCAGAAAAAATAAGAATGAAGGCCATGTAGTTAAAAACAAAATTCATCACTCACGAGTCATTCTGGAAGTTCACAAGAATACCATCAGAAGGTATATACCCCACAAGAAAATTTGTTGAAACATTGCTTCAGACATCAGAGATAAACAGTTAGGCTAATGAAAAAATATATAAGAATAAAATGACTTAAAAAATCAACGCCACTCACAAACTTGAAAGCTTGTACAAATTTCCAAGTGAAGCAGGTATGTTTCCACTAAGAGAGTTGCTTGAGACATCCCTACATAAAGGAGCATAGTAATAAATTACTAACTTTTAGAAGTGGAGGAGGCTTTCACTCAATCAATATGTTCATGAGCTGACACAATTGAAAAATAATCATTTCTCATAGAGTATTGAGCAATTGACTAATCATTTTCATCAGGAAATATAGAATTTTCTGCTTTCGGGAGAAATCATCAACTCATAATCTAAGAGTTTATAAATATATCTAACGATATAAAGATTGCTAGCGAAATGTAACTTGGACGTAATTAGAAAGTTTTCTTTTTAACATTAAATAACACCTTTACAGCAAAGAACAGTCTTGTTCCCTGACTCCATTAAAAAGGGATAGAAGCTAACAGTTTAAGCATACAAATATAGAAAATTCAGTAGTTACAGTTACATACAAATTCTCAAGCTGAGACAGGTTTCCGAGTTCACTTGGAATCGCTCCACTTAAGTAGTTGCCCTGCAGAAACCTGCGCGAATAGGAAATAAATATTACCATGCTTCATCCATACTACACAAAAGATAAACAAATGCGAAGCGGAAAAAGGCAATGACATAAATACAAAATCTTCAGTGATCTCTACATCATTATTCTGCTAGTCAAGGATCATCACAAAAAGTAAGACAAATACGCTGAGCTAAATCCAGCATGCCTCTGAACAGTCCATTCTGAATTTGTAACAACTAAAGGAATATCTAATTTTTTTATATAAAAATAATAAAAATAAAAAAACTGTAGAAGAGACTGCTGCAGAAACACCTCTTCCATCAAGACTGAAGTCCTAATTTCTGCACATAGCTAGAAGAATTAAACTAACTTCACTTTCTTTCTTTCTAGAAATGAATAATCAAACATTTATAGTAACATTAGCAAGAGTTTCTGCATGTGAGAAACAGACATATCAAAGCTTTCACTTGCTTAATTTGGTCAAATACTGAATATAGGAACTTTTTAGATTTCAGCATAATCATATCATATATATAATATGAGCAGAATTCAAATTAGAACTTCAAAATCTCGTCAATCTTGAGAACAGAGTAGAAGTTAAGATAGAAAACTTACATTGACTGCAGCTGTTTACAGTTCCCCAGTTCTGAAGGGATAGCCCCATAAAAGTTGTTATCATGAAGAACTCTACAAAGAAGTAGTTCATGTCATTACCAGAAGGAGGTTCAATCCAGCTATAAAAGAAGGAGAAGCAAAAGATGCATACAGAAGCTTCAGGCTTTCTAATTTTCCAATGTCAGCAGATATTGATCCACTCAACTTGTGGTTTGGTAGGATTCTGCACCATATAATGTGTCATTCATACTGCATCTAGCTTTATGCACAACATTCAACTTTTAATTAAATCAATTTGCACTTCCTTGTATTTTTTCAAGCCGAAGAAACAGCAAGGTCATTTCAAGTAAGAATGAAAAAACTGAGAGGATTAATTGAGGCACCAGTTCTCATAATAGATTAATTGCAACGACAGGAGCACTGAAAAAGTGTTTTATGGTTTTTAAAATAGAAAATTATCTTCTGAAGCATAAAGGAACTCACAAAGCTGTAACTCTCTTCGACTTGGAGTCACATCTTACTCCTCTCCACCCACATGGGTATGCATCCTCTGGTCTCCACTGCTGCAGAATACCATCTGAACTAATTATGGCTGTCCTAAAGTTGACAAGAGCTTGACCTGAAAATCAAAAGGCTAAAGTGTAACCATTCTTTTTTTTTGAAGTAATGCCTCCAGGATTTCCATTGACCAGGGTTGTCTTTGCAGTCCAGCACAAGTAGAGAATTAACACGATTCCAACCTCATGACCTTTCCATACATCAACTCTTAACATAGTTCTAGCAAATAAACTAATAAAGAAAGAGAATTTCTTGATAATATGAAATAAAAGTTAACTACTTGAAAGAAGACACCTTTTGTACTATTCTCTTTGTTTGAACATGTGATTACATAACTTAGTCAGGCAGAACTCAGCCGTGTCATCTCTCACTCTACTAAGTTAAACAGAAAATATGTTGAATGAATGATTAACCAGCATACCGTCAGGACTGAGAGCTTCAGGTACATTTGCTAGATTGTAAAGCAATATAGTCCATAAAAGCAACTGCTGAAAGTTCACAGGGAAGCTGCCCATTGTGTTGTTGGTCACACATTATAAGATAAGCATGAATCATCAGGGAAGTAGAGCTGTAAAATAATTCCGCAGGACATCTGCTAATTAAATTGGTTATTTAAAGAGCAGCCAGTTTACGAGGTTACGCAAAAGAACCTCCTGAAAAATAAAATTAATAATATTGTTAGCTGTACACGGTAAGATATACCAAAAGTTGAGAAAGCCTACTCGTGAAGGGAATTTCAGTTACAATGCAGAATGCAGAAACTTAACATTTTCCCTGTGCATGATCACCTATCTAGAGTCAAGATCAGATGCACCCAGTTTTCAAATGATTCAAGCGCAATATTGTCAATTGAGATTTTCAGCAAACGCTGCATTTTCACATGAAACTGTGATTTTTATTACACTTTGCCAAACATGTTTTGGTTAACGATTTGCACCTCTTGCCAGGCTTGCAATTTGCAACCAAAACGGCATGTTTCCAGTGCCAGACATCATCTGCACATTGGATCTTTAGGGATTTCAGATCAGAATGAACAGTGGATATTGGAGAATCCACCAACATAACAAATATCATCTCCGAGGAAAAGGAAAAAGTCATGGTTGAATGTCATACGAAACATGTCCATCGGCATGATGACAAAACAGCAGAATATAGGATCAAAAAGACCGCCATTTAAATAGTTCAATAAATGTCATTGTTCATAATTCAACCACATGAATTCCCTTCTCACCTCATTTCCGCTAATTAAACCAGCATCAAGTGCTAAACCAATGCACACCTTTCAGAAGCGCTAAGCACAAGCATACTAGAGAAAGTTAATGTCTATACTCCCCAGACAAGATCCCCCGGTAAACAGGATTTACTCTAGACAGTTACAACTATGATACAAAATGCACATCCAGATTTCGAAATACAATAAACAAAGTAAATAAATGAATACCTAAGATGACAGTAGTTATCGCATGCTTGATCCAGTGCAATTTCAACTCAGCTAGGCCTAGGAGAGAGAGAGAGAGTGAGACATGAAATCCACGATGGAGTTGTGCAGATGGGCAGTGGTACTGGTACCAAACAAATAATTACAGGCCTCTCTCTAAACCAAAACTGTACGTGTCTCTGCGCGTAATGCGTGCATGTACAAAGAGTCGAGTGGAGAGCGCTGGATTTGAGTGAGAGAGGTCTAGTCTAGTCTAGAGAGAGAAAGGGGGAGGAGTGATAAAATTCGGATTTCCGAGAATTAATAAGGTAACGAGTTTCTGCCAGTGGAGGCAGCACGGCACGTGCGACCGCGATGCTTCGCTCGTGTGACCGACGCCGGCGCTGCGCTGTAAAGCAGAATTAAAGATTAGATATTTTTTTTGCCCGTCAAAACTGTTCTGGTTTTTCATTTCGCCCCTTCAATTATATGTTCTGTGTCGTTTTGCACCCTAAGAAATTGCAATATATTATATTGGAATTCTTTATTCTAAAAATATTATTGAAACTAAATTGAGTGTCACTACCAAACAACATATATATATATATTCAGATTTTTCATCTTCATGAAAATTATTTTTATCTTTAGAGACTATTGCTGGCTGGCGGCGGCGGTGGAAGCTGCACTACTGAGCTCATCTCTCTCACTCCTAAAGTTGAATGCCAAGCAAGGTTTTTGATTCTCTGTGTAGCCCCATATCTCCACCACATCTCCTGCTTGAGCATTGTTTCGAGCCACCACTCTCCACCAATCCCCCCATTTGATCACTATCAACTTCAACATCGCCCATTTCGTTAATCCCATGTTCTCGTACACCTCTCCTCCTCCATCGATCCCCAAAATCTTGATCCCGCCATTCACCGCCTCCTCCTCTCTCAAGAACTCCATCACTCTCTCTCCTCTCGCCACCAACACGCTGTGATTCCCTTTCTGCACATCGGAGTCCTCCAACTTCTTTCGAAACAAGAAAACTGGTCCACTTCCGCCGCGTGATTTTAGGGTTTGAAACAGCCCTGGGATTCTCTCTATAGGAATTAACGGCCGTTGATTCTCGTCTTTCCTCCGTTTCCGCTTGGTTACTGTAGTGCTACGGCTACCAGGAAGGCCCAGACTCAATGTTTCGTCACCAGTACTAGCACCAAAGAAATAGGGCCGAGACCATCGAAGAGGCGGCGTCGGAATGCGCATCACAGGTACTGGAATACACCCAGCAGAGTTTCTTGGAAACAAACTCAACGTCTTGTCTGCGCCGTTAATCTCATCATCAGTAACTGTTTCGGATGCCTGGGCATGATCGGGTTGAGGGAAATAATTTTCTTGAATAAAAAGTGGGAGAGGAATTGAATTGGAGACTCTTGAATTAACAGTAGATAATCTTAGCTCGGTGTCGACATTTTCATCTTCTTGAATCAAAGAGAACGTCATCCTTCCTCCACCAGCCGACGAACTCATCTCCGGCCAACTCCCTAAACCCTAAACTCTTGATTCATTCTTCATTTTTTCTTGAATCAAAGAGAACGTCATTTTGCTTGCAGTCTCTCTCGAACAATGAAGCAAGAGAGTTTTTATGCATGTATGATAGAAAATAGTGTTGAAATATAATAATGGTGTGTGTGTATATATATAGAATTTGGAAGTAATATATGCCTAACCATATCAAGATTCCATTTTTTCTTGGTCTTCATTTTGTGAAGTGTGTTTGTATATTGAAATTATATATATTTATTAGGAATCGAATTTCAGAAAGTTTGTTCAAGAAATTAGTATATTATTAATACAACAAAAGGGACATAGCTTGGTTTCCTTGAGATTTTTTTGAATTCAACTCCAACTCAGAGACATATATATGTATGAATCAAATTCTCTAATATAAAATGATGTTTCATTTTTTATATTATATAATGGTAAATTTTTTCAAAATTTTCTTTTTTTGAAATAATACATTTATACATATTATTATCTATATATATTAAAAGTATTGTATTTTTATAATTACTTTTCTCCCAAAAAAAAAAAACAACATTATTAAATAGTTTTTTATTTAATTTAAATTACTAATGTTTATATCATATTATATTATATTTATTCACAACAAATCTCAATAAATTAGTATTTTATAGAACATTATATTTTCACTAATTTTGTTTTATTTGTTTAAATAAGAGTGTAATTTATTTTATAGAATTTTTAAAAAACTTAAAAATATATAATATCGTTTATAATATTATAATATAAAATATTATTATAATTGGCACAAACGGGTGTAAAGCTAGTCTATCTATATAATAAAAATAGAGAATGAAAACATAATATTTAAGGCAAATACGCACAGTGAAGGTGTGCAAAAATTGGACAAAGGAAGAGAGGAAAGTAGCAGAAGACGAAGAAGGGATGACGAGGGGGAAACAGAAGATCGAGGCTCAGAAAAAGAACGCTGAGAAGAATCAGAAGGCCAAAGGCTCACAGATCGAAGCCCGCGCCGTCGGCCTCCAAGTCGTTTGTCCCATTTGTCGAGTAATCTCTCTTTCTCCCCCTCACATCATGTTACTGCTGTCTAAATGTATGTTGAGATCTTATTGAGATTTTCCCAGTTATTTGGCTGCTCTAGGTTTGCCAATTGAATTTGTTTTAAAAAAAAAAAAAAAGAAACTACCTTTAATTATCTGTTTTATTGTTCTTTCTTTATGATTCTTGGGTTTTGCATTTCTTGGTCAATTATTCTGTGAATGATTTCAATTTGAGGATTGCACTGCATAAACATATATTGGATCTAAATAAGCGTTGGATTATTTGAATGGGTGAGAATTGTTGTTTATTTGTAGCTTGGAATTAGAATGATGAGTTTCTTGTTTGTAGATATCGGTGATGGTGCCTAGCTTTCGATAGAATAAGGTTCTGTGTTGAAATTAATTGTGGGGCAGAGTGGCAATGCGGAGTTAAAACCAAATTTTTCGACGCTGCATTTGTTGGGATTCTTAATTGCTGTAGAATTGATATAAACTCTATGACTTGTTAGAGCTATGAAATCCACATTGACATAGTTTTTGCAGAGTCCCATTCTCTGCTTTCTCCCTATCTGTTATCTTCTTACGTTGAGGATGCACCGGCCCATCTCTTTAACATGTGCCGCCCCCCCCCCCCCCCCCCGGAACTGCAGCAACAACCTCATTTCTTTCTTTCTTTCTTTCTTTCTTTTTTTTTGTCCAACTTTCTGCTTAAGCAATAGTTTTCCATGCTCTTATATTAGCATGATCACAGAATAAATGGTCTAGGCATCCTACATTTCTTGTTGTGCTATGCTTGATCTTTCAATTTGCATTTCTTGGAATGGAAACCATTTTTCGTAAACTTCCTCTCAAGAGACATTTTACATGAGAAGACCTTCTTTCCATTTCTTATATTTTTTTTTCTCCATCGAAAAACAATGAATTGATCTGAGAAGTTCACCGTGCTTTTCAGATGTTTCTCTTTATGAATTTACTTTGTAAGTAACGTTTTCAGCTGGCGTTGCAGTACACCACTATCTGTGTTCTACTCTTATGATCCCAGCAGTTGATTTTTCTTTCTTGTGCTGTGATTTTCTGGTATATTTGAGCAATATTATGCATGATATTGTATTAAAGTTTGATGTGCGAATTGCATAGTTCTGGTGTTGTGTTTTACTTCAGCTTTGGTGTTGAATATATGGTATTGAGACAAACCTTGAAGCATTTCTTTAAGATTATTTGAAATGTACTATACCTTCTCCGGTCTCAATGATATTGTTTGCTGTGCTTGCTCTATCTACTAGCCCCTAATGGTTAACTTTCCCAATAACGGTTTGAACTTTCAGACCCAGCTAGCAAATCAGAATCAGCTTGTTGATCATTATGGCTCGAAGCACCCGAAAGAAAAGCCTCCAAGCAACTCGGGGTAACAGCTTTTTACTCTAGAATTCCTGGTTTCTCCAGTCCAGATCTTGCGTCTTGAGAAAAAAATGTAATTCAAAGTTTCAAATATGTGTCCACCAAGGAATTCACCTGTTCTGTTTATAAGAGTGTAACTTTATCACCTCATGTTTGGGAGGATGTGTACCATTGAATAAATTTCCCTCTGTATTTCTCACTTCATATAATCTTCCCTAGGAATAATACTGGTTGATATGGGTTGTGACACAGTAGCATTGTTGTTGGTGTTGCTTCTAGTTGGCGTAGAAAGGATTGTAAGAAACTTGAAATACCCTAACAGATGCAAATATGAATGACAGATTCAGCATTCCCAGAAACACAACTCAATATCTATTCTTACACTTGAGTTTTTCACAACAATGCTTAGGTGGTTGTCTACAATTATAGATAGTTAGTGCAGCCCAATGTTTTTCTTATCCTTTTCACTGTCCAAAAATATGTGTTGCCAAGATATGAGGCATTGAATAATGATATTAAGGGCTCCCCTCGTCGACGAGTTGGTTCAACAGTGCTGTGACTAGGGCATCCCTTTGTTCGGCTCGCCTCTCTTCTCTCTCTTTCCTTTCTTCCTCCTTCTCTCTCCAAGCTTGTTCCATCATCAGAGCCTCTCTCTCCAGCTTCTCCATCCTTTGCCTCCATTCCTGCTCCAGCCGTTCCCTCTCCTCCGCACGCCTCTCCATGGCCGCCCTCCACTCCATATCGATCATCTGTTGCTGCTTGCTAAAACTCCTCATTATCTCATGAAGGGTGTTGAGATTGCTGCTGCCATTCTTGTTCACATTTGTAGCAGGGTCCCCATTTTGTTTCATCTTTCGCCGCTTATCTCCCACAGCTTTTTGTTCTGGAACAACTTCTCTCCCTTTTCCAGCTCCATGGTTAACAACCTCTATCTCCTCTTCATCTTCCTGCTCCTGTATAAAATCTTCACATGATTGATCCTCCAAACCATCATTAAGCCTCTTTCCTCCTCTCCCGGCCTCAGCCTCGACCTCAACCTGAGATTGCTGCATTCCGGTGGCTCTTTCATCAAACACTGCATTGAAAAATGATTCTTGCCCCTGTGTCTGAAAGAGCACCAGATGGATTTTTTCATTATTCAAAGAAACAGAATCAAGAAACCATCACAAACAACTAATGCAGCAGCTGACCTGGCATCCATGAACAAGATTTTCCCACTTGAATCTGCAGTGATGAGCAGTCCTGGTGTAGCCCTTGTCCCGGATTCTCTCAGCAACCAATTCCCACAAAGTGGTGTTCATATGACCTTGTGCAAATGCCCATTCGAGCTGAGCCCTTATCTCCATCAACTCCCTCGTTTCTTGGTTGCTCCACTCACTCTGACTCTGAGGGTCTCCCCCATCACCCGATGGAGAAGGCTGGATGGGGATCATCACCATCTGCATCTGCTGGTTGCCTGCATTTCCGATGAAGCCTGTCATGATTTTTTAAGGTTGAAATGAGAAGCAATATTACAACATGTGTTTTAATGCAGGATGTTATTTTATTTTATTTTTGGAGAAAAGTACAAATGTTTGGTGGTTGGTGGCAGAGCAATTCAATAGGGGATAAGATTTGTTTATTCATAATAATCGATTGATTCCTTTTTAGTATAAATTAGTCAACTTTAACCCTTTTGTGATTGTTTTTGCCAATATATTATTAGCATTTTTACATTAGTAATATTAAAATATGTGGAATTGAGACAATTATTTGGGGTGAGATTTTCTTACACGACAATGCAACGACTAGTACACGACTTGAGATATCAATTTTCAAATAAATGACAATCATTTCGAGCAGATGAGATGAGGGAAACCAATGTCAAAAGTGAAATCATTAATTAGAAAACGACATCTTTAAATTAATATTTTATCTCTAAGTTTATTACATGACACAATGTAATTGCAAGTCCGGAATAACTTTTATTTCAACGCTTTCTTCCAAAAATAAAAATTTAAAAAAAATCATTTATTTCAACGCTAATTAATGTCACCTATGAAAGCAGCAGCAGGGAAGCAAGTCAACAACAAAGAAAGTGCCGAAAAGTCTCAATTGGGACACCTAATTAATAAATTATGAGTTCTAAATTCTTTGAAGACATTTGATTATGTAACTTTAAAATTAATGATTTTTTTTTAAAAAAAAAAAATATGAGAGTAGGTTTTTTTTTTATCCTACTGTTAAAAAAAAAGCATCAGTTTTGGGGCAATATATTTCCAAATAATTAATTACTACTACTATTTTTTTAGGAAAGACTAGTTGGGCTGAAGTCCAGACCTACTGGAATGTCCGAATCAGAGCCCCTTGGGCTGCATTTTATTACAAAAGTCCAATAAAACAATATAAGAAAAGAGGAGTGCCAATTACAAATATTTGTTATATAATTTTTCTTAGAATAAATGCATCGATTCCTCATTCCCTATCTATGAAAAGCAGAAATTAATTTTGTTCCAATATATAGGTCATTGAGATTTATCTCAACTTTTTTTTTGGGAAATTCTATCCCAATTTAATAAATTACAGAAAGTTATCCCAATTTTTCATATAATTGAATTTTACCATATTATTTACTTTTATTAATTAAAAATATTTTAAGTAATCGACGAAATTAAAAATATGTTGAGTCACACATTACTAAAATTGATTAATTCATAACCATAATTTTTGTTTTTATAATGTCACACGGCGTATTTTTATCCTCATCAAGGAACCATAGTATTTTTCACTAATAAAAGCAAACAATAGTGCAAGATTCCATAATATAAAAAAGTTGGGATAAATTTATTTAATTTGTCAAACATTGAGATATAATTCATTAATAAAAAAATATATTTAAGATAAATTTCTTAATTAACTGATTCATTGGAATAAAATCAATAATTTTTCCCGAATAAATATACCATTTCACATTTTGTGATAATTTTACTTGCTTTGGAATATTTTATAATGCGAAGCACTGCATAATTTTATTTTCTGTTTTATAGATGAATGTGACAAGTGGAATTAAAAAAATTGAATAAAAGGATATTATGAAATGGAGAATCGTTTGATTACATATAGGCCGGCAAAATCTTATTGCCAAATCAGGTGAAAATGAAAGTAAGTTCAATTTCTTAGGTCTAATAGGTTGGTTGCCTTACCATTTAATTTTCCAACATCACATAGATGAGCACTTCCATTTTATTTATTTTTTTTGGTATACATAAATATCACCCAACGATCATCCTCATTTGGGAGCACGGTGTGAATGGATCTAAGGATAGGTGAGACCACGATCATCCTAAACACACAATTGGTCCGAAAACCCACGAACGAAGAGTCACTAATGGACCTGACCCCCGCCCCAACTATAGGACACCAAGTCCAGGCCCTGCACGGAGCAAAGATCTGACTCTTCGTCCCTTCACCTCAAAAAGCTCACTTTTACGTAACGAGTATTGGAATAAAGTTATAATTTACGGCTATTGTGGCATAGGTCATAAGCTATCGAATCCATTTGTTAAAAGTGCAATCATTATTGGAAATAGCAACCTATATTTTTCTTCTTAACAACTTCATCAGCTGGCAGAGAATCTGCATCCTTTGTGGCCACTCCGTCAGCAGATTTGGAGCAGGGGTTGGTAGCTCTTCAAAGAGGACATAGTCTACTTCTAATTGTTCGAAGAATATCAACAATTTATGTGACCACCGCTTATAGTTCGAACCGTCCAACAATTCTAATTTTGATAAATCGGGCAGAGAACAAGTAGCAGTAATAGCCATGAAATCACTTTCAAATTGTTAGCGGGGAAAACAAATTTAATAGACTTCACCACTAGGCAAGGACTTTCATCAAACACCTTGTGCCCAAAAACAAATGCAAGATTCAGACTAGAAAAAGTGCATCCAGAATTGCAGACCATAAAACATTTGAAACTTAAAACTGAAAGCAGCAGATATAATCAAACCAACAGCAAGAAAACCCGACAGTAACTTGACGAAACAATAAATTGATACCACTTGTAAATTACGTAGAAGAGTTGTGGCATGGATGGAACTCCATTGCCTTGAAAGTGATTTCGGCAGATTGTGGTACACGTCTCTACCAGTCGTTCACTCCCCAAAGTTACACAGATGTTTAATTAAATTGCCCAACAGATAGAAGAAACCGTAATGGAAGAAAAGAGAATAGATTTCTATAATATTTTTTTATATCTAACAAGAATCAAGATGGAAGAGTATATATAGAAGAGATATATCGATTTTTCTGTTGATCTACTTCAATGTGCTGCCAACAAAATAGGAGCAGCTCAAACCATCCTCCACATACACCAACAGACGTGTCAAAATAAAAGGGAAGGAGTGAGGGTTAATAAATTGGAAGAAGTGTTAAAAAATATGAAACACACTTTTACTCACTTTAAAAAAAACGTGAAATGAAAAACTAAAGAAGAGGTAAAATACATGTTTCCATTTCTAACAATTTGTTAGCGGGAAAACAAATGAAATAGACTTCGCCACTATGCAAGTACTTTCATCAAACACCTTGTGCCCAGAAACATGTAAGATTCAGACTAGAAAAAGTGCATCCACAATTGCAAACCATATAACATTTGAACATAAAACTGAAAGCAACATATAAAGTCAAACCAACAACAAGAAAACTCGACAGCAACTTGACGAAACAATAAATTGATACCACTTGTAAATTACGTAGAAGATTTGTGGCATGGATGGAACTCCATTGCCTTGAAAGTGATTTTGGCAAACTGTGGTGCACGTCTCTACCAGTCGTTCACTCCCCAAGGTTACACAGCGACCTCCGAACTCGTGCACTCGAGGTAGAAGGTTTGGAGATGTTTAATCAAATTGCCCAGCAGATCGAAAAAATCGTAAGGGAAGAAAAGTGAATAGATTTCTATAATATTTTTTTAAATCTAACAAGAATCAAGGTGGAAGAGTATATATAGAAGAGATATATAGATTTTTCTGTTGCTCTACTTCAACATGCTGCCAACAAAATAGGAGCAGCTCAAACCACCTTCCACATACACCAACAGACGTGTCAAAATAAAAGGGAAGGAATGAGGGTTAATAAATTGGAAGAAGTGTTAAAAATATGAAACACACATACATGTTGCCATTTCCAACAATCCCCCACAAATGGCAACTTGAAAAATACAAGAGGAAGAAACAAAGGGCAAAGGAGAACATGACATTTAAGTATTAATAATCATAAGATTTTGAATTAATACCTTAGTGAAGTGAGGCAATCAAGTGAGTCAATGATAAGTGAACTACATCTTGAACTTATCAGATTCAAAAGTGAACCCCCACAACGCATGTATGTTCAAAAGATTAAGACATCTCCGCAAAAGATAAAAAGTGGCCCCTTAAATTACCTTGGATATCGGTAAATGCTCTAGAAGATAAATCTTTCATAAGAGATGGCCATACTCCACACTTACTTAGGTGATTCCAAAATTAGTGCTTCTCAATTGCATCAACATGAACACAAGAATCATTAAAAGCTTTCAGCTCAACCTCACACAATAAATATTATATTCATCTCAAAAGGATAAATTCACATATGACCATCAAGTCTATTTCGCTAATAGACCGCCCAATATAGGTTATGGTTAATAAATAAACTCACAAGTTTATTCAAAAATCTCATCAAGTCCGACAAGGACCTCCCAAATAATAGGCATTGAGAAATCACAATAGATCATTATATCATCGATTCACTGCATTCAGTTTAAAATCAAATACTCACAAATTTAATGAGGTGTCAGATGCTCTGAGGCTCTAACACCATCTCTCTTGAATTGTTAGCTGCTAGCCGTTTTGACAAATCCTTAGTAAGAGGAAATTTGAGAGGGACAACAAAATAGTGAGAGGTCATATGCTCAATTATATGACAAACACTCTTCGACTTTTTGGTGAATATCAAGTCAGCCAAAGATGTATGGGATATACTGGAGAAGAAATATGGTGCTATTGATGCTGGAAAGAAAAAATATGTAGTTGGAAAGTAGCTGCAGTTCCATATGGTAGATGACAAGCCGATCATGGACCAACTTCATGAATATGAGAATTTGACTAGAACGAGGGAATGAAGTTGTGTGAAGTTTTTCAGGCCAATGTTTTGCTAGAAAAATTTCCACTGTCGTGATCCTGACGCAACTTAGAACCATCACTTAGTCGCATATAAATATCCTTCAAAACACTTGAAAACGGGGAACGAGAAAGCCATATACAAAAATTATGTCAAAGATGTTTCTCAATAATGTTCATTCCTGAGATCAATAAACGTTTCAATTTTGTCATTCTCTTCTAACACACAAGCACACCTCACCACTAATATCTCGGTAGAACCTAAAATACTCCAAAATAATCGTTTATCATTAAAAATAAAAAAAGTCAACAATTGATATAATTGTTTACAATTCTCATTTGTTTGTTCCTAATCTTTACTATGTTGTTTTCACCAAACCTATTGGTTTTATCTTGTCTGTGCGGTGTTTGTTGTTTTGCCTTTGAGAGTTGTGGTATCTTATGGTGTGCTATTATTGTTTCTCTATTTTCTCATTTTTGTTTTGTCTGTGGCTGCTTGTTCTTATTATTTTGTTACATGTCGTTGGGTAATACTTAAAGCTCGCCTTCCTGATCACATTGAACCCTTATGACAAAACAAATTGTGGTAACTGAAGAAATACCAGTGAGCGTGTCTCCCCTCTAAATAAGTAGCTACCTCCATGATCGGAAACTTCTTCTTTGGCACAAGAGGATTTTTCCACCAATCCCGGCCTACCATCGGCAGCCACTACTTCTTCATCAACCTCGAGACCAGTCCTCCAATGCCGCCAATGCAAGCGGTTACAAAATAAGAGCTGATCCTGAGATATGCATCTTCATTGCATATCTTCGTTGTATAAATTTTCATTGCTTGAACCTCTGGTATTAATTCCTCCCCCGTATTTTGTGATTTGTTGAGAATCCATTTTCTATAATTGATTTTGTGTTGCACGGGAAGTCAGTTCTTCGTGACAACCCTATTATTGTGAATAAATATTTGGATATTTGGATGCATTTTCCTTCATTTGAAATTTCATATTTTTTTTATAATTAAGTCTTTCGTTGTTTAAAATCATCCAACCCACCTGTAATGCACCCGAAGTTTCGGAAGGGCTAGTAGAGGGCATTACAAAATGAAAAAGAAGAAACAACAACCATGAAGAACCAAGATATTTGAAATTTTGAAATTAATCATAATATATTAAAATCAAATTATTTATCATTATATCAAAATAAATAAAAATATATATTCATTTATTATTAAATTATTGATGGATATTCCGTATTCGTATCCGATCTTATTCCGATCCATTCAGAGATTAACTAATCTGATCGTTATCTAATCCGAATACGATCTGAGATTTTCATAGCTTTCTGATAAAGATCCGTGTTTGATAAATTTCAATTCATATCTATTATTATCGTGAGAATTCGTATCATATCAAAAAATTTAATCCCTAAATTTAAATGACTTAGAAATTTAAGCTTAAACTAAATAAAAGAACTGGTACTTGGTCTACTACACTAGTTAGTCTCATAAATACAAATTTCATATCAACCTTTCAAAAAAAACATGGATGACGTAGAATACTCATTAGTCAATGCTTTCAAATCGATAATTACTGCCCAAAACCATGCCAAATTTATAAAACTATGAAGAATTTATTAGCATATACATAAATGATTTGTACAAGATCGAGTAAAATTAAATGCAAGAAAAGATGTTGGTTTAAAAGTCAAAATTTCTATCTTTTCAACCGCAATTAAAAAAACATTAACAATTATTTTTCAATCAATTGTAAAACTCCTCGTTACAAAAGCAATATATTAATTACATTTCCGACATCGTGTATCAATACATATCAGGTGTATGATAAGACTAAAATTATGAATTTAGAAAGCAATGAAGGTAATAATTAATCTTTGAAAAAGGTTAATATTCCGGTTGAGTTCAATTAGCTTCATAATTAAAAGTGATTAAGGCGAAGGTAGGGGTAATTTTGTCATTGTAGTCGTGCACGGGAACGCCGCCCTAATTCAATTTAGGTTATAGTATTGTACCCCCCGAATTTAATTTAAATTAAATGCGATTGCGTGGGAAGGAAAGTGATACATTTCTAATTTACAATTTAATTGCACTTAAATATATTATAAAAGATGTATACAATTTTCATTTATTAATACCTCCATAACTCTCACCATAGGAAAGGTTCTTGCTTTTAAAGTTTTAGCTATTTTTTTCCTCTTTTGGGCCTAATAAATGAAAATTTTCATTGGGGTACCTAATCCCAATATTCAATAATCAATTATACCAAAATCGTATTAAATTATGTGAAATATTAATGAATAAGAATCGTTAGATAGGTCTATCAACCATCGAGACAAAAATAAAAAATTAAAAAAAAAATAAGTATTAATCTGAATCATTAATTTCTTAGAAAAGGGTATAGATTAATTTTTATACCCTTTTCATTGAATAATTCTTAAAACAAAAAAAATTAAAAACAAAAAAGCAATTGATAAAGCTTGCTTCAATGGTTTCATGTTATTTGAGTTTGAATTTGGAAAGAGATTTTATTGAGTTATTATAATAGATCTCAAATCAATCTATGTATTAATCAATTCAACTGATGTAACTCAACAAGATTCTCTTCTTATATCCACATATATGGAATATGCATATGGAGACAAAATGAAGAACATCCATTAAAATTCAAATTAATTTTTCATTTACAGTCGATCCAAAGGAAAAAAATAATAAATAAATAAAAGCAATCACGGCCCATATCCTATTAATTCTTAGATTTCATATGCTACTATTATTGTATCGCAATTTATGAATATATTAATATTGAAGAATAAATATGAAAGATTCCAAAATTTATTCAAGTTATAAATAATTAAATATTATTGAGACTTTATATTCTAATGACACCCTATATTTTAAATGATAAATTAATAATTAAAAAATTTATTAGGTTTTGAATTTATAACATTTTTAAAAAAATAATTAGTGAAGTAAATCAAATCAAATCCCAAGTTGTGGAAAACATTTGTGGCACATGAGATGCGTAGAAGATAGGATGCATATTTTTAATGCTTTGGCAAAAGTTGTCTTTTGTCGTTTTGCTCAACTGCTGACTTCCACGTGGAATAAAAAAATTAATCTCATCTACCTTGTCTTTTCAACCTTAACCACAAATAATAAAAGATCTTTTCGGATAAAATAAAATGTAAACAAAAAACTTATTTTATTTGGTCTCCCACTAGAATGATTAAATACAAGATATATAATAGATGTATATTATACTACAAATTCAGATTTTCTAAAAATATAATAAAAAATTTAAGATAAACATAATAAATAGATGATTCTATCTTTGATGTTTCATATTTCATATTTACAACTACAATCATGAGTTAAATTACATCAATTACACGTATAGTCAATTTCTAAATGGTAAATAATTATATGAAACGAAAAATGAAAGTAATATATATTATACAATAAAAATTACTATACCATATAAGCATGTTAAATCATAATTTAAATGTAGAGAAGATGCCATAAGGTCTACATTAAATGAAAATCCAAAATTCCAAGCAATGACGTCGATATAAATGGATGTAATGTTGCATTTATAAAATAAAAATAAAAAAAATCATGCATTTTGAATAATGGACCAATGGTCCAAACATTTAGAGAAAAGGCAAATTAGCTTCTAGATTATTCTAAAATAAAATCCACCGATTGCATTTTGAATTGGAATATTCCATTTATATTGCAATCTGCTAAAATGGTGCAATAAAATTAATACATTGGCTTTCTAGTTAAATGCAAAATGTTTTTTATCCAAAAAAAAAAAAAGCAAAATGTTGCCAACAATTCAACAAATAAAATTGAATTATATCAATGAAGAAAAAAAAAAGATTTACTGGAAACTAAATACCAGTGTGGCTCAATCGAGGCAAGATATGCACGGCCAAAACATGGAAACCCGGCGGCGCGTCCACCACCCACAGCCTAGCTGGCGGCGGCGAAAGCACATCCACAACGACGATTCTCGCACCGTCAGCGGCGGAAACGCATATCCTCCCGCCCGCCGCAGCTACCTGCTGGGCCCCTTTGAGCAAGTTATCTATGGCGAGCTCCGTCCACGCGTCTCCGACATGATCATACTTTTTGAGCGAGCCTTTGGACTCATCCACCGCGTATATGGTCTCCTCGTCCATCGACGCCGCCGGGCCTCTCCATCCCGCCAGCATCCCCTCCGGCATCTCCTCCCAGGAATCCGTCTCGATATCGTAAATTATCCCTTCTTTCGCCGCGTCCCCTTTCACGTTTACCATGCACAATTTCCCCCGCCATCCAACCGCCTCAATCTCGTCGCGACTGAATTTACCTGCGCATATTTTCGAATCAATTTTGAAAATGTTGTAGTTTATTGAGCAGATTCGATATAATTTTCCGATTAGAACTAGTCCCAATTGTATTATTGTATATTTACGTTACCATCTTTGAGATTCCCCATCTTCTGCCAAGTCCAATGGCGGAGGCGCGGCGGTTGGTCGCGGTGAGAGTTTATGTCCCACTTCTCCACCGATCTCGCGACGTCGGTGTTGTATTGCGACCCGATCCCGCTGGCGACGTAAACGAACCCACGAGAAGCGCCGGCGACGCACCAACGGCGGGGGTTGGCGAGCTGAGGGCCGAGAGCCCATTTTCCTGAAAGTGGGTCAAAAATCAGCGGCTTAGATAGGGCGGGGAGGAAGTCGTCGTTGGTGGCGGCGAGGACGACGAGTTTACCGGAGACTGTGACAGATTGGACAGGGAGCTTCCGGGATATGAAGGAAGGGTGGCGGAGGAGGAAGCGGAGTTGCCAGTCAGGCGGTGGCGGAGGGAGCGGCTGCCATTTGGAAGAGATCGGATCGAAGGAGTTGAATTCGATGCGGTTCGAGAGGTGGGGGTGGGTTTCGGCCGGCAAGATGAGAGCATATAGAGAGAGAAAAGGAGGGAAAGATGAGGAGTAGAGGAGCCGACGCCAAGAACGGCAGACGGAGTAGAGTTTGAAAGGAGGGACGAGCGAGAGGCATAGATGGCTGATGTGGTCGGAGATCCCGGGAAGTAAAGATTGGTGGTGTTGATCCACCGTGAGTTGGTGGTGCTTGGGCTTTTTAGCGCCGGCACCGGCGGGGATTTGAAGTTCGAGAGATGTGGTGGAGAAGGGATTGCTCATTGGAAGGTTGAAGAGAGAAGGAAAGTCGGCGTGTGATTGGCGAAGTATTTGAGAAAAGAAAACATTTTGTTTTTTTTTTTTTCAAAAAAATAAAATATATATATATATATATATATTTACGAAAAGTTGTTTTTGGAATTGAATATTTGGAGTTATGGTTGGAGAAGGAGAATGAAGAATTCAGGTCAAGAATAAAAGGCAAAAGTTGGATCCATCTCACCTCCTTCATTTACACTTTTGCCCTTGCACTTTCACCAACTACAATCTCTATTTGCTTCTAATATCTTTCCCTCGCGTATTATCACATTACTTGAGGGCACACCAATATATATATATACATGATGAGTATAGGGATGGTAATTCGTGCGTGTTGGGTTGTTGTCGTGTCGACACGATAGTGATACGATTTATTAAGGTCCGACACAAACACGACACGACCCATTAAGCTTCAAACACGAATATGACACGGACACGACACAAATACAAAATTGATCTATAAAGAACCCGATCTGATAACACGATATTGACACGAACACGACACATTCACAATATTGATTTGTGAAAATTGTTTAATTAGGTTGATAAATGGAAAAATAGTAGTAATAATAATAATAAAATAATAAAATATATTACTCCCTCCGTCCCGGTGAAGTAGTCCCACTTCACCGGGGCACAATAACCAATGTTGAAAGGATTAGAGATGTTTAGGGATTTAATTAGTTAGTAGATTAATAAAAAATATTAAAAAATAAAAAGCAAACAGTAAATAATTCGAAATTGAAGGGGGGAAACTGAATATATATTGAGCCAAATATACCAAATCTACACATCAAATATTTCAGTTTTTCAACTTAATTACATCTATCAATACAAACAAATTTACAATTCATAATCTACACGTCACCAAAAATATTCAAAATTTTCATCAAAATTGCTCTGCTCCTCAAGAATCACTTCATGAAATTACTTAGGAAAAGTCATGATATTTCAGTATAAAATACATTTCGAAACTTCCTATACCTAACAATCACGAACTCAATGACGAATTTGTGCAGTAAACTCCACGTATTTCTTGAACAAGAAGCATCGGTTTACTTGAAGGATTCACCAAACAAACATCTAATTCCAGAAGTTAGAGATGATTTTTTCTAATCCTACCTTATCTCGCGAAATTATACAAGGGTCCAATCAATACAAGACTATTCCATCTTCGACTTACAACAATCATTCTCTCCCTCCATCAAGCCCTTAAAAATCCAAAATCTCAAAATGGTCAACCTGTTTTCAGCTTAAGACTCAATCTTTCAGCAAAAACGATCAGTTAATCGAACTCACCTTGTTCCAGAAACCTTCCCCCACACCATCGGGCCGTCGCCTGCAACGAGGGGTGACAGGGGCGGCGAGACACCGTCAGAAGCAAGATTTATCGAGCTCATCATTGCGGTCAAAGAGATATCTGGCGAGAGAGAGCGATGGCGGAGAGAGGGAGAGCGATGGCCAGAGATAGGGAGAGCAATGGCGGG
>JAPKLW010000053.1:311709-328839 GCA_026898455.1 Plectranthus barbatus | reverse complement strand
GAATTAAATAACAACTCATGTTGTTGGCCGTAGACTCGAATCCTACAGTCACTACCATTTCACCCATCACAATTCCTTCCAGGGTTTAAGGTCACTACCATTTCAACCATACTTGCATATTAAGGTAGCAAACCTTCACAGTTAATAAGAGTAGCACATGCACAACTAGTACATGGTTCTTGTCTTATTAATAGCTCTCTGTTGTTAGCATTCAACAGAGGACAAATATAATAGCACAAAAAAAAACATGCATAGCAGTTCTCAATTTAAAAACAAAGCAGTTTACACATTTTTGGAAAGGAAAACCACGCATTTGATTTTATACTGAAATAGTTTCCTACCTGATAGTTGGCTTTAGATATAGATGATTCTGGCTAGTATGAGCTGACCGACCGTCACTTTCAATTTCCTACAATCAATTAGGGATACCCAAGTCAGAACGGATGATCTAGGACAATAATAACTTAATCGTAATCATTCGAGACTCAAAAGAATTAAGATTGAATAACATAGAAAGTGAACTCTCTTTTCATGTCCCTGTGTCGACCGACAGGGTTCTGTGTCGGTCGACACACCCTTGGTCGACAGACTTTCTGTCCACATCTCTGATGTCGACTGTTCCTGTCAATCGACACGAGTTCTGTCGATCGACATACCTATCATCGACTTCCATGTCGATCGACATATCTTCTGTCGGTCGACAGGTTAACTCGATATACTGCCTCTGTCGACACCCTTCGTCAACCATCTCTGTCGATCGACACTATCGTCTGTCGATCGACACAATTGTGTCGGATCCCCTCCTCGATTCAACCTTTGTGTCGATCGACACGAATCAGTGTCGATCGACACAGATCATCGTTCCCGCGAGTTCGTCGGAGTCAGAGCCTGCAACTCGCCGTAAAACACTCCCCACGACTCCGATTATACATGTAATTACATATTCGGGGTCCCTAAGCTTCCTAGAACCCGATTCTAACCTTAAAACACCGGTTAAATGCAAGAAATGGGAGTTAAACGGAGCTCACCGGAAATCTCTCTCTCTCCGGCGGCACGGTTTCCGACGGTAGAATTTCACTTCTCGAGCTATCCTAATGTTCTACACAACATGGAGAACATGAATCAATCGTCAAAACACGGATTCAAGCTCGTTTGAACAAGATTCAATCATTAAACCCGAATTTGAATTCAACCAAACTCCTTACCTTCTCTCTAGGTTTTCTCCGTCCACACCCAACTTCACGATGGCTACTTTAGCTCAAATCGAAGCCCGAAGAACGAGCTATTCAAAGGTGGCGGTGGCTTGTCGAATGGTGGCCGGTGCTGGCCGGAATCTCGCCGGGAATGTGACAGGTTTGGGGTGGGGGTTTGGCTGAAATGGGGCAGCTCTACTCTCTCTCTCTAGCTTATAGCATAAGGTGAAAAAAGCTTGAATTATGTCTCTCCCCCTATATATATATTCCTTTCCCATATAACTTATGTAATATGTAAATAAACATATACTAATTTCCATATAGTTTCCAATCTACTCTAATATTTCATGATAATCATATCATTTTCTCCCAAATTCACAATTTATCTTATCATTTCCATTTAAATCATAGTAACTCTTTATTCATCATTCCCTTCCAACTTTATAATAATAATAATTATTAAATCTTAGTTGAACTCATAAAATGAATACACTCAAAGTTTGGAAATAATTCTCTTTATATAACCCGAATAATTTATACAAGGTTGAATATTACCCGGGGTATTACAAAAATAGTGATTCACGATAATTAATAAAAATAATAATAATAATAACAATAGATTTTATTAAAAATAAAGATTTTAAATCTATAATTATTGTGTGGATGGACTTGTGTAGATTCGGTTCAGTGAACTAGGTCGAATGAATTTCCACTTTTTCCGACAAAATTAAGAAAAAAGGGTTTACAAGCCTAAAAATTGTTGATTAATTGGGCCCACAATCACGTACGACAAGCGTGCTAGCTGATTTATTTATTTATTTTATTGGCATTTTTATTCATTTATTTATGAATAAATCTATGATTTAGGCAGATTTATCTTATATTCTCTAATTGCAAATTACAAGCTAAGTTTTAATTCTATTTTAAATTTTGGATTTCTAACAAAAATATTTGATTATGTACCAAAATGAAATTACAGTGTTGCACTCGTTTTAACTACTTGTTAAATACTTGCATGGCTATAATATGATTTTTTTTTTTAAATTGAGAGTACAATTAAGCCATCTCAAGTTTGTTTAACAGATAAAGGAAAAGTAAGGGAGCGTTTGGTATAACTATCGGGAATCACTATAGGTATAAATTTGATAGTAAATGGAATGACTATGAGTTTAGATTTGAGAATCATTCAATTCTTGATGTTTGGTTTATGAGATGATTTGGGAATCATTTTCAATTCTGATATTTTTTTTAAGCTTAAAGGTTTAGATTAAAATATTATATAAATAACAATTAATTTAATAATAAAATAAAAACGGGAAAACACGAAATTTTATCCAAAAAGATTTCATTTCTCGGAATTTTATCCAAAATTTTATATGTTAGGGGATTTTATCCAAAAGAATTTTATGTTTTATCCAATTTAATTGACATTAATTTTTTTAACGATAAATCACTCGTTAAATCCCACATAATGTTCATGTTGCGTTCAACTAACGTCTACGTGGATTATTAATGAGTTGGACACTATGCAGAATTTAACGGTTGGTTCATCGTACAAAAATTCCGTTAGTTACGTCGGATAAAATTCCCAAATAAAAAATTATTTTGGATAAAATTCTCAAACAAAAAAATATTTGGATAAAATTTCCTAACAGATAAAATTTTGGATAAAATTCTGAGAAGTAAAAATATTTTGGATAAATTTCATGTTTTCCCAATAAAAAATTATATTATATTAAAAATAAATAATTTTTTATCTATTTTATAAAATATAAAATAAAGATAAAATAAAGATTGTTTAATATTAATATTATTATAACATATTATAAAAATAAATAATAAAATAATATGAAATTAAATCTAATAAATAAATAGATTTGGTAATAAAATTTGGGAATGAAAATGAATCTCACAATTTTTAAGTATTTTGGTGATTCCTAAATATTTGAAAATCATTCTCATACCCTTCAACCAAACGGTGGGTTTCGGAATCATTCCATTACCTCATTCCGAAACTCACTAACCAAACGGGCCCTAAATATTAAACTTTCATCAAAGGGTAAACCAAAATTAAATAAGCCAGCTGGTTATATGACTTTCCAAAATAATTTAGACCAACTACCAAATTCAATTTTTATAAAACATTATTAAATATGAAACGAAATTGCAAATATCAAAACAAGTGGTGAAATTCTCAAATATAAAAGACTGTTTAAAAAAGGAAGAGACATTGCATAAAATTAGGTGCCCTCTATTCTCCAATATCTCAAAGTGATTAAGTTAGAGTGTTTTGTTTATAGCCAATAATTATGAATTTAATGATAGATCCACACATGCTTTCTATTTAAATTATAAATCCACTTTTTTTATAAAAAATATATATAGAAAAAAAGTTGGCCTACTACCTAACTTTAGAAAGGAGCCCCAATTTAGGACATACTCCCTCCGTCCCGGTCAAATTGTCCACATTTGACCGGGCACGATAACCAATGTATGTGAGTGATAGTGGGAGTTAGTGGGATGAATATTTTATTGATGAGTGTAGAGAATTTGCTATTTTAGAAAAGTGGACTAATATTGTGGGACAGACGAGAAAGAAAATATGGACAATTTACTTGGGACGGAGGGAGTACTTTATAAAATTATTGCTTAGATAGTGGGAAAATACATACATCCCATGTGACATTCCCATAAGCTCACTCACATCATGAAAAGTCAAACTCATAATCATATATGCATGCTTCATCCAAAAGCAAAATTCTTCTTCCTTTTCCTACCTCTTCAACTTATAAATTAATGAAATATAGAGAGTGATTCATACAAGGTGGAACCCTCTTCAATCCCTATTCCATTTAATAATTGAGTATTTTATTGTTCATTTTTAGACTATAAACCCTCTTTTCACACACCAACAAAGATAATTGCACTTATAATCAATTATAAGTACTTGCATAATGGTAAAGGTGTAAATATATATCAAAATATTATAGCTCTTTAAAGTATATTTAAACATAATGTGCATAATTTTAAATACATCCTCAAATAATTAGTTTCATTTCAAATTTATAACGGGATCGAAATTTCTGCGACACAAAGTTGTTGGTTTTGGAGAAAACTCCAAACGAAACAACGCCAATTTCTTTAAAAGCTGCACGCATATCCAAAATCCTCATTTTGTTTGGAGTTTTCACTAAAACGATAATTTTTCGTTCCCATTCCAAAACAAGCTATTAGTTTAAACATTCATTTAGAAATATATATAATTTTGTAATATATTCAAAAATTATTATAGCTTATAATATATTTACCTGTTTAATCACTTATAAAGAATAGTCAGTATTATAGTAAATGTATTCCTACGGAACAAGGACCTAAAAAAATAATAGTGAAACATTTGTTCAAACCTACAGAAATTGTATTAATAATCAGGAATGAATAAAAATCAAGACCCCGAAGAGGTTTATTAATTAAATACAAATACAAGATAACAAAATAAGGAACGCGATCAGACTCAACGATGGGTTCACATTCATCCAATTATTGGTCTCTGTGAACGTTTTTGCTCTTGTTAATCTTCATTCTCCTAGAATCTCCTTCAAGCCTTTGATTGTTCTCCGTCACTTTTTCCACATATGGTAATTTTGTCAGTCGACATGGGCGGAGCCGAGGTAGAACTGGGTGGGGCTCTCGACCCCACGGAGTTTAGTTTAATTTTTATTTATGTTTATATATTTAAAAATTTATATATATAATAATTATTTTATAACTTTTGTTAGTCTCGACCACACAATAGAAGGAAGAGTAAGTAGATCGTTAACTTTTAAGGTTTAAATAATGGCTCAATCTCACTATTCTCGATTTTAATTTTGATTATTTTTTACTTATATTGTAATTTGAAATATAATTATTAATTGTTGTTGATTGTTTTGTACTTTTTGTGAATTGTAATTGCTAAGAGATTTGCTGATTATTATAAATATAATTGTATATTTGTTTATTTTTTGAATATATTACCAATTGTGCTTATATGATTCAATAAAATAAAAAATATTTGGTCATTGTTTAGGAAAAAAAAGCACATTGTATTTTTTTAATAAAATTTACGAGGGCTCTAAATCAACTGTTGTGACTTCGAGTACAAATAATTTGAATCGTAGTGATATTATGACATTGAGAATACCTTTTATAGTAGAAAAGAATTCGGAGATTGAACTATCAGATGTTATTGGGGACCGAACATTACAAAAATCAATCGATAGTTAACGTGATATTAGTGATAAATTGAGGACACGATACTTGACCAAATTCCCTTGTCAACTATATGTGCATGCTTATCCTATGACCGAATTTAATAAGATCTCGTTTCAAGATTATTGATTCAAGAAATTTTATTGACTATAATATAGTGTATCTAGAAATGTTGCATATTCTTTATGTTAGTTTTTTTGTTTGCCCAAAATAACCATAAACATAAGGATAATGCATTTATTTATTGTATGTTACTATTAATATACAAATATATTAATTTTGAATTTTTTTATATTATTTATGTTTAATTATTTTTCAGCTTTTTTTTGTTTAATATATCAACTATAGTGAAATTCAGTCCACACAAATCTCAAATCCATCAATATAATGCCTTACTTACTGGTCATTCTCTTTCTTGAAGACTCCCACTTCGTGCTAGCAACTGTTAGAACCGAGACTCCCACATTAGTATGATATTGTCCGCTTTGGGCCGAGCACAAGCCCGCACGTATTTGTTTTTGGGCATCTCCCAAAAGGCCTCATACTAATGCCCAAAAACCAATGGCCCACATATCCGTGGCCTCCCCTCGAGTTATTAGATCCGTCACTTCATCATCTTGTACCGCCGTCAACCCACGGGACCCGTCGTCTGACCACCTGTCAGGAAGCTTTCGACACAATGCACTTATGGACGATCTCCACTCGGCAATTGAGGGCTTCCCACATGCACTATAAGTCCACCACAAACTCGGTCTCCTCCGCAGCCTGAACCTGGCTCTGATACCACTGTTAGGAACCGAGACTCCCACATTAGTATGATATTATCCGCTTTGGGCCGAGCACAAGCCCGCACGGATTTGTTTTTGGGCATCTCCCAAAAGGCCTCATACTAATGGAGTTAATTGTGGACTCTTATACAAGGAATTCTTTCCTTGTATAACCGATGTGGGACAACTGGTTTGCTACCCAACAGCAACGTAGAAGGCCTTACTAACTTGGCTGTATTTTTAATGGATCGTATTATTTTAATTCATAACATAATTGTTATGGCATTTTATATATTGGGAAATATAAAAGTAATTATTGAAACTTTAGGTACAAGTTATTAACTGTTATAGCACTGTTGTATGTTTGTTTAAGGCTATAAAGTGTGTCTTTACACAAAGGGTAAGGCCAGTTATTTTGTCTTAAAAAATACACAAGAAAAAAGCATTGTTGGATGTAATAATGGGTATCATCGATGACACGTCGTTTTCAGTTTGTTGGCAATCTCTAGAGACACCCTCAAATGCTATTCCACTTGCAATAAATAACTCAATAGACAAAATTAATAAATTAAATATCTTTTCTTACTTCACACATATTGTTATTTCTCATTATTCAATTTCATTTATATGTTGATTAGGGGTGTATAATCGGTCGCTTCGATTGAAAATCGATCGAAAATTGAACAACCAAACCAACTGAACTATTAGCTAGCATCGAAAGATAAGCTATTACAACCGAACCAAATCAAACCGATAATTTTGATTGGTTCTAATCAATTCGGTTCCAACCGATAAACCTGCTAGCCATTTTTTTTTAAAAAAAAATACAGACGTGAAGAATTGAGGTTGCAGGCACGTAGCAGGCAAGCAACAACAAGCCGGCAATCGACAAGAGGGGGAGAACGGAGCAAGGCCGGCGAAAGGCAGGGCCAAGGCAAAGCGAGGGAGCAGGCAGAGAGGTGCCGAGAGGCAGAGCGAGGAAGAGAACGGAGCAGGGCGTCGGGCTACGAGCGGCAACGGCGAGCGGGGGCACCGGACGGTGAGTTGTGAGCGACGACGGCAGGTGGGATGGAATTTCAAAGGAGGGAATCGGGGTAAGGGTTCACGAGAGAATGAGAAGTAGAAATTAGAAAATAGGAATTAAGTAATATCTTATTAAATATCTTTTAGGAAATTAGGGATTTTTTATTAAATATTATATATATATATATATATATATATATATATATATATATATACTATCTCCGTCCCGCTTAAATAGGCCATTTTCTTTTTGATACATTAATTTTGGAGCTAGTATTTAGTAGCTAATTGTGGTTAATAATAAAATTGGCAATTGTAATTAACTTGTTTAAGTCTTAAATAAGTTAATTACAATTGCCAATTTTATTATTAACAACAATTAGTTACTAAATACTAGCTCCGAAATTAATGTATCAAAATGAAAATGGCCTATTTAAGCGGGACGGAGGGAGTATAATTTATTATCGGTCGGTCAGTCGGTTTATTGGATAAATTTTTTGAAACCGAAAACTAAGCTATCGTTTCTTAGATTTTGGAACCGAAAACCAAACTGAACCGTCTGAATTTTATCGATTTCATCGGTTCGGTTTGATTTTTGAACACCCCTGATTTAATATTCTGACACATGTTAATCCTAATCCTTAAATATAAACAAAATATTAATAACTTATTCCATGCCACTATAATCTGCATCTCATCTAATCCAATGCATAATCAAAATCATTCAAACGTGAATCCAAAATAAATAAATAACTAAATAAACGGCGCAATCATGCTGATCAATGCAATTTAATGGAGAAATTGGACCATATTAATAAGTTTTTATGGTAACCTAATTACGTCTATATTATTTGACAAGAGTTTTTTTAATATATCTCGAAAATGATAAAAGTTCAATTAAAATATAATTTACTACTTTGTAAAATTAAATATAAATTATAAGATTTTTTAAATAAATGTAAAATTTATTTAAAATTATGCTAACACATGACCAAATTTCTTAACAACGATGTAACTATTTTAAATAAGTCATTCAACTTTAAAAAAATTAATAAAAACTGATTTTTTTTATATATCTTAATGGCAGTGGCGTATCCAAAAATTTAAAATTGGGGGTACAATATATAAATATATTAAATTGGGGGTACATTATGTAAAAATATTTATATAAATATTATGTAAAAATATTATAAATAATAGCAAAGATATATAAATTTATAAAGAAAAAAATTCATTTTGGGGTACAAGTGTACCCAAAACACGGTAAACACCCCTACATACGCCACTGCTTAATGGTGACTTACTATGGAAAAACATATATTTACATGTTTGTAAACATATACTAATAGAGTTGGAAATATTATAATGCAATATAGGTTGAGCGGTGAATGGTAACATTGTATTGTTTTTGATTTGCAATTTAAAATAAAAGTTGTAGAATTTAGAAAACCAATGGGGTTTGGATCCTTATCTATTTCAAAATGAATTGGGCTTTCTTTGATATGCTTTTTTTGGGATATACATTAATACTGCTTGAAATAAAATATATCATAAGAGGCCCATAGCCTATTTGAGCAAATCCAAAAATCCGAGAGCCCAATAATATTATTACTATAATTGCTATTTATTTATTATTATACAAATGTAATTGTTGAGTATTTGAAAAGGTTCAAAGAAACTCATTAATTATACAATTTTGGTCAAATTAGAATTTTCAAAAAATATATTTGGAGGTACAAATAAATATATATTTTTGCAAAATCGAAATTGGGGACTAACAACGCAAGCTACAGTTGAAGAATTAGGGCACCACTTTTTTTTTTTGTTGCGACTGAACCAAGACGATACGCTACTCAGTCCGACGAAATTGATCAAAGAGCTATGGCGGCTGCGGCGATTCAGAGAGGCGGTGGGGGCCGGCGAGCGATGGAGGAGGACGATGCGAAGCTGGTGTTCGAGACGTCCAAAGGGGTGGAGCCAATCATGAGCTTCGACGAGATGGGAATAAAAGATGACCTTCTCCGAGGTATCTACAATTACGGTTTCGAGAAGCCTTCCGCTATTCAACAGCGTGCGGTCCTTCCGATTATCTCCGGTCGTGACGTCATTGCTCAGGCGCAGTCGGGTACCGGAAAAACCTCCATGATTGCCCTCGCTGTTTGCCAGATTGTCGATACCAAGTCATCTGAGTATGATTATAGCTTCTTTTTTTTTTTCTCTTACTTATTTGCCGTTATCATGAGAGATTTTATTCGGGTGAATTGTATCGCTGAGTTGTGTGTAAATTGACTCATCTTTTTACTGGTTGAGGAATTATGGCTATACTATATAATGGAGTGTGCTTAAAGTTTCTGGCGGTTTCTTAACAATTTATTGTTCTTCTAGTTTATGGTTTTATGGAATTATTGGGACATTGGTACTTTGTTTACGGAAACTACTGTAAGCGTTTGTGCTACTTGTGGTTTCAGGTTGTTGTAAGTTGTATTTCATGTTTCTACAGTTAAACTGACTAATTACTTTTATACTGTTCAACTGATTTATATTGCATTTATATTTCCTTAAAATTAGGGTCCAAGCTTTGATTTTGTCTCCTACGAGGGAGTTGGCTTCCCAAACGGAGAAAGTGATATTGGCGATTGGTGACTATATAAATGTACAAGCTCATGCTTGCGTTGGAGGCAAAAGTGTGGGTGAGGATATAAGAAAACTGGAGCATGGAGTTCAGGTGGTGTCAGGCACTCCTGGTAGAGTATGTGACATGATTAAAAGAAGAACCTTAAGAACTAGGGCAATCAAATTATTGATTCTGGTGAGTTTTAATTTCTGTTTTTGTTTTGTTTTTATGTACTTGGCAGACAGGTTGTTTGGAAACATGGTGCCCTTTGAGATATATAATGTCCTATTGTATCGCATTCTTTTGTATTTGTATTTAGTTCAGTCTGGTTCTTAATTTCTGTTATCTCATACTGCAATTTTGTTAGGACGAGTCTGATGAAATGTTGAGCAGAGGGTTTAAGGATCAGATTTATGATGTCTACAGATACCTGCCACCTGAGCTGCAGGTACTTAGCTCTTTATTTCTTACCTACTATAGTATGTCATCTTTATGTGCCTGAGCAGCAATGCTTCTTGGTTTTGAAATTCTTGAATCTTCAAAATTTTGATCAATAGACAAGGAAATATTGAGTTGTTTGTAAACTTTCTTCTCTTGTTGCATAAAATCCCTTCCTGTAAATACTGCCAAACATGATAGATGCATGTTTTACTGTATAACTTTAAGGATTCCTGAATATTGTAATTACTAACTTCGGATTATGCCGTTGTAGGTTGTTTTAATCTCTGCCACCCTTCCAAATGAAATATTGGAGATAACGAGCAAATTCATGACTGATCCAGTTCGCATCCTAGTAAAACGTGATGAATTGACTCTGGAGGTGAGCTGTCTTTCTGTACCTTTGTGCATTGATACAAGTAAAAACACTTCAATCTGCATAAGGAAAGTAGAGTCTCACTAGTTTTTCATGCCTACACTACTATACATGTTTGTTCATTATAATGTTGACCATTATTGATGTCCTGCTTAATGGTTCTTGGTTTTTTTTTTTCCGTTGCCTGACTAGAGCTGAAGAAGTTTGCCTAGATTCTTATGGAACTTTTGTTCTCATTTTTGTTAATAATTGTTGATGTTATGTTATGACAGGGTATCAAGCAATTCTTCGTTGCAGTTGAAAGAGAAGAATGGAAATTTGACACACTATGTGATTTATATGATACTCTGACCATTACCCAGGCTGTTATATTTTGCAACACAAAGCGCAAGGTATTTTTTTCTGCCCCATTTGTTACATGTTCGGACGATCCTCCTATGACACTACTTGTATTACTAGTTTTCATTTAGAAGATAAGTATATGGCTGTATGTGTTTTCTCTTCATTTAATGTTGTCTACAGTGTTCCTCTCTCTCTCTTTTTTTTTTTTTGGGGGGGGGGGGGGCGCCCCTGCTTTCTGAAGTTCTTTGTTCTTCCTTAATTTGATTAACAATTCGAGCAATCACTGCCCAAATAATTCAATTAAATTGAGGAATTACCAAATCTTGGCTTCCATGCATAAGTTTTTTCTTTTATTAGAAATAATTTCAGTCTATCTGTTTTTTTTTGCACATTTTATATCCTAAATACCTTACATTGGATGTACTGATCCGAGACAATGTCTGTGGCTCATACTCCTAGCAATTAGTGTCATACCCTTCATTTTCTTTTTTCCCCTTCTGTGTCTTGGACGGCAGGTTGATTGGCTGACGGCAAAAATGCGTGAGAATAATTTCACCGTCTCATCTATGCACGGAGATATGCCACAAAAGGAGCGGGATGCAATTATGGCTGAATTCCGGTCTGGCCAGACTCGTGTGCTTATCACTACAGATGTTTGGGCTAGGGGATTGGATGTTCAACAGGTACCTTATTTTGTAACATTTACTTATTGTTTGATAGGATTGTGTATCCATTCAATCAGTGCCCACATAGCTTTGTAGTTTTAAGGGACTTTTTTTTTTTTTTATTCCTCCTGACTCCTACCCTTCATTTACATTTCCCAGACCCCAGTTAAATACGAGTGTATTGAATGATAGCTTATTCCTTATCTTTGTTATTGAGTTTCCATAGGTTTCTCTGGTGATCAATTATGACCTTCCCAACAACCGAGAGCTCTACATTCATAGAATTGGAAGATCTGGTCGTTTTGGGAGAAAGGTATGCTGACTCTGCAACATCCCCCTCTTTTCTCTTATTTAAGTTCACTGAATTATCCTTGAACCATGGGCCATGGCTTGTGCAGGGTGTTGCCATAAACTTTGTTAAAAGTGATGACATCAAGATTCTGAGAGATATTGAGCAATATTATAGTACACAGATCGATGAAATGCCTATGAATGTGGCGGATTTGATTTAACAGCTGTTGGCTGGTGTAACGACTATTTGAAGGCGTCATGGGCTGTGTGTGGTTCTGATTGTTTATAGCTCTTGGCACGTCGTTATGGTGAGGAACAATTGGAAAAATGCTGCGCAGTGTGGTTTTGATCACTCAGTGTGTCTATCTATGAAAGAAGATTTAGGACTAGTTTGTTAAAGCTTTAGGGCACTGTTGATGGTGATGTTGGTGTTGGTGTTGATTTTGAGCGTGGTGTGGGTTTGGATGTTGTAGGTTAACTGTATTATATGTCAAACACCCAACTTTGTTGATGACGTTTTTTTGGTTGATACATTGAATTGTTTTACTGTGCTTGTTTTCCTTTTCTTTCGGCCTGCCTTTGAATCAATTTCCACTTGAATTAATAGTGCAGCTAATTTTTACAATGCCAGTATTTTAAGGTGGGTTAACTGTCAGCATGCTTCATGAGATTGAACGTTGCGAAAGTCTACTTCATAATCTCATTAACCAAGATTTCTAATGCTGAAAGAGGTGTTAACTATTTTCTAGATTTTGGTGTTTGATTTGGATAGGCGATAATACTGAGAGTGACATGTGAAAATGACCCAACTAGATAGAAGGGGTTATATATTTATTTTTTCCAATTAATATCTACTCATATTACATTTTATGATTTTTCTCTCGCCTTAAAATGCAGCTTCTTTCAAACGAGCACAAGATCGAGATTGAAATAAACGAAACATTAGTTTGAACCAAATGGGTTTTAATTGACGACAAAATTTATCTCAAAAAATTTTATTATTATTATTTTTAAAAAAGAAGAAGATAAAGTTAACAGAAGAATTTTGTCACTTTTCTCTCTCATCCCTCCTCGCTGTCCACCTATGATCTTAATTAATCCATATCCATGGAGCTCCAAATACAGCTCTAAGATGCCCATGGCCACATGCAAAGCCCACTCCCCATTTCTCGAGTATCGTTTTCAGGAAATCTTCGGAAACAGGTACATTTAATTCTACTACATGTATCATTATCAGCTGCTCGAGTTACTGTTTCTTGCATTGCTTTTTACTAGCTGTATGAAGGTTTGGCGTGTGTGTTTTACTTTTAAGTTACAGAAATGCATTTATGAAAGCGAGCGTAAAGAAAGCTAAGTTGTCAGAGCGAAATGTGAAGAAAGCAAATCTATCAGCAAGTAGAAAGGAGAGGATAAAGATTCCCAATTATGGAGATGGTGAAAATAGCATTTATCATATAAGTCATTTTTTGAGGGATCCATATGGGATTGAAGCAATCTTGAATTCCAAGGCCTTGCAGAGTTATCAACCCCTTGATTCCAATTTGTACAGGTGCAATACCTCATTTTTTTTTTTCCTTTTTCTTTTTTGGGGTATTTTAATATTTTTATTCCCTATTGTCACACTGCTGAATTCAGCAACTGATGTTTTTATCACACACAAACTGGGCCTCATTAATATTGCAGAAAATAGTATCTTAATTCCCATTTTAGTGCTTGGGAAGTAGGTTGCTTCATCCCAATTGGTGTAGTTGTTTGAACCAGTTCAAGAATTAGCGGCATTGTAGTTGCAAGTTATTTTATTGTATAAACTAGTTGAAGTAAAGTAAATGGTGATAAGAAGTAGATTTGTGGCGTGATGTGACAGAGTATGAATGCATGCAAGTTAAAAAGTATCTACATTCTGTTCCATTTCAAGTGGATGAGAAAAATGTATGTGGGCAGGTGTATTCTTCCGCAGGTTAGGCTTCTAAATTTTGAGGTGGCGCCAGTTATAGACTTACAAGTAACTCCAACTGCTCAAGACTGTGTAGTAGAGATGATATCTTGCAAGGTTAGCTTTTGTTCTGCCATTCATCATATTCTGTTTCGATAGTTCGAACTCGACTGAAAATCTTGACTTGCATTCCAGTTTAAGGGTTCTGATTTTGTGGAAAGCCAGAATGAGCACTTCTCAGGTATATTAACCATCCCTAACTGTCTCTCTCTGTGTGGGAGTTAGCAGTGAGCATTTGGTTAGACAGACTGAAATCTGATCCAATTCATTCATGTTTTGCAGCTTCTATGCAGAACAACATGAAATGGGAAACCATTGGTGTAGAACAATTTCTGGATGTTGATGTCAGATTAAATCTCATCCTCGAGGTAGGTGGATATCCAACTTTATGTGTTCGAATATGTATATATATGTGTGTGTGCAATATAATGAGAAATGGTGCAGATATATACTCAGCCATTTGCAGTGTTGCCCTCATCAACAGTTGAGGGTCCAGGAAATATGTGAGTAAATTCAGCAACATTTTTTTGGTTTGGTTTGGTTTGGTTTGATTTGATTTAGTTTGGGTAGAATAGAATGATGCAAGCTCTGGTGGATCAGCTGCTACCGTTGTTTCTGCAACAACTGCTTCAAAATTATGAGGAATGGGTTTCCCAGCAACGCCAACTCACGCCATCCATTCTATAACTCCATCTCTGCATGCATATATTGCTTCAATATTTATTTCTCTCTCATTATAATGTAGAAATAGTATTGCATTTTCGCCAACTCATGTTGCTTATATATAGTTATATCACAAAATATTTTATGTTTATGGATTCTGTTTATTGAGCGAAAGATAAATGAGTTTATTTTTTTGTGAATATTGATGGTGATGTTTAAAAATCATCAATGCTTAGAGTTAAATGCTTGAGATTCTACTTTTAGTAGAAAATAAAATTAGAATTACATCCGTCCGCTGCATGATTAATTTTTTTATACTTAAAAACTTTAGAATATAAATTTATGTGACTTAATTTTCTCAATTATCCATAATTTATAGATAACGAAAAACTAAAGAATTATGAGTTATATATTTTTCAATATTGAATTCATGTTCAATTCAATATATCCAAATACCAATATTTGATGTAAAAAGAATAAAAAAGTATGATTTTTTAACATATGCAATTAACCTAAAAAAAAAAAAAAATCAAAATCGCCTACAATTATAAAGTTTATATTAACTATCAATCAATATATTAATATCCATTACTAAATATATATTTCAGAATTTTATAATTATAGTATAACTGACAATTATTAAAATCAACATATGCTCCTAATAAATGAAAAACCACTTAATGCAACATTTATACAAAATAATTGAAATATTTATTTATTTAAATAGGAATACTTACCCACTCAGATGTCTCTAAAAATTCGAAGCCGTAAACTTTCGATCCAAACAACGTCTTTTTACCATTACACTCTGAATACGAGGTAATATTTTAAGAATATCAATGGATACAGCAGCTATGATGAGGCTGGTTTTGGAGAAAATACACTCTGAATATGAGATAATATTTTAAGAATATCAATGGATACAGCAGCTATGATGAGGCTGGTTTTGGAGAAAATAGACAATCGCTTGTGAATACTCTCATACTGCACTATAATTTATCAAGATATCTTTTTCAGTTCTACTTCTTTATTTATTTTTCTATAAATGGAAGGAAGAATTTGTGTGATTTGAATATGAAAAAATTTAGATATAAATTTTAAAATAATTTTGAGAATTTTACCAATTTTTGCTGAAGCATGGTACATCTATTAATATATTTAAAAGCAAAGCAGTCCATCACTGTAGCAAAGCTAAAAAATTTCAATTAATTATTTATTATTGCTATAAAAAAAATTTGAAGCCAGCTATTACAAAGTCAAAAGACTGCTACTATTCAAGATCGAAAATTAATTGAAATTTTTTTAGCTTTGCTACAGCAATGGACTGCTTTGCTTTAACATATTAATTATAGATAAGATATAAAAGAACAAGCTTATCAAGAGTCATTCATTAAACAAACAGAGGATATACCAAGAGATGTTCTTAAATTTTATGAAGAAAATCAGGTCAACAGCTCAATTTGAAATCATCATTTCATTCTACATTAAAAACAACAAATAAACATAAATGAAATAATGCCCAATCATCTTCATCTTCTTTAAAGCATTGCATGCATCATCACATCGCAATTTCACAATTAATAAAGCCTTCATTACAAGACATAGCAAATCACATCATATTGCCATTACAAGACAGAATCCATAAACTATTCTTCTGCCAACATAAAGATACATCACAACTTCATGCTTACCATTTGAATATATGCTGCTCTACATCATCACGAGCAAACACTTCCCTCACCAGAAGCAGCAGCCAAACTGACAAATCACAACCTAAAAATCGACCAATTTATCAGGCAACAAATTGCAAGAAAAGTAAATATTTCATGGAACATGCGAAAAAGGCAATTAGATGCAAGAGAACTTACAAAACTCATTTAGTTCTTATCGGCGCCTTGACCGCCTGTCATCATTCCCGTCATCCTCATAGTGTCTCCTTCCCCTAGAAGGTTCTTCCTCATGCCTAGCCCTCTTCGAGCTGTGTTCCCCACCTCTTTCATCTTTATTACTTGCCCCATCCACTTCCCGCTGAGGCTCCCGATCTCTCTTGTATGACTCTCTATCTCCATGCCTTTCATGCTGCCTTCCAGGACGATCTTCATCATCTCCCCTCTCTTTTCTTCCATGACGATCTTCGTCTTCTTCTCTATCTCTTCTTCCACGACGGTCTTCATTATCACCTCTTTCTCTTCTTCCATAACGATCTTCATCATCCCCTCTCTCTCTTCTTCCACGACGATCTTCATTATCCCCTCTTTCTCTCCAGCTTTGCCGGTACCCTTCATCCTCCCCATTATCCCTCTTGTTCACAGACCGGGACTCATTTCTGCTGCGAGTCATATCCTCACCTCTAGCTCCAGAACCATCTCCCTTCAATTCATGTAGCTGCTCCAATTTCTTGAACGTGTTCAACACGTCATCATTATCCTTCCTTTTATGCCTATCATCAACATCACGAGCAATATCCTTCTCTTTGCCTCTGAAACTTGAATCATCACCATGACCAGTTTTTTCTTT
>JAPKLW010000053.1:299167-311699 GCA_026898455.1 Plectranthus barbatus | reverse complement strand
CTTCCCAGGTCGGCTTCTATCACCTCTCTCCAATCTATCATCAGAATTACCAGGTCTTCTGCTCTGCTCATAACCACCAGTTTTTTTGGGTTTATCGCTCATGGATTTCCTACTAATATCATATCGACGGTTTTCTGGGCTGTCTGGTTGTTGATTTATCCTCCCAGGTCGGCTTCTATCACCTTTCTCTTGTCTATCAGAATCGCCTTGCCGCTTGCTCTGCTCATAACCCTTCTGGCCCTTATTCTTGAGGCCTTCACCAGAATTATATTCATCATCTGAGTCCAATTCTTGGTTCTTTAGAGCTCCCCTATGGCTACGGTCTTCGTGTTGAATTTCCCTCCTGTAGCCATCATCTTGATTTCTCTCAGGCTTATACCTATCATCAGAATCATATCTCCTGTTGTTTGATGGCTTCCGCAACTCATGTTTCCTCCTCTCCGGGCTCTCACGAGAATTGTAGTCATCATCAGAGTCATGCCGCTTGCTCAATGAAGGCTTCTTCAGCTGTCGCTTCCCCTTCTCAAGGCCATCTTCGGAGCTGTAGTCATCATCAGAACTATGTTGCTTGCTCTTTGAAGGCTTCTTTAGCTCTTGCTTTCTCCTAACAGGACTATCATCAGAGCTGTAGTCATCATCTGAACCATGGCGCTTGTTCTTTGAAGATTTCTTTTGATCTTGCTTTCTCATCTCATGACTATCACGGGGTTCTTCATCTGAGTGGGGTTCTTCATCTGAGTCATGTAGCGTGTACTTTGAAGTCTTCTTTAACTCTTGCTTTCTCCTTCCTGCGCTCTCTCCCGAGCTGTAGTCATCATCAAAATCATGTTGATTGCTCTTTGAAGACTTATGCTTTTGCTTTCTCCTCTCAGGACTCCCATCGGAGCTGTCGCCTTCATCGGAATCATGTCGCTTGCTCTTTGAAGACTTCTTAGGATTTTTCTTTCTTGTCTCACGGGAGCTGTGGTCATCAGCAGAGTCAGAATCATGGCGACCACGAGCTCTCACATTCTTCTTGTCGTGATCAGACTCCGAACTTGAATCAGAATCTGATTCGGACTCAGATTCTGAACCAGATGAGCTACTCTCACGCCTAGACACTTTTCTCTCCTTCCTAGATGACTTGCCCATCCTCTTTCTAACATCAACATCAGAATCCCCACTAGTATCAGAATCCCTCAAGCGCCTTCTTTTATCCCTAACAGATTCATTTTTCTTTACAGTTTGTTTGGCCTCCCTCTGATCAGTATCATTATCCCTTTTCGGGATGTCCACCAGTTCATCCTCATCAAGATTCTCCTTGAAGTCTAGTGCCTCTAAATCCCTGCGCTTCTTCTCTCTTTCAGCTTCAGATTCTATTCCAAGAGCAGCCTTAAGTGTTTCCATCTGCCTTTCTTTCAAAGCAGCTATCTGATGAGTCTGTGTCTTTGACACCCTGAAAGAGCACGAAAAACATATTAATTAACAAATGTACACAATAACTAGCCCACTGAAGCAATTACCATCATTCAAAACGATATCATCAATCAGATAACTAAGCCTCACGTCAAAATTACAATCAACTTGCTGCACTACTTGTACTAATAAGTGAAAATCTTCCACAGTTATTATAAGTAATCACATACATGAATTGTGGGAAAAGCTAACATTACAGAGTTGATTAATAACCCGTTATAACCTAGCTGTATTAAAAGCAAAAGGATCGTCTAAAACTAAATTTTATTTTGTGTGAGAAAAAGAGTAGAGGATTACGCACTTATCCGATGTGAGGACTTTTCCACCATCATCATTATCGTTATCCTTGGCTTCGAGAGATTTCCTCGCCTCCTCGAGCTTCTCGGCGATCTCGGCTTCCGTGTAGCCCTGATCGACAAGCTTATCCTCCAAAACAATCAGCCTGAGCTCAATCTGACGCTTCCGATCGTGCTCCAAGATCTCCTTGTTGGGCTTACGAGTCACACCGGCGGTTCCTTGATCCGAATCGAAGCCCTTGCTGGAATCGGTGACGACTTTGTTGGTCTTGGGTCTAACGAAGAACTTGTTGGACTGGATGTAGCCGTTGGTTCCAGATCCCCGAGGGGTGGTTAACCCTATTCCGTTATACATGATTCACTGGTAAACAATCGCGCGACCTAATCCACCCAGAACAAATAAAATTCAAGAATTCTATAGCTAATTTCGATTATTACACGGATCTGTGAATTGTTGGAAGGAGGGGATTTGGGATTTCGTATTCGATAATGGTATGATAAAAAGGAGAGCTAGGGTTGACGGTGGTGAGATAATAATGAGAATAAAGTGAGCAAGTTTGTTGGGCTGGATGTGCTTGGCCCACTTGCATCTATTTATATTTTCTAATTTCTTCAGCTTTCAATTATTCTTCTTCAAATCTAATTTTTTTTGTTAGCAAATGTCATGATGAATTCACAATTGAAAAAACTGTAGTAAATTGCAGCATACATTTTATTTCATTGAAACTCAGATTGCAAAATCCATATTACAAGTATTTATATTATTTATTAATATATATGTAAAATAAAACTATTCTAACTAACTCTCTCTTCGAACTTCTTCCAGAGACTTTCATCTCTTCTTCAAGCTCCTTCGAGATACTTCCAACACTCTTCAAATTGGGAATGGATGCAGAGCAGGAATGTTCAACTTGAACACAAGTAACAAGGAAATCCAATTCCCCAATCAAATGGCAATAGATATACATATATTCTAACTGTTTCACTTTCCAATATTCTTTAAAAAAAAATAAAAAAAATAAAACTAATTTGTAAGAACTTGCAAGAAAAAAGATCCTTTAAAGTTGAACTAAGAAGAATGAATAATGTGCAGCCACATACTAAACGAAGGAAGTGAGGGAAGAAGTGAGGGACTCACCTGAAAACAGCCCAACATATTCTGAAGAAGATAATGAGGGGCAAAGCCTGTAGAGCATAGGCCTAAACACACATATTATAAAAGAATGATAAACTTGTTGTTGCTGCTGCGCCGGCATGTCCGCTCGTCGCTGCCGTTGATTTCGTTGCGATGTTCCGTCCATCGTTCTTCGTCTTCTCGATCTTCGTTCTTCAATTTTACAGATTAAATTACAAAATAAATGCGTCTTACTATATTTGGAATTTAAATCTAACCACGGATTTATCTCATGGGTAAAAAACGAATCCATGTAAAGGGGCGGATTAAACCCGAGAAACTACAAGGAGCAAAAACATTCATCCACATCAATTCAATAATAATAATAATAATGCATATGATCATAGACAATTAATTTTATTGACAGAGCCAATAATTGAAACCTGGCTCTTGGCTCTGATACCAATTGAATGGGTTTTTGCTAGCAAACTGAATTGCATAATCCGATTGCCAAGAAGGCAAGAACCAATTATTGGATATCAAAAATTAATTACTATGCCCGGGGCAGCCCTGTAAATTTTGGGGTCCGATGTGAAGAAAAATTTGGTACCCTCTATTTAAATTAAATAGTTATAAAAATTATTAATAAAATATATTTTAAAATCATTTATCCAATTTAAAAATCACTTCATTTTTAAATAAACATAAAAAAATATATAAAAAAAATTCAATAATATCATATAAACGAAATACATAGTCGTCATTTAAATATAATTCTCCTAGTATTTTTTGAAGCAAATTTTTTGCAATTCTTTTATAATCTTTTTCTTTGTTTTTGTATTTTTTTAGAACAAGATATATATTTACTAGCTCAAGAAGAACGATTAACATAATATTAATATGATTAATAAAATAAATAAAATCAAACAAATTTAAATCTAAAACTACTCGTAATTTTTTTTAAAAATCAAACAAAAAAAATTAAAGCAAAGGCTTAGCAAATCAAGTAAATGCAGCTAGAGAATCTGACACGATTAAAAAAAATTGCACAACATTATAATCACAAAATAATTCATATTACAGACTATTTGTTTTAGAAAAAATGAAGGATTACCTCATCAACTTGTTTGATAGTTGCTATTTACTAAAATTCGTTTGTACAATATTTAAAAAAGAGAGAGAGAACTAGAGAAACTATGGAAAAGTGAAGACGTCACTCGCTTTGTATTCTAGAAGAGAGGTCAACGTTTTGGTTGTTGTCTTATATTATGAATAATATAAATTTTTATATCTTAATTTATTTCTAGAATAATCTTAATATATAATTTAATATTGGTAAAAACTTGCGTTAGGCACGCCTAAACGATTTAGGCGTATTTTATCCATACCCAAATGAATTTACCCATCCCAAATAGGGTTTATTATTGTCTAAATTATCTGAAATAGCCATTTTCTTATAACACATTTCAATTTTAGCCACTTTTATTAACTCATTGCAATTTTAGCCAAAAGTACAATTTTTAGCCTTGTAATTAGTTTACAAATCATTTGATTGCAATTATTCTGAATTATATGTCTAATCTTTTAGTTAAAATTTGTTGTTAACTAATTTTATAGATGTTTGAACCAAAATCTATTTATTTACCCACAAAAAGAAATAATTAGGGTAGCTATCGGGTTTTAAAAAAATTAAAATGGAATAGACTAGTCTCACTCGTGTTTTTTTTTAGAGCAAAATTCGATTAAAATGTTGACTTTGGGGTCCACATGAGTGCGAACCGAGTTCGACCGAGTGGGAACGGCTCAATTAATAATTTAATTCGAAAAATGGTGGGTCCCACACGATTGCGAACCGAGTGCGACCGAGTGGGAACGGTGGCGACTCGGTCGCACTCAATTAATATTTTAATTCGAAAAAGTGTGGGTCCCACACGAGTGCGAACCGAGTGCGACCGAGTGGGAACGGTTGCGACTCGGTCGCACTCAAATTTTTTTTTTTTTTATATTTATATATTTTGTCGGTCCCACCGAGTGAGACCCGAGTGCCACCGAGTGGGATCGGTGGCGACCCGGTCTAACTCATTTTTTTTTTTTCATTTTTTAAATATATATTTAAATTTTAAAAATCTAATTCTTCCTATTTAATTTATAAAAATATATTTTGTATACTTTTGAGTTGATTTTGCACGAGAATATTTTACTTATTTTGCTATTGCATAGTAGTGCAATAAAGTGTTCAAACATATTGATATGATGAGTCCATGCACACTGCATACCTATGATATAGGTTGTTGGAAATATTATGTGAAGAGTAATGAATCGTACATGATATTTTTGAAAATTTTGCAGAGATCAATTTTTTTTATTTGATCAATTTTATTTCCTTAAACTATTTGCCGACACTCTGTATAACTTATATAATTGAAGTGAAGTTTGTGGTGGCATAAACATTTCTTCGCACTACATCTTTTGTTTCACTTTCACTTTCAGTCTCCGTCTATCTTCATCAAAATAAATTATTTTGTTTCTCAAAATGGAGAATTGGTGCAGCGTAATTCTTCACTACAATGGGCAATGGGATGACTCGTGCAACTACATTGGCGGACAAGAACGACTGGTTTATATACCAGTCGCCAACATTTCCATAGCCGCATTAAGAAGCAACATTCAACTTATTTTTGATGCGGAAGCCATACTCGGTGAGTATAATATTTATTACACTGCCCAATCCCGAAGTGGCAGATTTATAAAATCGTTGTTGGTGACGGATCTAGAGCTTCAACGATTGATTGCTCTTTATTCGGAGCCGCATGTTTATATTGTTATGAATTATACGGCGAGTACCGGTGTTGGGACTTCACATCGGGAGCCATCCCCATACAGGCCGTTCTTATCATCAAGCAGTCCACCAATTTACCAGCATTTTAGTCCAGGTCTGGAAGATCTACAAAGATTTGGGGACTCATTGATTTTTGGTACGTCTTCAGAAGGTGGTAGTCGGAGCTCCCAAATACCCAATTTAAACGATGAGCCTCCCCATGAAGAATATGAGCATCCATACGAGGAGGAGGAGGAGGAGAATGAAAATACAGGTCACCACTCAACAAGTGAGGGTCATATCGTTGACTCTAATGATGAAGAGGAGGACGAGGAATCCGAGGAGGAGTCTAGTGATGATGAAGATTTCATCAATTCTGATGCATTAAAGAATTTTACAGTGGCTGAGTTTTCTGCATGGATCCGATCAGTTGGTGGAATGAGTGCGTTTATATCCAATCTTATGCCAACCCATCCTCTCCCGGATTCATGTCACGTTGAAGGCGATCTAAATAATTGGCTAGTTCCAATTATATCGTTGGATTCATCACAGTCACCAGTGGTACGAGATGTTGCTGCCATACTAGATCGGGAACTTTCATTGGGCTCTATCTTCTATACGAAGGACGATCTTCTAATTGCCGTATCTCTTTTGCATATGGAGCAACATGTTGAATTTAAAGTGGTGCGCTCATCTAGTACTCGCGTTGAGTACACTTGCAAACGAAGTGCCTCTTGTTCGTTCTTCATACGGGCATCATGCAGAGGTAGTTGCTGGATCATACGCAAGTTCCATCGTAATCATGATTGCGTTAACAATCTTGCAGGCATAAGATCCCGGAATGTCCGTACCAAAGCTGTTGCCGCGTATTTTGCACGAAAGATGCGTCGGCAAGGATCAATTATAAAACCCCGTGAAATTATGACGGAGTTGCAGGCATCATTTGGGATCCGTACTAGCTATGGCGTTGCACTAAAAGCTCGAAATGCAGCAATTTCGATGATCTATGGTGGTATAGAAGATTCTTTTTCTATCCTGCCCAAATATCTGGAGGTGTTAAGACAATACAATCCAGGTACTTTAACAGATTTGGAGATTGATTCCGATGGAAGATTTCGTCATTGTTTTGTTGCTCTAGGTGTTTCACGGACGGCGTTTCAGAACGGGTTATTAAGACCGGTTATCGTTGTTGACGCCACTCATTTGAAGGGTCGAAACAAAGGCGTCTTATTTGTTGCTGTCACAAAAGATGGTAACGAACATGTATTTCCACTTGCTATTGGTGTCGGCAGCATCGAGAATGATGAGTGTTGGAAGTGGTTCATGTCTCGATTACGGATTTCTTTTGGATGCACAGATCAAATGCTGATTGTATCCGACCAACACATTAGCATCTCCAATGCGATCAGTGAAGTGTATCCTGGTGTGCCACACGGCTTATGTTTTTACCATCTTCTAAATAAAATGACAGGGTACGGTAAGGACATTGCTGCGCTGTACCAACGTGCTGCTTACGCTTACCGATCGGCAACATATCAACAAGCGATGGATAGAATCAATCAGAAGAAACCAGCAGCCTTTCAGAAACTATTGGATGTAGGACCAGATCGATGGGCTAGGTCGCAATGTCCTGTACGTCGATATAGTTTCTTGACATCAAATGCAGCTGAGGTTTTCAATGCTCGCTTACTGGATGCCCGACAGTTGCCAATCTGCTCTATTATTGACACCTACAGAGGTATTCTTGAAAAATGGTTTGATGAAAAAAGAGCTAAGGCATCTGCGCGTGAGGATATCTTGACGGATGAGGCTGTTGCAAAATTAACACCGTTAGTAGAACTCTCGCATTCATATTCAGTTGTACCCATATCAGCAATGAAAATGAAGGTGAATGAAGGAGAAAGAACTTGGAGGGTTGATCTGGAGTTATCCACATGCGATTGTCGTGAGTTGCAACTGGACCTCATCCCGTGCTCGCATGCCGTTGCTGCAATTAGGTAAACGTATTTAAGTTAATTTTCATTTTATAATATGTTATTAACTTAATCATAATTGTGACAGTCATGTTGGGTTGAACCCGTACGACTATGTAAGTCATTACTATAAGACATCAACTTGGCGAGAAATATACGGTGGAGTCGTGCAGTCACTGCCACCGCAAGACGAATGGGATGTTTCTGCCGAAGCAAGTTCGTTGTGTGTCCTGCCTCCAATTATATCTCGTCAAGCTGGACGACCTAGATCTCGTAGACACCCATCGGGTGCCGATATTGGTCAATCTTCAAGTAGTAGGCAACGCGCAAAGAAAAAATGCAGTATATGCAGATCTGAAACACACACTAAGCGCACATGTCCAGATCGAACTACGAACGATTAGTGTATTTCGACTTTGTTTGTAATAAATAACATCATCTCGTTTGTTGTATTGAATAAAATTAAGTGTTTGTCGACGAATAAACCGAAGTCCTAAATATAATATAAAGAAGTACAAATACAAATAGAAACATGTTCAAAAACAATCAAAATCAAACAGTGTTTAGGAAAAACTGAATAGCTAGAAATTTCCTATATCTAGGGTAATTCCTAACATCATGCATCCAAGCAATGCTTGGTACCCCAAATGCTACCTCATCGATGTGCACACAAGCAAACAGATCATGCAGGCGACGAACATTGCTCTCGAATTTATAAACATGTGTCACGGCCATCTTCCCTGCAGTGGGCTCACGTAATCTCAATGTGTTCTGATCCCAATAGCCAAGTCTCTTAAGATACCAGTGAAAACAATCAGTCATTTTTCTTATCTCACTCAGCAACTTCTGCGATTGATGCGGTTCTGCCTGATGCGCGTATGCATCGTACACTTCAACATTCCAACTGGGAATACGAAAGACAACAGTGTACCATTTCGTGCCAACCTTGCACGGTACAATAATCTGCAAAATTAAAATAATCATAAATATTATCACAATAATTACTACATTTTCATTAATCATAAATAAAATATAAATGAAGATAATACTTACCGTATCTGCTCCAAACCAATCCTTCGATGTCGATGCGTCGTTCCCTCGAATAAATTTCTGGACGCTTGCAGAAAATTCGTCTCTCTTGACAGTTTTCATTAAGTCCTTAAAAAACAAACACAACAAAGTACAATTAGTACCTAAAATACCCTAAAAGAAGACAAATAAAAATAATAATCAAATTGACTTACATAGAATTGAGGCCTGACAATACGTATTCTTGGTGGTGCAGTCTTCTGCCTTATCTGTGTATACCACTCAATCACGGTATCATCAAGTCGTCCATTGATGTCTTCAATATGGGTGAACCACACTTTTGGCAACCCGTATCCGTGACCATCGGGGTTAAACTTCCGAGATTCATGTCCAGATTGTAACCAATCATGATATCTGCAATAATCAGCTGTGGTGATTCTCCACGGACGACCATCTCCAACCTACACAACACTTTATAAAGTTAATGTCATCAATTACTAATAAATAAATAACTTATAAGAACATACCTCAAGAACATCATCGTCCCTGACGAGCAATGCTAGCTCTCTATTATAAGTGCTGGCGGGGCTGGATACAAACTCTGAGACATCAAAATGTCCCGGAGTGGTTGAACTGCCGGGTGTATCAACATGGCTCGGGGTGGCTGAAGTCCCGGGTATAGCTAACTGACTCGGAGTGGCTGTAGTCCCGGGTATCCCAAAAGCGCTCGGAGAGGGTATATCAAGTGGCTGCGCCGAACTATGTCTGCGACGCTCATGACCAGCCGAACTGGACCTGCTACGCCGACCAGTCTCTACTGAACTATGCCTGCGGTGCTCACGCACTGGCGGCTGATCCTGATCCTGATCCTGGTCCTGCTCCAGAACCTGATCCGGCACCCTCTCCATCTTACGTCTCCGGCTCCTACTCTGGCTAGACTCGCCAACATCATCTCGTCTACAACCATAGGTACGGAATGCACGATCAACCGTAGCGGGAACTGCAGCATTCACCGCAGCAGTAACAGCATCTCGGATCATCGCAAACAATCTCCGTGATCCACGAAATCTCCTATAATCACCAGAGGACCCACTGGATGAAGAACCATGTCGGGTCGAACGACTGCGCCTACGAGATCCTCTGGAGTCATGTGGCTCCTCATGTCCTCCCTCACGAGGCCCTCCACCCACATTTTGACCCTGATCATCATCATCGTCATGCCCTACATCCTCATGACCAGCAGTAGACCCAAAATCAGCATGAGGCCCCTCATCATCATGTCGCCCCTCATCACCATCTCCACTTCCTCCTGCATGGGTTGCTCGACGAAACAGAACAGGGAGACCGTCATCTCGTCTTCTGGTTGGGCGTACTGGATTCTCAGGCATGTGAAATGCAACGCCAATGGGATTCTCTTGCTGACTAGACAAATAATATGCAGTGCGCTCCTCGTCAGCAGTAGGATATAAAAAAGGCAAGGATGACAGCTGCAATAAGAAACGCAATTGTAAGTAAATATATTTAAAAATCTAAAAATATTTATCGAAATTACTTACATTCGGATCAGCAAAAAAGTACTCCAATTCTTAACCTCTGGCCTGCTAAACTTCCAATTCAAAAATCTTGGAAAGACAATCGGCGTATTGACTGTACAACATTCAGCTGCCAGCTTCGGAATGGCCTCGTAAGACCACACCTACACAATTAAATGTCCTAGTTAATTAAAATTATCTCGCAACAATGAAGCAATAAAAGTTATAATAATTTACCTGCAAAGCCCAGATCGGTCCACCAAGATGAAAGCTTTGACCAAGTTCAGCAACTGTGGTGGGAACATATGCGATATAATGAAGTAAAGACTGATACGCGTATGCACCCCATGGAAATCCACACCAAATATCCCACCTATCAAGTAATTCATACATCCAGGGCTCTATCTTGCGCTTCTCCGAATACCAAGTACGAAGTACCATAATGCTAGAAGATTAGCCACCTTTAAGTACAAGTCATGTCTAGTTTTATCTACGTTCGTACCCTTGAATATGCCTAACAAATCCCTCGCAGTGATAGACCTAGAACCACAAAACTGTACATACACTGTAGTACTAGATGGGTCATAATGTCCAGCAACATCAAAACTACTAGATCCAAACATAAAACCAGTCACTAGAGCAAACTCCGTCACCGAGAATCTAATAGGTTGACGACCAATTAAAAACCATAACTCATGTGGGTTGGGAGATCTAATTTGGTAACTGAATAATTCTAAAAGTGCTTGAGATGCACTTGGACCCTGCTTTTTCCAATTTAATAATTTCCTAAAAGGTCCATTCTTAAACTGTTCTACTAACTGCCCCCCTCCTACAGACCGTAATGTTACATCTATGTGATCTAATACCGAAACTTTAGTGCATAAGTTTATTTTACTAGATGCACCATGTAAGTCACGTCTAATCCATTCAATCTGCACATATAATACCATCACAATTAAAATATGATAAATTAACCATAAAAACTACAAAAATTCCAACTAACCACAAAATCAAAATACAAAACAATTTCTTCAAATAAACAATTACATCTACCTACTAAACCACAAATAATTCACGAATAATTCAATAAATAAATCCACGAATAAATCCAACATTTTCACGAATAATTCACGAATAAACAACAAATATAAATCCAACATTTACACGAATAAACCACAAATATAAATCAAAATATACCTAATAAACCACAAACAATTTCCATAAAAAATACCTTAAATAATTCAACATTTATCAACAATATAAATCCAAAAATAAACACAATTAAACAAATTAACAACACACATATCTCTACAAATTTAACTACATATATAGAGCAAAAATTCAAATTTAGTTCATAACCTGAAAACCATCTGCCATGGCGACGGCGACGGCGACGGTGCTGGACGGGCGGAGGAGCTCGACGGCCGGCGGTTCGGCTAGAGAGACGAGTGCGATTCACTCTGAAATGAAAAAAAACGACGACTGCGAAATGTTGGGGGGGACCAATTTAGGGTTTATTTGACTGATTTAAAATATTATTTTTTTTGACCGAGTCGCACTCGGTCGCACTCGGAGTCGCTACCGGGTGGGCCACTTTCTCGGATTCAGGTGTCGACAGCGAGTCGCACTCGGGGTCGCACTCGGTATTTTTTATTTTTTTTTTATTTCGTTTAATTTTCAACAAAATTGTTTTATTAGATTTTGCGAATTTTTAATGCAATCGCACTCGGTCCCCCGACATTTTTATGTATATATATATTTTTATGTTTTTTTGTCAAATCTCATCATTCAAATAACATGAAAAGTTATGACACCAATCTGAAAAACGTACTTTTGGCTATATTCGTGAGATGTACATAATATTGGCTAAAATGAATATGTGTTATAGCCAAAATGGCTATTTCATGATTTTGCTCTTTATTATTCCCCAATTAGGGTAATTAGATGGGTTTGACTTAGGTTAATAGATAAAATTCATCTAAACCGTTTAGGCGTGTCTAATTTGAGACCTTTCCTCTAATATTTTAATAAATCTTAATATTTAATTTTTAATATATTTCGAGCTAAACTTCTTTATTAGGCTAATCTAATTTTGTTTTTGGTTAATCTTTTTAGTTAAGTCAAAGATCAAGTTTTTATTTTATATTTTTTTTAAAAAAATGGGCCCCTATTAAAATAAATTAATAGAAGTATAATATTACTACTACTACACAATTTTTTTAAAAACCCCCTTAATTCGGAGGCCCCTGTGCAGCACCCTTAATTCGGAGGCTCCCGTGCAGCGCATTTTTCGCACGGCCTCGGAAGCCTCTGTG
>JAPKLW010000053.1:257955-299157 GCA_026898455.1 Plectranthus barbatus | reverse complement strand
AGGCTCCCGTGCAGCGCATTTTTCGCACGGCCTCGGAAGCCTCTGTGCAGCACCCTTAATTCGGAGGCTCCGGTGCAGCACATTTCTCGCACGACCTCATAACCACGAGTAAAAACTCAGCTTTTAAATTAAAAAAAAATACTTTCAAATAAATTAATAAATAAAATAAAATATATAAAAAAATAAAATTGGTCAAGATTTATATTTCCTAGAGTGTTTTTTAATTTTTTTTAAACTCATATTTATATTATTAAAAGGACATTGATGAAGTCAGCAAAGAAAATAAATTAGTATAAATTCTATATTTTGTTATTATGAATATTTAGGAAGTTATATTCTTATCTTTTATACAATGATTGTGCTAGTAATTTACAACTTTAAATCTAACACATTTGTCGACTCGCATGTTTTATGCTCTATTCAGATACACAAAAAAATATATACATAAACCTTTCGAAATTGTAAAAATTTTGAACTCAAATTTGGTGGGGTGCGCCATGCCCATGCAGCAGTGCAACGCAAGGGCGACGCGCGAGAACCCAGGCAGCAAGCTACCTTGGAGGGCCCTCCCCCTCAAAAAATAAATTTAATATCGTGTGGACCAATGGCCCACATATCAGATATTAAACTGATAAGAACAGATACTACACTTGATCTTAGCCAAAAGGCCGAGAAAGGTATGAGCATTCAAGTGAGTGAGCCTTCCTTTTTATACAGCACTCTCAAGGTTCGACTATTTTGATAGTCGATGTGGGACAAGTGATAGTTTTGGTAACCAGTCTCTAACTACAATTGATATCCTTCGAAACGATATGTTCGAGAAAATAATCATAAAAAACATGCAGAACAAAAATTGCTGGTTTATTCTCTCCAACCTCTCTGACAAATTTGCTTTCTTTTCCTATCTGTATAATACACCCAACTACATCTTAAGATGCCGAAGACGACCGCCAGAAGAGGCGCCGTTTATCTTGAAAAAACAAACTCTAGAACACAGCTTTGCCCATTTCTGAACTTACTAAATTGTTGGGCTGTTTTCAAGATCAGCTGACTGTCTTCTCGAACTATATATATCTTCCACTGGGTTCTCCTTCGCCCAGTTATAGAGTTGAAATCGAGCAAAAGAAAACCATCAAGTTTTGTTTTTTACAGTGCAAACTGAGAGTCAAAGAGACTGGCAAGTTTAGGGAATGCAACATCCATGAATAGAATGAAGGCGTGACATCTGAGCTGCATGAACAACCGTCGATGCATCGAAGCAAGATATCTTCATTGAGGTTAGCTTTCAGACTGAAAGTTGGAAAGAAAGAAATTGGTGGAGAGAAAAATATTACTCTGGAATGAACGAGCTGAGGAGGTTAAAACTGCATTGATAAGATCTTGCTATCGTATTAAGAACCAACAATATCAGAATAAGACGCCACTAAATAGAGAAATTAATTAGTTATGAGTTTCGATTTCCTTAAAATTGATTCAAAATCTCTACTAATTTTAACATCCAAGTAATATTATAACTAATTCCCTTTACTAATTTAAACAGGGTCGACCCTGTGATCTTGGAGGCCCTATGCGAATAAGATAAATGGTGCTCCTAATTTTTCTTAATATAAATAAGAGTATTAAAAAAATTGTATAAGTAATATAAATATTAAACTATTCAATTAGTAAGTCAAAATATCTAAAGTATAATTTTTTTTTACATTGTGTAAAAGATATATATTCTAAACCATGGTTGAAAAATTAACAAAATCAAACAACATAACTTGCAATGAAATCTAAAATCATTCATTGAAATCAGTAAATTATGCACACAAAATCTAAAATCATGCGATTATGAAATTTGACAAAATCCATCAAAGGTAAACACTATATATGAATCCAAAAAATAAATACAAAAATCATGTGAAGAATTACATTCCACCTTACTCTAGAATCCTTCATCGAAGAGAAATAAATTATTGATTTGTAAAACGAGTGAAGCAATAACGAAGTAAAGCAACAAAGGTTTCTTTTAGTTGATGGGATGTTTCATTTTTTGAGAAAAATGAGATTTTTGTGTTCAATTATGTGAAGATGACCGTAAATATTTGTTTTTAATTAAGAATAGATATCGTGTTGGTCCCAAAATCAGAGAATAAATATATGCAGTGGAAGTACAAATATGTGCAGCGGAAGTAATAATGTAAACTTGCACTTGTTCTCCTGAACTGCAGGATCTTGTTGAGTCTTCTCTGCGACAAAAAAACTCAGGTTGATCGATTCATTGATGCATCACTTTTATCTCACTCCTCATTACCCTATTCAATTCAGACTTCAAAGCCTCCATCATGAACTTGGCTTGCCCACTATCCATTTTCTCTAACAACCCCGTTTGACTACTTTTAGACACACCTGAAAGAAAATGTTAGATAAAAAGAAGGACATCACCACCTCACGTACACTCGTGTATCACTCAGATATGTGAAATCTCTCATGCTCGTGTACAACTCATAATGTATATGGCTTTTTCAGTCCCTCTAAGAATCTCATTCTCTCTTGTCTTTTACTACTCTTTTCTCCTTTCTGAAGAACTCAAGTATTTTTCGGAAAATACCACAAAATTCAAATCGACAAACCAATTGATGATCCAGACAACTCAAGGAAGGTAAAGGAACAAAAAAATAGGACAATAAATTAGAAGGTTAAAACTTAAGAAATATGATAAAATTTGACCTTGTCGTATGAGAGAAAAGTTGTGACACTTGTAGAGCTCGTCGAGACATTTTCGAAAAATACAATTAAGCTGAAATCGGACATGTATGCAAAGTAATGGCCAAAATAATTTTGGTTGGAAAAAAGACACTAGTAGAAATCAAGAAAATAAGAATTTTTTGAATTATTTTTATACCCCTTCTCTCTCTCTCTCTCTCTTTGAGATCTTCAATTTTTTTTTTATAAGGTAATTACCAAAAAACTTGGTAATCAAGAAAAAAAAATATGGATAAAATTATATATGATAAGGAAATATTTGACTAATGTACCAAAACTATTTGGTAATAAAAAGGAAAAATATGGATAAGGAAATACATATGATAATGAAATATTTGAATAGATATGTTATGATATTAATAATTCAATTTTTTTTTACTTACCCAAAGACTCGATGAAGGACGCGAATAGCACACGAAATCAAAGAGGACACAAACAAGACATGAAATCAAAGAGGATACGGACAAGACACGAAATTAAAGAGGACACGATTTTTTACACAACGAATGAAAGACAAGACACAAGAATAAATTGAAAGGAAAAGAAGAGAAAGACACGACCTGGATATTGATACTAAAATGATAAGATTATCGTCGAAAGGTTTAGATCGCAACCTAGAATGTTGATTGAAAGCCAACACACGCGGAAACAAATAGAAACCGGTATGATGGAAATCCAACACCTTTGAATTCGAAAACCTTCAAGTATCATAGTCCAGAATAAATCTCATACGACCCAAGAAATGAGTTGATCCAACAACGAAGGATATGAATGAGGACGCCATGAACGGATGCGAAATTCCGATTGATAAGTCAAATTTGAAACTCTATGGATAACTTAGAATTTCATAAGCTTTCAGATATAGGAGAACATCTCTCAAATTTTATTATAACTGAAAACTCAATAATTTTTCCATAACAATACCTATACATAGGCAACTCAAATCCTAATATAATAAGGAAATCAAATTCTAATCTTAAAAGGAAATTAAAATTCAAAATTAAATAATCATAAGATCTAACATATTGGCCACAAAAATAACTAAATAAAATTAAAATAAGTACAATCACTACACATAATTAAATTTATAACTCTTGGATCTTCTTTTAATTCTTCAAAAAACATAGACTTCTTCGAAATATTTGCAGCCCAAACATATTTAATAAGAATATGTAATCCATCTCTCAATGTCATCGCTTGAACCCTCGTCATCGGCCTGCTCGGAATATAGACTGAATCACCTCTCAAAGTTACTCCTTGAGCTCCATCGTGTACTTTTCTATTAAAGATTTTGTGCTAAATTAATGATTTATTTTTATTTTGAAATAACATATTCATTTAGTATCAATGATATACTCCTTCTGTCCCATCATATTAGTTCCATATTCCTTTTCGGTCCGGCCTATTTCCTAAAAAGGTAATTTTTTCACACTTACCAATAAAATATTAATTCCATCACACTAAAAACACTTGGTTTTTGTGCATTCTCCTAAGTCCCTAATATGACGGGACGGAGGGAGTATTATTTTGTTCATAAACAATATGTCATTTTTACAACAATGATTATTTTTTTTTGTTCTTAAATTATTTATTCATTTACTGTAAATGATGTATTATTCTATTCATAAATAATATATTAACATTTTTAGCAATAATGTTTTTTAAATGATGTATTCTCTTATTGTAAATGATGTAATTTATTTTCTAATATATTCTATTAAAAATTGTGAGCTAAATTATTTTTAAAAAAATGGTTTGAAAATGATGCATTATTTCATTGTAAACAACTTTGTTATCAAGCTCCACGTCAGGTAGCTATTACATGGTTACCAATATCATGTAATAATGTGCACATGTTGTTCTAGGCATGGCAAAATATGGAGCGCTAGCCAAACTTTACTACCTTGTCTTAATGTCATATAACAGTTCAAGTTTACATGAATGCACAGGAGGGAAAGCAACATGATGAGATGATTGGGTTCAAGCACCATAAATTTCCAAAGAAGACATTCGCTCAGAGGTTGCCTTTGTGGCTAAAAGGGGAGGTGCAAACAGAAACATATCTCAGTTAACTTGTTAGGATGTCAAGAATTTGTTTAGTTTAACAAAAATGTGTTTGTATTTCTAGTTTTTCTGACAATTTGACTTTATGCTTCTTGTAGGTGTACATAGCAGATGCCAAGTATTTCACGAATAAGCCAGTTGCCATAATCGATCTTCCTAGCAGAGTGCCTTATGATTTTCATGGAGCTTTTGTGCATCTGTGAAAACATTTATGGAGTGACATTGCTCGTAAACAATGTATATGAGATAATAAAATATTAGTTTAATGTAACATAGTCATTCAAGTTTAAGGACAAAGAAAAGAGTTTGTCCAAATCTTGAACACTACAGAAAATTGTGATACTTTACTGTATTCCCTTATTGTAAATGATGTATTTGATTATTATAAATGATGTAATTCATTTTTTTAATAATTTCTATTTGAAACTTGTTTTAGATTAATGATTTTTTTTTGTTTTGAAATAATATATTATTTTCCTGTAAATAATGTATTTAGTATAATGAAATAATTAAAGGATGAAAAATTACGCTTCACATAACGAAATGATGTATATAATACAATGAAATGATGTATTAAGTTGGCGAGGGAGATCACGAAGGATTGCTGGTAGGAGGTGGGACCATGAACGGGGAGAAGAAGAAAGATAAGAGGGTGAATTCTGGAGAGGTGCAAAGCTTGTGGCGGAGAGTGGAAGATTGCCAGAATTGAGTAGCTTCGTGATTGGAGTCGACATTGATGGTGAAAGAGGAGTCGTCACATGGTTTCGCAGGATACTCCATAATACTTTGACAAAATGATGTTAGTAATTAGACGAAATTATGTATTTACTCTCTAATTTTTAAATAAGTATTTCTTTTTGAAATAATGAATATTTTACTTTAAATGATGGATTTGTTTAGTGTAAATGATTTTTTTTGTTCTTAAATAATACTCCCTCCGTCCCGGTTTATTAGGCCATTTTCTTTTCAGCACGAAAATTAAGAGTTGTGAGTGTAGCATTAGTTAGTGGAATTAATATTTTATTGTTGAGTGTGAAAAGATTGCTATTTTTGGAAATGTGCCAATTTAGTTGGGACGTCCGATTTGGTAAGAGGGCTTATTCTGCTGGAACGGAGGGAGTGTATTCCTTTCTTTTTAGCTCAAGTTTCTCACAACAACTTGGTCACAATGGCCTCCTCTAAAACTTATGCAGCAGCTAGTGAAGCCGTTATTTTCCTCTACATGGCATCATGATCGAAGAATACATTAATGGATTCATATTTCAATTTTGAAACTGCAAATAAAAGTTATGTAATAGTACTAAATATCATCAGATTGTCACTTAAGATTTCATTATTATATATCTCTACTTACATTCCCATGTCTAGCAAGACCCGAAGATAACATATCGAGAGAAACACTGCTATGAGTCCATTTCTTTTTCATGGATGTGCGAATGCATTCACGATAATCCTATTTTACAATACAATATTTTGGGTTAGATCACAACAATTATCAGAGTAAGGGGGTGTTAAACAAGAGGTTTTCACTGAGGCAAATTATCGAACATTTGGCACACATAGAAATAATTGCACAACTTCACTGTAAAAACAAGTCTCCGACGATTTGAAAACACGTGCCAACAATTGTATTGACAAATTCTTTAATGGAGACACACTTTCTTTGGCTGCCAACGAGCTTGAGATCGTAGCTAGAATGCTGCCAAATGAAGCTTGTATCCCTCTCATGAACTGCTCACTGCCACAAACTCGTCAGATAAATCTCGTTGGCCTCATAAGTGTCCTCTTCGCCACCCACGACGACTCTATATCTCCGCCCGAGTCGCGGATGATATCCACTGTGCTCTGCCACTTTCGCGATCCAAATTCCACCGTCCAAGCAATATGCATCGTCGCTAACCGCTCACCAAGCGAACAAAAATTAGTTAATAAAATAATATCTTTTATAGTATAGTAATATGGATCTTTTGAGATCCGTCTCACACTAAAAATGGTGAGATTGTCTACCAGGAGATCAACTCAAAAAATAAATTTATAATGTTATGCTTTGTTTACGATATCTTCTACTAAGAAAAACATGAAAATAGGAAAAACTTCCTGAGGCGCTAGCCTCGAAGCTTAGGCGTGCCTTGTCGCCTTACCTCGGCTCGGGCACCCTGGGTACCTCGGAGAACCTGCCCGGATCAGAGAATTAAAAACGATGGAGGTTATCTTGAGGCGTGCCTCAAACTACCCTCTATGGTTAGGTTGTGGGTTGTAAGCATGTGTGCACAAAATAAGCATAGATGGAATTATAAAAAATAAAAAAAAGAAGCTAACAACCGAGATCATTCTGCAACTCATAGGTCATCCAATTATGGGTTGGCACTTGGGAGCTACTGGTTGGATGACCAAATTTATGATATTTAGATTTTAAATGATAAATAAGTTAGATAAATAATTAAAATTATTATATTAAAATTCTTCATTTCTTATTCTCTTTAGTATAATATTGATATATTTTTCACAAACAATCTAAATTTCACTTTTGTAATTATTTTTCATCATTTGGACCTCACAATTAAATTTTTAATTTGCACTTCTATTAAATGTGCAATAATATAATATTTTATCCATATATTTCTAATTCAGTTTATTTATGTAACTTGCACTTTTTATGTAGTAATAATTTTATTTTTTAATATCTTTTAATTATATTTATTAATTTAAATTATATTTTTATATATTTTGTAAATTTTCTAAATTTAATAAAAATATATTTAAATAATATATATTAAGAAAATAAAGTGAAAAATAAAATGTAATGCAAATTGTATAAAAGTCATTTATGTGAGTAAAAATTCAATTGAGTTGTAAGTTCTATATGTAAAAGAAAGAAATTAATATTTCAATGAAAAATTGAGTTGTTAAAGTCGTGGCAGTGCTTAGCCTCATCCCGCTAGGGGTGCTTTTAAAACTAAGGTTCATCTCTTCGAAATATAGTGGCTCTACATCCCTGCGCTTCTTCTATCTTTCAGCTTCAGATTATATTCCAAGAGCAGCCTTAAGTGTTTCCATCTTCCTTTCTTTCAAAGCAGCTATCTGATGAGTCTGTGTCTTTGAAACCCTGAAATCCAAACATGTAGACAAATACTAACCCACTGAAGCAATTGCCAGCATTCAAAACGACATCATTAAGCAGATAACTAAGCCTCGCATCAAATTTACAATCAACTTGCTGCAGCCACAGCTACTACTTCTACAAATAACTGAAAATCTTCCACAGTAATTATAAACAATCACATACATACATGAACTGGGGAAAACGCCAACATTAGAGTTGATTAATAACCCGTTTTAATCAACATATATTGAAAGCAAAAGGATCGTCTAAAACCAAATTTTATTTTGTGTGAGAAACAGAGTAGAGAATTACGAACTTATTCGACGTGAGGACTTCTCCTCCATCATCATTATCGTTACCCTTGGCTTCGTGAGATTTCCTCGCCTCCTCGAGCTTCTCGGCGATCTCGACTTCCGTGTAGCCCTGATCGACAAGCTTATCCTCCAGAACAATCAGCTTCAGCTCAATCTGACGCTTCCGATCGTGCTCCAAGATTTCCTTGTTGGGCTTCTGAGTCACACCGGCGGTTCCTTGACCCGAATCGAAGCCCTTGCTGGAATCGGTGACGACTTTGTTGGTCGTGACTGACGAAGAACTTGTTGGACTGGATATAGCCGTTGGTTCCTGATCCCCGAGGGGTGGTTAACCCTATTCCGTTGTACATGATTCAATGGTAAACAATCGCGCGACCTAATCCACCCAGAACGGAGAAAATTCAATAATTCTAGGGCTAATTTCGATTATTAAACGGATCAGTGAATCGTTGGAAGGAGGGGGAATTTGGGATTTCGAATTCGATTATGGTTATGAGAAAAGGAGAGCAAGGGTTGGCGGTGATGAGAATAAAGCGAGCAAGTTTGTTGGGCTAGGCCCACTTGCATCTGTTTCAAACTCCTTCACTTTTCAATTAATCTTCTTCAATTTTTATTTTATTTTATTTTTTTGTTAGCAAATGTCATGATGAATTCATTGAAAAAATTGTAGTAAATTGCAGCATAAATTTTATTTCATTGAAAATCAGATTGCAAAACCCATATTACAAGTATTTATTTATACTAAACAACTAAATATATATGTGTCTAACTAATAAAGGGAGATAAAGTATAGAGAAGAATGTTTATTCTGTTCCATTTTATAATATAATGGTACAATTATAAAAAGGATCATCTATGATTTATGAGCAAATACAAAGCAAAACTATTCTAATTATCTCTTCCTCTGACTCTTTTCGGAGAATTCTGACTCCTTTCTCATCTTCAAGCTCTTTCCAGATCCTTCTCAATACTTACAACACCCCTTTAAATTGGGCATGGATACAAGTCAAGAATATTTAACTTGAACACTAAGTAACAAGAAAAATCCAATTTCCCAACCAAATGGCAAAAGCCAAATATACATAAATTTCTAACTGCTTCACTTCCCAATATTGAGTCTTCAATTTGTTTTACACTAATTTATAAAAACTTACAAGTAACAAGGTCTTTTGAAGTTGATCATTTTAACGACCATTTGGTAAAAAAACTGTAAATGAATCATCGACCCAATAAAAGTTAGCTCTAGTGAACTGATACATTACATTTCATATTTAATAAATTAATATAATATCAAAAGCTGAAAAAAAAATGTAACACTACGATTAATTAAGTTTACAGTTAAAATATTTTTATAATTAACATATTTAAATACATTACATAAATCAACAAAAATATAAAATATAAAAAAATCATTTCACATAAAAATAAAAACTGACACCTAAATTCATGGTCCAATGCTCCTCTCGTACAGTTGAAGGGCCGGTGAAAATTACTAAAATAGTGATACATCATTCCTCATATGAAGCTCAACGCTTGGACCTAGCAGCTGTGGTTGGAGCAGATTTTTTTGGTTTTCCGCTGCAATCAATATGTGATGAATGAGAAGAATGAATGGTGTGCAGACACATACTAAACCAAGGAAGTGAGATAGAGAAGAAGTGAGTGACTCACCTGCAGAAAACAGCCCAACATATTCTGAAGAAAAGAATGAGGGGCAAAGCCAGTAGAGCAGAGGCCTATAAACACACAATTGTGCACTTCACTCAACTCAAATGATATCCCAATTAATATGGCTTGTAAGTTATAAACTCCAACTACTTACACAAAACCAAGCCAGCTCTTTCGTCGCAACAGCTCTTGTCAGCTCATGCCTTTTAAGTTTCTCATGGACTGCTTCTTGAACCTGTGATCATTCATGGCCTCACTGTGTGTGAGATTCAGCTTTTAAGACAATCATAATCCTTAATGTAGGAGGTAGACCCACATATATATACCTGATGATGCTGTGCAGTTGCTGATTCAAGGAGTTTTCCACATGCGCGAACTGGCCCCTTTGTGTAGGGATGCAAAGCAACGCGTAATCTGTCAACGTGAGGTCTGGATGCAGTGGTCACTCGATCAATGTATGGTCTGCTGACCCTCCTTAGGCCCTGCACAGTCGAGTCGAATCTGGATTCATAGGCAGTGGGAGGGAAGGATAGGTGATCTGAAGATCATCTCACCTGAAAATAAGGATCGAGAAGCTCCACAATTGTGATGAAATACGAGGTTGCTGTATTCTTGGACACTTCATATATCTCTATCATCTTTCTGCTTAGTCTTTGCACGTGCGGCTCAACGTTGCTGGCCCACTTTTCACGAACTGCTGCCAGCCATCTCTTCATGCAACACCAAGGTCATCAAATCAGTAGGTTTTGAATGAAGAATAACCATAAATTACTAGGAAAAACAGACTTACACTTCTCACTTTTTTTACATATGGTGCAAACCACTGTTCGGCTCGAGCCTTCTTCTCAAGAACCTAGAACAAGCCAAGAGTTGATGGTTGGTTCATATTCATTTGAAAGGATAAGCAATGTGTTTATATTATATACAGACCTTCTGCATCCACGGATCCAGAGCAGGCTTTCCATGCATTTTCCAATTCTTTTCCAAAAGAGACTGGAAATTCAATGACATTAGCAGAATACATGGTAAAAGCAAATGCTTCAAAGAAGAAAAAGACCCAAATACCTTATAATAAGTTAATTGGAGAGCCATCCATGGTGGGAACCAAGCACCATGAACCTGTATGCATGTGTCTCATAAAAGAACCAATCTTAATTCTTAACCAGTAAACTAATGGGAAGGAAATGGAGAAGTAGATGCCATGGTGGGACTTCTGAATACGAATAATGCATGCAGCAGAGCAGAACAGAACAGTGACACGCTAATCAAGGAGTTCAAATGAGCAGGAAACATGATGGTTCTAAGAAATCAAAGTGGGCATGGTGCAAACAGAAATAAGCCAAAGAAACTGCACCTCCATCAACTCCTTGGTTTTGGAAGCAGCCTCCAGCTTTGCCTTCATCATTTGTTCCTGGCAAAGAGTGTATTTAAATAGAGCAGCAATCAATATTGAGCAGTAACTATTAGCAAATCACCTCAGCCATTTGAAGAGCACGCTCAGTTTTACGCAGCTTAGTTTTCTGCTCACCAACAATCTTCTGAAGCTGTAACAAAAGAAGAAAGATGAAAAACAAATTACTCCATGAATTGATCTAATGGTTCTAATTTATAAACTATGTTACATTCCTTCAATACTTCCAGAATCTTATACTCTACATCTTGTAAGCTAATCAACAGGACTTACTCTATCAGCTTTGGAATTCAAATCAGAATCCTTTTTCCCAACTTCTTTAGCGTGAGCTTCCCATTGCTCTTTGTTCTTGATTTGCATGGCAAGATCTTTCTTCAGTTTCTCCACCTGCTTCTCCAATTCATCAGCTCTCGCATTGGCTTTACCAAGCTTTTTCGCGTCTTCTGAATTCCCCTTTTCCCATGAAACAAAAAGGAGAGATCTTTAAGGTATCATCCATGGAAAAACAAGTTGTTATTAATTGCATACTAATCAAATTACTGACTCTCAGGGAAGCTATTTCAGCCTCCAAAGAGGCAATGTTTTGTGATTTTTCTCTGATCGTCTTCTCCTTAGCAGCAATCACCGCGTCCTTATCTTTTATCTCATGAGTTTTCTCCTCTATACGATTCTCTGCAGATGCAAGAAAACAAGTTGGGAAACATAAACCTTTTCACTAAAGCAATCATGAAACGCTGTTCAGCGCATCCGTGAAAGCGGAGACAGCGAGAAATTGCGCATTACTTTGGCGAAATTGAGGTCCCACTTACCAAGATTGCGGATCTTGGAGGTGAACTCATCCAAGCCGTCGGATTCACGGGTGTTTGATCTGGCCTCATTCTCGACGTCGGGCAATGAGCCATCTGCGTCGGCCACGTTGCCGGAGAGGACTACTGAAAGAAACAAGGTGAATGCGAAGAGTCTCAATGCCGCCATTAAGCAACCGAGGCGCTCCGGCGATCCAAAAACTGGGCGATTAATCAGTTTTTTTCCGTTGGTTTTGCAGTTTCGCACTGCGCTATTATTTCTAGAGGCAGCCACGTTGCACGAGAGGGTTTACATGATCACATCGTTCGTGTAGGATTGATGTCTGATAAAATGCAATACCAAACTTCTATTGTTATTTTATATTCCATTATTATTCTTTTTCCTTTTATCTCACATTTGTTTATTTATTTACAATTTTTACTTGATTTGTCTTCGTTAATTTTTTTTTTCTTGATTCCTTGGCTCTATATTTGTTAGAAAACGAACTAAAGTATAAGTAGTTTTAAAGAATCTTTAATTCATGATCTTTTGATAATAGATAAATTCTTTTTCATCATTGTGCCTCGAGAAATGAATAATTTAGTGTATGTATCATTTACATTATAATGAAGTTCTTTCATGTAAATAAGTTTATTTGAAGGCATCCAATATATTTACATTGATCCAAATGCATTTATGTCATCACACTTGATTACAAACAAAGCTCTTTCTCCACTAAGCTGCCCACGTATAAGGGTACAATTTAGCATATTTTTAAAAAATATAATAAAAATGCATTTATTTAAACTCATACACTCAGATATTCTAAAAGAAAAGTCAAAATCTTAAATAGTCAATTTTATTATTTCAAAACCTTAAATAGCCACTTTTATATTAACATTCAAAGAATAGCCATGTTTACCATATTACCCCACATTTTAAAAAATCTACTAGTAGTAAATTGGTCAAAGAAAATACATGATTTTAGAATTTATGAAATAGTTCAAATATTTTATTTCATTAAAATTTTACGAGTCCCGAAATCGAATGAATAAAGTCAAATTGCACAAAATTAAACACAAGTCCAAAATCACTAATGAAAAATTGTCAAATCTTTTTATTTCATTAATTTTTATTATTCAGCATATGAAATTATGCATTCAACTCAATTCGCAAAAAATTAAAAAGCACCATTTACAAATGATCGCAAACAGAGTACCAAATTTATTTTTCATTTTATTTACTTTTTTTTAAATTTTTTTTGTTGATTTCATTAAACCATTATGATTCGATTAAATATTACGAATATATAAAACAATAATTTATTTAAAATTAAGTTGCATAGTCACTCTAAAATATTAATAAGAATATATTCATTCGGTCATTTCAGGCTGAAGTATTAATTATATTTTAATATTTCATTTGATCATTTATAAGCATAAAATCAAAAAAAAAATAAAAATTGAATGTCAAATGAATTAGAAAATATGGTTAAAATCGCAAACATTAATTTTCTTAATATTTCATCTAATAATTTATAAATTTAAAATTAAAAGAATATTAAATGTCAAGTGAATTAGGGAAATCTATTTTTAACCGATAATTTGAGTAATCACATATAAATAATTACAAATTAGAAAAATTCCAAATCCTCCAAATAAAAGGTCAATATTAGGGGTATATTGGGAAGTTCTCACAATTTTGGCTAATTATTGAATATATACATAAGATTGACTATTTAAGGTTTTTACATAGTGAATGTGGCTATTTAGATATATTTTCACCTAAAAGAATCCCTATTTTATATTTATTTATCTATATATATATATTATAATTGTTAAACAATTAATTTTATTTTAGCTATATACTATATTAAAAAAAATAGTCTAGATATAATTGTTCCCGCCAAAATCTTACTTCATTTTTTATTTTTATTTGATTTTTTACTTATCCTATTATAACATATATATACAATAAATAATACTCCAATAAAAATATAACAAAATTCTATTTATCACTTTTTCTTTAAAACATTATATATCATTAATTTGTTATACATACTGTTTTTAAAATAAATACATATATAATATCTTTTATATAATAATATTTAAATCATAAATCAAACTCAATAGATTTTGTGTTTTATATACTTTTATTCATTTTTATCAAATTTATATATATGGTTTGACGTATAATATAAAAATAATTATATTATAATATAATAAATATAATATTAATGAATAAGAATTAAATATTTTAAGAATCACTAAAAAAAATACTAAACTACGTAACATTGTTACAAATAGTGTGAGTGTAAGTCATCACATCACATTATTTTAAAGTAATATAAATATAATGCTAAAATAAATAAAAATAAAATTTTTTGATTGATTAATTTTATAAAACAACTATTATATTTTAAAGCAATACAAATATAATGCAAAAATAAATATACGTATAATTTTTTAGTAAGTTAATTTTTAAAAATAAATTTTTATTTTTATAAATTTTATATATTATTTACTTGCTTATATTTTTATCAAATAATTAAATAAGATACTCCCTCCGTCCCGGATCATTAGTCTGGTTTGTGTTCGGCACAGATACCAATACGAAAGTAATAAGGGATTCTAATGGTACAATTAGTAAAATTGATTAACACTTAATCAAAAAAAAAAAGGAATAAAAAATTCGAAATTCAAAATTTTAAAACTGGAGGCAAAAATTAAAATTAATTCATCAACCAATATTTCAAATTTTCCACTAAAACTGATTATAAATATTGAACCACCATTCATGTCTTTGCTACAAACATCAAAAAGCATCAAAAAATTACAAATGGGTAAAGAAAGTGATGTTTCAAAATCTGCAAGAGATGAAATAGTGCAGTTCTTGCTTCTTCACTGCAAGAATGGCAAACCAGAGAGAGGGAGGATTGGAGAGGCTGCAGCAAAACACAGTCTTTCTGTGAGGACTGTCTCAAGAATATGGAAAGCTGCAAGATGCCAAAGAGAAAGAGGTGAATGCATCAAATTTGGTTCAAACAGACAAGGCAAAGGAAACAAGCAAGCAGACAAGATAAACATAGAGCAAATTGAACAAGTTCATTACCAAAAAAGAGGTACAATTCGAGCCCTAGCTGATAGCATTAACATGTCAAAAACAACTGTGGGAAGGTGGGTTAAAAACAATCTGATCAGGGTTCACACCAATGCCATAAAACCCGAGCTGACAGCTCCAAATAAAGTGTTAAGGCTAGGGTTCAGTTTACAAGCCATAGAATATGAGAAGGAGTTGAATGTTCTTAGATTCAAGCCAATGGAGAACATAATTCACATAGATGAGAAATGGTTCTATCTTACCAAAAACACCCACAGATATTACATGAGCCATAGGGAAAAAGATCCACATAGATATTGCAAGAGTAAAAAGTTCATTCCTAAGATCATGTTCATGTGTGCTGTCTGCCGACCAATGTTTTCAGAAGATGGGAGTGTAGTTTTTGATGGAAAAATAGGCATATGGCCCTTTACTGAGGAGGTACAAGCCAAAAGAAACAACAAAAACAGACAAGCTGGAACTATGGAGCTTAAGCCGATTGAATCTATCACAAAGGATGTGATAAAAAACTGCCTAATTAATCAGGTAAGTAGCTTTGATTTTTTCAGTTGTGAAGCATGTAACAATGAGTTATTCCTTATTCAGCTTATATAAGTTGCATTTCAGTTTTCAATTTAATGTTTTTCATTTTCAGATTATTCCTAAAATTAAGGCTAGATGGCCTGCATGTCTAAGCAAAACAATTTACATCCAACAAGACAATGCAAAACCTCACATTACAAACAATGATGCAGACTTCAGATTGGTTGCAAATGCAGATGGATTCAATATACATTTAGTGCAACAGCCACCAAACAGTCCAGATATGAATGTTAATGATCTAGGATTCTTTAGGGCTATCCAAAGTCTGCAGCAGCAGCAAGCATGCAAAAATACCAATGATCTTGTTAATGCGGTTACATCAAGCTTCAATGCACTACAGCCTATGACTTTGAACAAGGTTTTTCTCACATTACAGTCATGTTTAGAAGAAATTTTGAAGATAAAAGGCTGCAACAACTACAAGATCCCACACATGAAGAAGGATGCTTTAATACTGCAGCAGGACTTGCCTAAGTATCTAGAATTGCCAATGCAGCTAGTGAAAGATTGCATAAAGTACATGATGGAAGAAGGACATGGACCAGGTAATGAGAAGCTCATGTTAGATTTAGGGTTGGAGATAGCTTAGATGATGATGCAGTCAGACTTTTGTAAAGAAAATGCAGGATAATTATGGTTTTTGTAAAGAATATGCAGGACATATATGCATTTGTAAAGATTATGCAGTAAAGATATGCATTTTTAAAGAATATCATGACTTGAACTCTGAAAAAATAAGCCTCAACACATTAATGAAACCACTTCAACTCGGATTTACTCATTTCAGACCTAATATGCATCACTAATGTAGTAAAACATGGATTGGTGAACAATTAACATCATTTCAGGTTTTAACACATTTATCCCACAGCTTTTTTTAAACATTAATGAACCAACATAGGAGCAGAACAAAGGTCATGGACAAAAGCATCATAACCAACAAAGGAGCAGAACCAACATAAGATCAGAACCCAACAAATCATCATATCCAACAAATGAGCAGAACCAACATAGAATCAGAACCAACATATCCAACATGTAATCAGGATCAGAAGCAAACAATCATCATATCCAACAAATGAAGCATATCCAACATGCTCGAACCAAGATTTAGTTAGATATCACCTGATTTCTGGAAATTGGCATTTCCAGAAAGCACGTAGAACCTCCCTCCTCAACCTCCAAAAGGCTCGAAGACCCTGCTCTTCTTCATTCTCCATGGGCTCATCCTCCCGACCGCTCAGAGCTACCCCACTGTACAAACATTCCGGATCTGAGTTGTTGGCCCCTAAAGCGTCCTCCGTCCCGGCGGCGTCGACGTCACCAGCTACGGTGACAGAGAACGGCGAGATAGGCGCGTCTGTTTTTACCCCGCGGACAACGTCGTCACCAGCTGCGGTGACAGAGAACGGCGAGAGAGGCGCGACAGATTTGTCTAGAGATTCACGAGTTAGGGTTTTCATCACTGCGATGAGAAGAGGAGAGTCGTGAGACGAGGAGATCGGAGGGTGGGGAGATCGGAGGTTGGGGAGATCGGCCGTGGGGAGAACGATTTTAGGGTTTTCCTCGAAGAGGAGAAAACAGATCGGATGGGGAGTGTTAGATTTTAGGGATAGAGGATATCGGAGGGAGGTGAGAACGGAGGTGGGGAGAGCCGGGGGGGGGGGGGGAACGGGGGGGGGGGGCCCGGGGGGGGGGGGTTTCACCACGGCGGTGGAGAGATCGGAGTAGGGAGTTTGAGATCGGAGAGAGGAATCGCAGAGGAGAGAATCGAAGAGGAGAGGAACCCGCGGCGCACACATTAAAATGAGAAATGTGTGTGCGTATTAGGGTTGGGGAGGGTAGGTACCATTTTTATTTTGTTTTTTTGTTAATTGATTTAATTAATTAAGAAATAATTAGGGTTTGTTAATTAAGAGATTAAGATACCCTAATTTTTGCCATTTTGGGAAAACAGGACTAATGTTCGGGACAGACGAAAAAGGAAAACAGGACTAATGTTGCGGGACGGAGGGAGTATTAAATATATAATGAGAAGGTCTTGGGTTAGGCAGACCTAAACGATTTAGGCGGGTTTTATCCATTAACCCAAGCCTAAACCCATATAATATACCCTAATTGAGATTAATAAACCCTATTTGGGATGGGTCAACCCATTTGGGTAAGATAAAATCCGCCTAAACCGTTTAGGCCTGCCTAACGCAAGTTTTTGCCATATACTCCCTCCGTCCCACTCTATTAGTCCCATTTGCCTTTTTGGTCTGTCACACTCTATTAGTCTCATTTTCTAAAATGACAAATTTTTTCACACTCATCAATAAAATATTAATTCCACTACACTCACAAACATTGATATCTGTGCCGAAATCATATGAGACTAATAGCGCGGGACGGAGGTAGTATAATTTATCCAAGGCACATGTGTAAATTTAGTTAAATCTAGTTAATTACATAAATAGAAATATGTAAGTTAACGCCCATGACACTACAAACTCACACGTGTGAAAGAGAAACATGGTACGTGTGAGAGAGAGAAAGAAAGAGGGGGGACTTGGCCCAAATCCAGAAGCCTAAACCCGAGAGAGAAGTCTGAAAAACCTCGGCCGCCAACCAGATTCATTTCCTTATTCTCTCTTCCACCATAATAACCATTCACAAATCATCTCACGAATCTATCTATCTCTCTCTACAAGATGTCGACCGATGAAACCTCCCAGAGCCCCACCGTCGAAGAGACCGGCGATAAGAAGCTCTCCAAGAAAGAGCTCGCCAAGTTGGAGCGTCAGCGCAAGCGCCAAGAAGCAGCCGCCGCATCTGCTGCGGCCGCCCTCTCATCCGTATCCGTTGAAGCCGACGACCCGCTGGCATCCAATTACGGCGAAATCCCGCTCAATGACCTGCAATCCAAGGAGGTTTCCGGGAGAAAGTGGACAGAGGTCAAAGATTTGACTGACCAGCTCAAGGACAAGTCGGTGTTGATACGCGGCCGCGCGCAGGCGATTCGAGCCGTGGGGAAGAAGATGGCCTTCGTGGTTGTGCGGGAGCGGGGATTCACGGTTCAGTGCGTTTTGACTGTGGCGCAGGATTTGGTGAGCCCGCAGATGGTTAAGTTCGCCACCAGTTTGAGCCGTGAGAGTATTGTTGATATCGAAGGGGTCATTTCCGTCCCGTCCCAACCGATCACCGGCGCCTCTCAGCAGGTTGTGTGTTTCGATATTTTCGTTCTCAAAAATATTAGATGGAGTATTATTTTGATTCATCTTATGATTGATATTGATGACTATGTTTGCGAGGAAATTGTTGAGCTTGACAAATTGATTTGAATGCCAATGTACTGCCTTGGGTTTGGATGGTGGGCAAAACATGCTTCTTCTTCTTCTTTTTTTTTAAAGGCTAGGTTCGGTTGGATGAATATAGGTCATTCGTTTATATGAGTTAGAACATTGTCCTACATCAGTGTTTTGCTGACCTGAACTTGTGTATAAATGTGCGTTGGGCACCTTCTCCCTTTGAACTAGCTTTTGGGATGAGTTCTACCCAACCCCATATATCAATATAATTTTGGTTCTTTAGGCGGTCTGATTTGATTATTGCAAACCTCTTTTTTTTTGGGTCTTAGTTTGACAGTGGAGGCATACAAGGATAAAAGTAGCATAATTCTATTACCTTGTTATGTCTGTACTTGTATATTTCGTTAGGTCCTTGTTATGTCGTTTCTTCTGCCTATGTATGGAAGATATTCAACTGATTTTACTTTTGATTGTTGTAGGTGGAAATTCAAGTGAGGAAATTTTATTGTGTTAACAGGGCTGTTCCAACACTTCCAATCATTATCGAAGATGCAGCTAGAAGTGAGGTTGAAATAGAGAAGGCTTTGCAGGTATTTAGATATGTTTAAAATCCAAAAATGAGTTAGTCAGATGTGAGCAAGTCATTAGTGTCTCCTTATGTTAGAAAACTCTGTGCCAACAAGTGCCTTCTGAGTGCAGGCAGGCGAGCAACTTGTTCGTGTAAATCAGGATACTCGGTTGAATTTCAGAGTCCTTGACATGCGCACTCCTGCCAATCAAGGAATCTTTCGTGTTCAGTGTCAGATTGAGAATGTAAGTTAATTTGCGAATTTCATTTATGCAACACCTATCCATGCACAAGGTTTTATTGGAAATTCCATTCATTTCGTTGAGCATCCTTGCGGTTTAGTGCTGTCTTTGAAGAGATACTAGCATCTAATATCCACCTTGAATTAATATTATTTGATTCATCATCTTTTGGCGGCATAGTGTGTGAATATGTTATGCTGTTTACATCCTGTTTTGGGTTTTGTGTCTAGTAATGCCAATATTATGTGGAATCAATTGTTTTGCAGTTATGTTGCTCATTTTAGTTTACGCCAATCCTAGGATTGTTTATATCCTGACAGAATCATATAAAATCTTTAGCTGACTCGTATTGTTGTTATCTACTGGTGCAGATATTCAGGCAATTTTTCTTATCTGAAGGTTTTGTTGGAATCCACACGCCAAAATTGATTGCGGGTTCTAGTGAAGGTGGTGCAGCTGTTTTTAGATTGGATTACAAAGGAACACCTGCTTGTTTGGCACAGTCACCTCAGCTTCATAAACAAATGTCCATTTGTGGTGATTTTAGCCGTGTATTTGAGATTGGCCCAGTATTCAGGGCAGAGGACTCCTTTACTCACAGACATTTGTGCGAATTTACTGGTCTTGATGTTGAAATGGAGATTAAGGAGCATTATTCAGAGGTAAGTATTACTTGTTAAAACTTCAGCTGCTTTTATAACGATTTCTGTAGGCATTAACCTAGCTTTATGTATACAGGTGATGGACATTGTTGATCGCTTATTTGTTGAAATGTTTGACCACTTGAATGAGAAATGTGCTAAGGAGCTTGAAGCCATCAATACACAATACCCGTTTGAGAAGCTGAAGGTTGGGTCATTATCAAATTAATCTGGTTTATTGCTGATTTATTGTATTAGGTTGTTCTGCTAGGCAGAACAGAACCATTGTTTAGTATTTTATTTTTTTACAGTTCATAGAAATTCCATATTCATTTTATTTGCATATATTCATTTTATTTGCATATGCTCATTGTTTAACTTGAATTTGCAGTACTTGAGAAAGACCTTACGACTCACATTCGAAGAGGGGGTTCAAATGCTGAAGGTAAGAGGACAGTATGGATGTCAACATATTTTCCTAATATATGTATTCGGCGCCAAAGAAACAGTTGCATATTTAATCACCCAATTTATTTATTTAGTCTATATCATGATGAATTTTAAAATTTTATTGTCAGTACAATGAATCATTTGTGGTATACTTTAGAGGATCCCTGATTAAACAGTTGAACTTTTTCAAGTCATAATTTGTCCTCTAATTTGATGGGCAACCAATCAGCTGAATAAAAAACTCAAGCATAGAGGGTAAAACTGCCAGTGTAGTACTTGTAAACAGCTGATTTATGGCCCAGCAACTCAGCAAGACCTGAAAGGAGAAACTAAACTGGAAAAAGTATTGCATGGTGTATATGAGCTCAGTATCTATGTCATCATAATTAACTTATTGCATATAGAACCATGAGAAGAATAGGTGACATATATTGTAATGCATGTGGCAATTATACCATGCTGACACAAATTTCACTGTTTTTTGAATTTTTTTTTAAAATTTTTATATTTAGTGAGTTTTAGTAATGTGTTTTATTGTAACAATTTGCATAATCAAGAACTGCACTTTACTTATCAATGAAATTCCTACTGCAGGAAGCTGGCATTGAAATTGATCCTTTTGGAGATCTCAACACAGAAACAGAGCGGAAGCTTGGCCAGCTTGTACTAGAGAAGTAAGATGATAGCTATCAATTGCTCGCTCCTAATTGTCGTGGGCTTGCAAATTTTACATATGAAAGAACTTATAGATGCGTGAAGGTTTTATGTTGACTTTTTTAATTTAATTTAATTTTATTTTAGGTACGGCACTGAGTTCTACATCCTTCATCGCTATCCTCTGGCAGTTCGACCTTTCTATACCATGCCATGCTATGATAATCCTAAGTATAGCAATTCGTTTGATGTCTTCATTCGAGGTAGGTGTGGATATATTTGTGTTCACTCTCTTAAGTTCTCCACAAATATGCCTCTTTTTGCCTTGTAAGCACTTCATCACATATCTATTTTTACTTCAAAATACTTGGTAGGAAAATATATAAACTCAGCTTAGTTTTAAAAAGCGCGCTCAGCGCTCCAAAATCAGACCCAGCGCTTTTTTCCGGCCTGAGCTCCGAGCGAACGCGAAGCGAAGAAAAGCGCCCGGAGCGGTCCGAAGCGAGCGAAGCGTTGAGCGATCCGAAGCGAGCGCTCAACGTTGTGCTATTATTTTTTCCAAAATTTTGTGGTAAATTTAACCTAAAACCTATTCCAATCGTTATTCCTCTCGCACCCATCTCGAACCCATCTCGCACCCACCTTCTTTGGAGCCGCACGCACACCTGCGGTCCTGCATACCCACGCCAAAACGAAACCGTCACCTGCGCTGAAGCCGTCGCCTTGAGTCTGAAGCCCGTCGCTGCCTTGCCTGGTAGGCTGAAGCCCGTCGCTGCCTCGCCGGCGCCTTCTGTCTCCCCATCTCCAGCTGCCTCGCCGTCGCCAGCTGCGTAATTATGTATACATATATTTTTAATTCATGTTTTCACTCTTCTGTCCATGTACGTCTATGTTCTGCTTCTGTCTCCACTCTTCTGGGTAGTGGGTATGTGCTAAATTGTTGAATTTGATATTTCAATTGATGTGGGTATTGGGTGGGTATGCTGAATTTAGATTTGAATTGCTATTTGCTGTTGATTTTGATATGTGGGTAATGGGTATTGGATATGGATATGCTGAATTTGGGTATGTTAGCTGAATTTTTGGGTATGTTGCTGAATTTTGGTTATGTACATATTTTTTTGGTAACCTTCGCTTCGCATACGTGAAACGTTCGCTTCGCTTTATCGCTTTGATTTTGGCCTTGTCGCTTCGCTTCACTTTTCGCTATTTAAAACTAAGAAACTCAGGCAAATGAAATGAAAAGCTATATTCAATTGAAGTTTTTCTTCTATAGAATATCTTAAACACTTCATATTTTATAGTATATGTTAGGCACATAAGTTGGGGAGCCCTAACTTCACCCAAAACCATGGTCAAAGGTGAAGGATTGACCCACACTTACATACCCGTCCACACCATTACAGTATTAGAAGTTTTGAATTGTGTTGTTGAATCTGGTGCATGGTTTGATTGGTAGGTGAGGAGATCATATCGGGAGCTCAGCGTGTTCATGTGCCAGAGTTTTTAACAGAGCGTGCAGAAGCATGTGGGATTGAGGTCAAAACCATATCGACATACATTGATTCCTTCAGGTGCAGATTTTTCTACTCCTACAAAATCTAAATGATGTGTGTTTTTTTGATGGAATTGGTGTGGTTGTAAAGGTACGGGGCACCACCTCATGGGGGATTTGGAGTGGGATTGGAGCGCGTGGTGATGCTCTTCTGTGCGCTCAACAACATTCGCAAAACCTCACTTTTCCCTCGTGATCCTCAGAGAATAGCTCCTTGATCACCATTGTATTGTTTGCCTCTCTTATTTCTTTGATATATCTTTCTTCCAATTCTACTGCTACTGGACTTCCAACTATTCACACTCTTGCTCATTTCCAAACAAATGCATTGTTACTCTTTCTCTCCATAATGTGATAAATTTATCTTTGTATAATTTTGAAGAATCATTAATTTAAGATCTGTAAAAAGATAGTTTAATTATTGATTTTGGGTTCAGAGATAATTTTTTCAATTCATGAAATTAAAAGATCTTAAATTTCAATTCAGAATTTGAAAAGATAGTTTAATTATTGATTTTGGATTCAGAAATGAATGTTTTCAATTCATGGCTTAAAAGATCTTAAATTTCAATTTAGAATTTAATAATTATGTTTTGAAGAGAAATATATATATATATATATATATATATATATATATATATATATATTGATTGAATTCCTATAATTATTGACCTTGTGAATCGATAAATGTAATTTTTTATTTAATATTTCAAATATATAAATGTTAAGTGATAAATATAAAATTTGAGTTGGTATTTTGAGAGACGACCTTATCATTTTTTATTGTGAGACGGATCTTAATATATTATTTTTTTACCTTAAAATTATTTGCAATAAAGAAATTTATCATTTCGATGAATTAAATACATCAATAAATTTGTCTCACAATAGAAATGATGAGACCGTCTTATCTTGAGTGTTTGCCATAATTTTTTTTTAAATTTAATCAATTTTAAAAAAATCGCATAATAATTGGGCCAATAACTCTAAAATATTTCATCCTGAATTGTCCCACTTTCTTTTTTGTTTGTCCCACATCATTAGTCATATTTTCTAAAAATAATAATTTTTTTACACTTAATAATAAAAATTAATTCCAATTATTTTAATCAATACTCAATGTCCTTAGTTATGTATTTGGTCAAACCGGGACTATTCGACCGAGATGACTATTCGACCGAGATGATGGGAGTAATTTCTATTTTGGGTCGACTAATATGGAAGTTTATTTAGGGCATGGTTGTCCAATTGCCTCTTGTGTTAAAATATCTCGCCACGGTCAGGCTGCTCAAAAAACTTAAAAAAGTTGTTATCAAATCCCATATGATCTCGCGCGAGAATTTCACTTTCATCACATAAATGAGTGCAATTTAATCCTTCAATATTTGAAACGCGTTGCCTATTTTTCTTCATTTTCAATTTTTTGTTATGCTTAACCAACTTCTCGAATAGGATAGATCAATTTTACAATTCTCATTCAAAAGATGAATTGTTGGTTGATGAGGCATATGTATAAATATCTTATTAAAAGAAAATTATTAGTATTACTTATAATATAAATTTCCTTTACATTTCTAATATATATTAAAACTTAGAATAAAATAATTTAATTTGTGTAATACAAAGTCAAATAGTGCGATATTTGGGGGAATGAATGAATCGCACGCAAAAGATTCTGAGTTGCAGGGAAAATCGAGTAGGAAGAGAATTTGGTGGGAGTTTTTGAGGAGTGAGAGTGAACCTTGAACGAAGTTCCTCTTTTCATCATCAATGGCCTCCGCCCTTCCCGCTTCCGTTTCTAATGTCTTCGTCTATGGCAGCCTCCTCGCCGACGAAGTCGTTCGGGTCCTCTTGGGTCGTGTTCCTGCTTCCTCCCCTGCCCTTCTTCCCCACCAGTCAGTCTCTCTCTCTCTCTCTCTCCAGCAGCTTCTTCTTTCTTTTTGTTCCTATTTATTTATTCTCTAAGCTGTTCCAATTTTTGTGGCGCTAAAATAGAAAATTTGGGAAACATTGCTTGGTACAGCTTCTATTGCTTGATGTGTAACATTTCACACTGCTTTGTTTGTCTCGTGTCTGAGTTATTATTAACTCCTAATAATGCGATGGTAATTCGCGTGAAGTAACGGAGTTTCGAAGTATTAAGGCTGATTTAGGGTTAATTTTGCAGCAATTTATGCCATGTATTATGCTCAACTTTTGATGTCGAGATTGAACTACTACTGGGACAAAAGTTAGAAAGAAATTGAAAGAACCCCTGGTTCCTGTTGGCCTTCGCTATTCATTTATATAAGCGTGACTGCTAATTCGTAGCAAAAGCAACAGGAGCTGAAACAGATACTTTTATGAAAATTGTGTTCATATGTAAATCTATGAGAAATTCTGAAAGTCATTTCTACAACTTTAATTAGGATTAGAATGCATGATTGTGCATTCTTGTTACGAAACAGAATTAAGTTATGATGCAATAGTCTTGTTATGTTCTAAATGACTATACTGTTCCAAAACACCACACTCGCCACAAAAGAATATTTGATGTATTGGATTAAGTATGATGTTTTGCAGCCAACGGTTCAGTATTAAGGGACGTGTTTACCCTGCAATCATTCCTGTTCAAGATAAGAAAGTTGCTGGGAAGGTACTATTTTGGCATTTAGCATATAATATAATCTTGGATATATGATTATCTATAGTGTCTTAAGCAATATCTTCAGGGGAAGGATGGATATTGAGACACCCTTTTAGGTCTGTGTTTTGTATTTTTCTAGGATTGCTCGACACTTGTTTCAGTGTATGTTTCGCGATAATCCTCTGGACAACACATTATTTTGACTGTTATGTGGCGAAGTGGATGTGGATTCATTGTGACCTCCCTATTAACAAGTAATAATATGTATACGAGCTTAATTCTTGCATTTGAGCAACTGTAACAGTGTTCAGATTAGCTATGATGTCCTTGAAACGAGAGGACAGAACATATCTTTAATCTTTGAAAATATGTGCCTTATGAGTTATAACCCTTACCTTTTCTAACTAGTTACCATTTGATGTAGGTTCTCCTTGGCATCACACCTCCAGAACTTCATATCTTGGATGAATTTGAGGATTTTGAGTATGAAAGGGCAACTGTTGATGTTATTTTGAAGGTATGCCAATTCATTTAGTAGTTAGTGCTTGGCTTTTAAGAATGTCTGAGAAGCTAAATCGAATAAACTTCTTCATTTTGGTAGGATGGTCCCGAGAAGTTGGAAGCCTACACATATGTATGGGTAGACAAGACTGATCCAAACTTATATGGGGAGTGGGATTTTGAAGTAAATTTTCACCGTTGCCCCTTTGGATACTTGTGTATCACAGTTTCATTTCTGAAATGAAGCTTGCCAATGATTGCTATGTTTTCATTATCCTTTTGTTGTTAAATACGATTTCTCCAGGAATGGAAAGTGCTGCACATGGAGGACTTCTTGAAGATGACAAAGGGTTTTATGGAAGAAATCGAGCTTCCTGATCCAAAGACACGAGTTGCAACGTATGATTTGTTTTATGAAAATGTAGATAATAAGAGTATCAATCCTTAAATCTTAAGCATTACAATTTCCTTTATTGAATAATAGCTCTCAGTAATCAGTAGAAACTCATCAGTTATCTCTGTCATCGTCTGAGGTCATGTTTAGCACAAAATTGCTTCGTGCAGGTAATGCTCGTGACTCAGAAACCTCCACTTTATAAAGATCAGGTACCTGATACAGTTATCCAACATTTCTTGATGATGTATTTTCTTCTCTTCAATCTTGCTCTATCTACAAAATATAAGTATTAAAGTACACGAGGTTTGGTTTCATTACCTTCACGATCCAAGTCTCGCCATGTAAAGGCTAACAGTGACTTTGTTTTCTGTCTCAATTGCTGAAAACAGTAGGTTTTCAGCTTTGGAAGAGAAGGTAATGAAATGAGCTTGTGATTGCTGTGTTATTTTAAAGTGATCTTGCCAAAAAATGATCCAAAATTATGTATTTTTAAAACTCAAAAGTGTTGATGGAAGCTGAGCTATATCTGAAACAACAGATATAGCAAGTGGCTTCAATGGACACTATGTGGTATGTGTATTGGCGTTTCTTTTATCATATTTTATAGTGATGAAATGGGAGTGGGATTAGCAACATAAGATCCCAATTGTTTATCAGTAGGTTTGTTTCTCTGGAAAGCAGTTATGGATGTGCTGCACATTCAAGAACCATCAAATTTTATGATGTGTGTTTGGCTGAACTTATTTTTATTTTATTGTTTTATTTTTTCTGTGGGCATATGAACTCTTTGCTTAATCTTATAAATTCCCCAAAATCATTTTTGAAAAATATTTAGTGAAAAATATTTTAAATACCCAAAACCACTATGAAAATACCCAAAATATTAAACACATTATAAAAATACCCATTTTTGACTTTTTTGACACCAATAATTGCATCACCAAATTTTTAAATAATTTTTAAGTTTTATATAATATAATATATCAATATATATAATATTATATATATAGTGTTGTGTGTGCATGGTCGGTGTTGGGGGGTTGTGTGTGCATGGTCGGTGTTGGGGGGGGGGGTGCATGGAATGTATGGAGTGGGTCGGTGGGGGTCGGTGGCGGAAGGCAGCCACCGACCCACTTTCAAAATTTTTTTAAAAAATTTTAATTTTTGGTCAGTGCCGTGGTCGGTGTCGGAAGGCACCGACCACCGACCCACTCTCATGAACTTTTTTTAATTTGTGGGTCGGTGCCAGGGTCGGTGTCGATGGCCTGACACAGACCCGACACCGACCTTCTCTCTCCTCAATAACAGAATTCTGAAAAATATCAGAATGTGCAGTGCGTATTTTGTGAATGAATATAATGTTTTGGGTATTTTCATAATACATATAGTGAAAATGAGTATTAATAAATTCCACTCAAATATTTACTCCTGATAAGTCTTTATTTCAAAGGAGAGAGAATCTCCTGAAATTTGTGACTTCATTTTCCCACACACCATGGCCATGAGGATGAATAATTGTTTCTGTAATAATTGAAAATTATATAAAATGTTTTGTTGTCACAACCAGAGTTGGAAAGTTATTGGATGGTCGAGAATTAAATAAAAAAAAAAAAAGAAGTTTTCTTAATGAATAAGAATGCTCAAAACATACCTAATATATCATTTCTCTTGGACCACTCACTCTTCCACAAAGTGCTTTATGCTAAATCATAAAATATAAAGCAGTCATGTTTTATCATACATGGCCTTTTTCACTCGCAATTCATTTGCATCTGGACTATTCTATTCACCTTTATTCAAATTGATTTTTCTTTAAAATTCTTTTTTTTCAGACTATATATTCAGAATCCAACTTATTTTCTTGGATTGATAAATCCAAGTTAATTCGTCGATTTCAAACTGAATTTACATCACTATTTATATAAATGAAGAGTAAGAGATGAACCTAACTTCAACCCATAAAAAGAAAAAGAACCTAATTTCTCAAAGCAAGTTGGCCATAAAAAGCAGACTAATGCAATAAAACCACATGCCTTTAACTAAAGAAAGTGGACTGACTGCTTCAAACAAATATACACATGAAGTAAAGTGAAATGGATTAAAAAATATTTATGGGTTCTCCACGGTTCAAATAAATTACAATTCGACCAATAATATCTTACAATAAAGTATTGAATTTTGAAATATATTTAAAATTAATCACAACATCGAAATAATGAAAAAATTATAGATGATGAATTGCTAGAATAACCCATCAAAAGTTAAAGACAATGACAATGTTAATAATAAATCAGCTTTTTCAAAGGTCGGTGCAGTCCCAAAATAAAATCTCAATCTCTGTCCCACTCCATATTTTAATGCTTCCTCATATTTACTACTTCAACCCCCATAATATATACGTCGTGTTTCGACCAAAATATTAGGTTTTTATTTATTTATTTATTGTTTTTTTAAGAATTATTGGAGCCAAATATATAATCTGCAGCAATTAGTAGAAGGTGACGTTTCTACAATTTTTTTATATTTTTTTTATGGAGAAAGCTTTTCCACCACTCCAAGGAGCAGCGCTACAACTCCTCTCATTATTTGTTGCTGCAATTATAATAAAACCATATACTTCCAATCAATTCTATACACACAAAAAAAGATTCACAAATATGTGAACGCCCAACATTTCCAACCACCACTTATCCAGCTAAAAATATAAATAATTTTTTCTAAATCAGTGTTTACATTTGCTTTTATTTTCACTGTGTCAATTTACCATCTTGACCTTTATATCCCAGAAATATACATATTATATAGTTTAGAGACAACCAAGATTATCAAGAATTGTGGTGGATTTTCAATTGTATGGTCTTCATTTTTAATGGATTAAAAAAAAACCCAACTCAATTGAGAAAATTGGGAAGGAAAAGAAAATGAAAGATGGGATTTTGATTGAATTGCGAGGGAGAGGGGCATGGAAGTAAAATCACAAAGAAAGAAGTACATGCAAATGATTCCCACCTTTTTCTTTGTATCAAACAAAAGCCACTTTGGCTTCTTCCTCATTTCACTTCCACCCACCTTTCTTATATACTTCACATCCCCTGCTCCATTTCTTCCCTTTCCTCCCCCTCCTCTCTCTCTCTCTCTCTCTCTCTCACACACACACACGCACACACTCTCACTAACACGCACACGACTCTGAGTGCAGTGAACGTAGCACCAGTATCGGCAATGGATAACAAGAAAACGATTTTTAAGAACAGTTCAATCTATGGCTGCGGCGACATGAAGAAAAGCCACTCTGAATTAGCTCTTCAGGAACTCTTTGCCCCTCAAGACGACAGAAAAGTTCATCATTTGGATGCCTCCGATCCCTATCATGCCTTCTTTGCCATGGAGCACGGCGATCATGCCTCTTTCCCTTTCAAGAACCTGGTTAGTTCCGCTCTTGAGTTGAGAGATTTAGTTTTAATTTTTTTTTAATGATTATGTTGAATCTTCTTGTTGTTCTCTATCTTTTTCTTTACGCTTTCATGCCATGAATTGTTCGATTCATTGAATCTTTATGTAGTTTTTGTCAAAAATTGGAAGTATTGATGGGTTGTGATGATGACTTGAGGTATTTAATAGAGACATCGGAATAACTGATTGTTGCAATTTAGTAAAGAATCAAGAATAAAGAATTGAGTGCAGTAGACAGCTTGCCTGTTGAGATTTTAAAGATTTGATTCAGGGTATTATATTATGGTTGTCGAAGATGCACTTGTTCTATCATACTTTTCTTGTTGCTAAATCATGCTGGGGTCCGCCTCTACAACGCTGTATGGGTTGTGGATTGTTCACTTGCCATTTACTTTTTTTCTGTATTTGGTGAAAAAGTGATATGCTAATGTAACAATAATGCCAAAGTAAAGTGGTGTTTCGATCTTTATTGGTCAAGGTTTTAAAGTGACACTCAACTTTAATAAAGCTCTGTTCATGGTTTGGCAATTTGAAAACAGTGGTGTTCGTTCTTGGTGTCCACACAAGCTTCATCTCTAATAGCACTTATATGTGCTCCTCCACGTGTATCTCAAGTGCTCTTCATTGACCACCTTCCTTTTCTAGTAATCTCCTCCATTACATCGAGCCCTTTCCTTTTTAGCATTCTACATCGTTCCTGGTTTTGATCTTGGCCATCTTCTAGTATACTGTACATCCAAACACTTCTTTTAGAAGATGAGAGTTTTTCAAAAGGGAAAGGTAAATTAGTTACATGGGTGTTGATAAGTCGAACTTGCATCTGGATTATCTGGTCCGTGCAGCATGTTCATCTTGTAGTTCATATTAACTTGTGAGGTGTTTGTTGGCACCGGTCATTTTTGTGCATCAGTTGATGAGAGCTAGCTTAAAAAAAGGTTAGCACACTGAAATAAGTTCCCGTGTGTACTGTCGGTGTTAGTTGAGAAGATGACAATTGACAAAAGTTTGAGTCTGGTATTTTAAATGTCATTTGTCATCTATGTCTCCATCCTTTTCTGCATAATTTTTATTCATGATTGGCTGGCTTGCAGCTATTAGATTTGGCATCAATATTCCACATGGGGAGATTAGGTGGTTTGTTCCTAATTTGATCTAATAACACTCTGGTTTGGAAAACACAATTTTACATCAATGTGAACTGAATTGCTGATATAAATACCTGGCTACTGAGCAAAAACTTCATGATATTCTTGCCTTTTTTTTTTTTTTTTTTTCCTTTTTGCAATTCTTGATGTTTTTTTTGGCTTGAACTCTTGTGTGTTTGAAGACTGACATAGTATCTTCTGCAATAAATTAGTCTTTTTTTATTGCAGAATCTCTTTAAGAGCAAGTATGCTGCAATCTTAATTAAAGAGATTGCAACTTTACAAATTTATGATTTATAACCTCCAATATTTTTGTCCTTGCTCTTTAGTGTGCCCAAATCTTGACCAGTCTTTATTACTGAGTTTGTTATCATTGCACATTATAGTTTTATCATTTCTACCAGATTGAATTCAGAAGATTCTCTATGTTGAGGAGAAGGTTCAATAAATTATTGACTCTTCTCTATTCCTCTAAAACACCATAGCCTCTAACCATGGTACACTTCTGCTTTCTAAATAAATGTCTTTGACTACATCAATTATGCTTCCTACGAACGAAAATTCAACCATTTTCAGTTCTCCATTCATCCGTTGTTTACATATACCTTGCTTGATTATCAGGAGATTCGTAGAGGAGTATCAGGTTCTAATGCATTGGCAGAGCCTCCAGTTTGGTCTGGTAATGTTCAGGTGCCAATTGAATCCCAATCATCGATATGTGGTAAGCTAATGTCACAAGATTTTATGATCTTTCTTTGTTAATGTTGTTTGATTTCTTTGTTTCTTCACTACTGAAGTTACTCCTCATTGTCAAGTTGATAGCCCAACATCAGCATATACCTCAAAGGGTGCTGATAATCAAGCAGTTGGGGCTAGCAGTGGTTCGTCGCATGATCAATCAGATGAAGAAGATATAGAGATTGAAGGTGGTTCTTGTGGACAGAGCACGAATCCTGTCGATATCAAGCGTATTAAAAGGTACGGTGTTAGTCAAGATAATATCATCCAAAACTCAGGATGAGATATTCACACGGAGAATGTGGTTGCAGGATGGTTTCCAACAGGGAGTCTGCTCGAAGATCTAGAAGAAGGAAGCAAGCTCACTTAGCAGATCTTGAACAGCAGGTATGCAGTATTCCATTCGTCTTAACATAAGCCCGATTCACGAGTAGAAACACATATTGAAGCTATGAATCTGTCTTGTCAGGTAGAACAACTACGAGGAGAGAATTCAACTTTGTTCAAACAACTTTCTGATGCTACTCAGCAATTCAAAGACTCCACTACTAATAATCGCGTGCTTAGATCAGATGTCGAAGCTCTTAGAGCCAAGGTAGTAGAATTCATTTTCTTTTCCTGGCTGGTAGTTAAGAATTAGTGCTTCATTTGGTCTAAAATAAAAAGCGCGTTGGATTCAGGTGAGACTAGCCGAAGACATGGTTGCTCGCGGGTCACTGACATCCAGCCTGAGCCATCTCCTCCAGAACTATCTGAACACGCCACAGGACTACATAAACAGCAGCAACAACATTCCTCCATTGATGGGAGGTGGTGGTGATGAGAACTCCCCGTATTCCGGGATATCAGGATCAGCAGTGGGGCTTGAACCCGAGAGCTTCAGCAGCAGTGGAGTGGTTGGTGGTGGGCTGCCGGATATGTGGCCATGGGAGACTCCTGCAGTGTCGAAATGAAGATTAAGTGGTGCTGTAGCAGCCATTTTTCTGTATGATGTTTCATCAGTAGCTTGTTTGTTTGGATTTCTGATCTGTGACTTTGGACTTGGTTTATTTCTGCATAAATTTAATAACACTAGTTCAATTATCGATCAAGTAAATTAATCAACTACATACATTGATTCAAAGATAACGAGAGAAATAAACATTTCATCTTATAAACTCATTTGTAAATTCTCAAAACCTGCAAGGATTGAGATTAGAATTAAGAAATCTCAGTTCAAATTAATCAAGATTGAATAACTCGACTCATTAGTCAACAGGACTGTGAGCTAATCCGATTAATGTTTCTGGTTGTTGTGCCTCAAAATGAAAGGAACTAAGTTCAGCGGTCCGATCATTATTGCTCCGGGCACGCGGTCAAGTCACTCAAGCCGTTGATCGAACTGTTCCCCTCGTCGATCCGAACGGGCGATCGAACCACTCTCAATATATAACAGCTATTAAAAGCACGCGTAACTGGATAAAAATGGTTAAAGATATCATATATCTTATTTACTACTTGGGCGAGATTTGAGCATATCTCCTGTAGATTTGAAGAAATAGTTTAGTTATGGCATGCAAAGATTTGGATATATCTTGTCATATCTAAATGTATTTTTCTTATAAATTTAGAGTTTCTCCCGTATATATATCTATGTAATCATTGTAAAAGGGATCGATTTTTCTCCCTACACATTTAATAATAAATTTCCATAACGATTCTTTATCTTGAGTATTCTTCCTTTCGTAATGATTTTCTCCTTAACTTCACCCATCCAACACTAGTATAACATTTTTTTTTTCTTCAAAATATTTACATTTAATTTCCCAAGATACATACAAACTCAATCTATTTGATATGACAATTTCAACTATTTATGATTGGAAATCTTGGATGTTTGTTGTAAATTGTTTTCATATTCAAGACTACTAAACATTTCCAGAAAACACATTTATAATTGTCCTTACACAGATTTGGATGAACAAATAATTAGAAATGATGCCAATATTTATTTTTTTATACTAATTAAGGTTGCATTAGGGGAAGAGACAGAGTCAAATGAAAGAAACCCTTTATTCTAAAACACTGTTTCATCTCTCCTCCTATCATCAAAACACAATCTGAAACTGTAAGAGCTGATGATGACGATGCATGAAGCTCTCACACTGCTGTACAATGAGGATGAGGAAGATGATCCCCAAGTTGGGCCTCAGACCTGTTGGCTTTGTCAGGCACGAAAACGAAATCCAAATTATAGAGCAGGGGCACCATGGTGACGGAGCAGAGGAAGACCAGCAGCGGGCCGAATACCCAGAGCAGCAGGGGCAGGCCAGTGTAGAACACCCTGTTCCCCACCGCATTCAGCAGAAACCCCCTCTCGAGGAGATCCGCCACGTAGTCCACCTTCACCACGGCGGCGGCTGCGTCGAGGGGGCAGTTGATGAGGAAGTTGACCTGGTTGATGAAGCGGATGGAGAGGGAGTGGCAGGTGAAGGAGAAGAGGAAGAAGAGGAGGAGGGTGACGTACTTGAGGGCCATCATGAACTCGCCGTGGGCGCCGTACACGGAGTCGTTGAGCGGCTTCTTGATGCTGTAGTTGCTGCTGAGGACGGCGGCCAGGGCGGAGCAGAGGAGGATGGACGTCGTCGCCATCAGCGTGCCCCCCATTATCGTGTTCCGCAGGGTTTGCACCGCCAGGATGTTCTTCTTCTCATTTTCCTGCTTCCCCATATATCCCATCCCATCACTTTTACTATTTCTAAACAATACTCCATATTTATTTGGATGCTAAAGTTGAATTTATCATCATTGCTCGCATATTTAGGTATTTGGATTGGAGGTATGACGATTTTTAGCTAAAAAGTGGGTAACCATAGGAAAGTTGTGCCAATAAAATCAAGAAACACAAAAAAGGTACCTTCATGATGGCGGCGACCCAGAAACGACGGCCGCGGGCATTAGTTCCGATGACGGTGGTGAAGGGGCGGGTACGGACATGATGCCACAGCCAGAGATGATATCCCATGCATACCATCATCCCCATTGGCACCAATACCACATCCAGATAGCACTTTCTCCACTCCACCATCTTCTCTCTCTACAATCTCTCTTTCTCTCAGACACAAACACAAACACCTTGTATGTACCTCTTCTCTTCTCTTCTGGAGTGTTTGTGTCTGAACCTTCACTATTACTAAGTTACCTACAAGAGCCACTAATATATATATGTATGTATGTACATGTGTTGCGTGTACGCATGGTTAAATAAATGGATGGGATTCATTTGGTATCATGCAATTCAATGCATGAGTTTGAGTTAGTGAGATATGAAGGTTTCAAGGTTGGGTGCCTCAACTTTTCAAATTCATTTATCTATCATTACTCAGCAATTTCTTTAATTTAATTTGCATGTTAATTCACACTTCACCACCAAATATATATATATATATATATTAAGTGAAATAATTGCAGTGGAAAAAGACAATGCAAGTGTAGAAAATGAAACTAAGTGGGTATGGTACGTCACGGTTGTTACGTGTTGTGTGCCTTTTTAATTTTTTGGGGTTGGCTTTTTCTGTTTTTTGGTGCAATCTTGTACATCACACTGCCCCTAATGTCCATATTTTGTGCTTCAATACATGAAATTTCTTTATGTTTTTGGGATTAATACACTTAACTTAAACATTTTATCATGTTTTGTTAATTTGTTGAATTATAGTATATGCTTTTGCCTAGTACAAAATGGTAGAAGTTGGAATGTTTCTCTTTCTCACAATTAATTTCTCTTCCTCTTTTGACTTTTACGAAACACAAACAACGTCCTGATCATCCTTTTATTTACGTAACACCGAATCTCCACATTCTAGTTTTGAATTAAATTTACTCTCTTTTTCTTTTGATAAAAAATTTGTACGAGATTATATTTTTCTACGAAACGGTGAGACAACCCCACATTCCAAACATAATTATTATTTGTGCATAGAGAATCTCGATTGTAATAGACATTTCGATCAAGTCAAGCAAATGATATATTTAAACCTAACAAATACCATGTATTTATAAAATACATACATTTGCTAAACTTAATACATCATTGTATATTCTGATCGGAATCCGCTATGTACACTTTTTCTTTTCCTTTCTTTAAGTTCCCAAATAGATATTATTAATGTAATTTCTACATCCCAAAAAAACCACCACCAATTCAGAAAATAATTATGTATTTCAATAAAAGAAAGATGAATATTTATGATTTCGGCCATGAAATTAAATATATGTATTAATTTTATGTTTCAGTACTATTCTTAACCTTGTAATGTAAAATAATATTTCATTGTATCGATTCAAATTATGCGTATGATTATGGCTGAAATTATTATGATTACAAATGCCACTAGTCTACTTACCACTCAAATTAAAATAAAATATCGTTTTTGGGGAACAATTTATAAAATTGTGATCCATGCATGTATTGCGCCAATCTGTTGTGGGATTCTGACTGGACAATATTTGTAGAAATAATTTAATAATATATATTTTGTTAAAAGAAATATTTTAATAATTAATTAAATGAATTTTCATGACTAACCACTCAACTCAGCAGGCAAATTTTGATCGTATAAGATTTAAATACCTTTTCACTTTAATTTGTATACGTATTTAATTATCAATACTTCTTTTTCATAAGTCCGTGATTTAATCTAATTAATAACGAAAATTAGTTTCAAATCCAAACACAGAGTTTGTTTATAGCAACGATTTAACGATGGGATGAGATCTGAATTTTTAGTAAATGATTAATTACAAAATTTAAGCATTTAGAGACAAAAATCTCCATTACTAAAACGTGATTTGTATTTATTTTTTTGTTAAAAACATACTAATCGTACGAAATACTTCTACATATATATCCCACATTCTCACACCTAATTAAAATGGTTAGAATGAGGAACAACAAATTATATAATAGAACATCAATATTAATAACCATTCATTGCATATATATAGAGTTAGTTATAAATCAATTTATGAACTAAATATACATAGCCACACATAAATGAATATGATTGTGGTAAATGTCATTATTTAATCTAAATATTCCATAAATCACATCAATGTAACATATAAGTGACAAATTAAAATGCATTTTTAATTTAATTCCACGATCGAGTGGTATTTTTAGTCGTGACGTGTGATATTTGTAGTCTAGCTAAAATTTTAAACAATAATTTTAGACCCTAAAATTGCTCATAGGGGGCATTTAATTATAGTCTCGTAAAATAAAGCAACAATTTTTCTCTTTTCATAAAATGCTGCATTTTGCAAATTTGTGGGCTATACAACTAACCAATGTAACACATAATGCCTCAGATTTATTGAATGTCGTTTGATTATACCTATATTTAGGAGGATCGATTCTAAAATCTATTATTTAAATATTAACATTTGAAATGTCAATTTAGTGATATTAGTAATTATTAGTAGTAATTTTTTTATTATTATATTATTTTGATGAGTCAAACAAACCATCAGTTATGTCTTTAGTTAGAATTTATTCAAATTTGTAATGTGATGTCTTAGGAATTATCGAGTTCTAAGAAGCTCATCGCGAGCTTGTTTGGAGTTTGCTGGCTGAAATGCCTTCACTACCAAAGGACCCTTACCTTTGAAGGTAGCTCGCAGACACGTCATCACCAGCTTAGAACTTCCCAACGAGATGTCACCAGCAAAGGCGCCCTAAACCATCTACTAGACAAGCGAGTCAAGACAAGCAAGTCATTTCTAAGCTCAGACTTTAAGAAATGATATCAGTCTGTAATCCTTTTGTCTAAGGAATCAACCAGCATACATTCATCGGACTGGCTCAAAGCCGTTTTGACTGAAGCCTGCAAAGTCCACCTGCTCTGAAAAAGGACGCAACAATTCAGGAAAAGTGGGACTTCTGATTAGACGGATTATTTTTGTCTCACAACGGCTCCAGATTCAAACTTCTCAAGTGCGCCTATAAATAGAAGATGCATTCAATAGGAGAAGAATTTACTGAATCACGAAAGCGTCGAAACTGTTCTGAATCTCATACTCAAGCATTCAAAAGCTTTTAGGTTGTCTATCAACTTTCCGTGTGCCTTATTGGGCACGAGACTCTGTACGTCTCGCAAGAGCTATTACCTCACTTTTCTTACTTTTCAAGTAAGAAAATATATTGGAGTTATCACATCTCTAGTGATAATAACTATTGCGGGTGTATACGGCAAGCTGACATTCTCGGGAGGAACTCAAAGTCCCCCACAACCAGCTGGAGGTTGAGTAGTGCGCCCGCACTTCAAATCTGAAGAAGCGAAAGAGAGCGAATGACTAGGCGAGTGTGCTAGTGGACTGGTGGACACGGACATTCACCAGCTAACTCTAGATCGTGCAATATTTTTGTAATCTTGAGCTAAGTGATTTCTAAGCTGCGAGTCTGAAAAAAAGATGTAAGACGATTTTGTCCGAACCTTTATAAGTTTTTTGTTCTATACTATTTTCTTTAAGTTTTTCATTGAATTTAAAACTTAATATCTCAAGTTTTGTAGTATATTCGAATATTGTCTGAGTTAACAAGCTCACTAATCAACTCGTTTTTAGAACCTAAGCTGGTGTCATAACAGTTAGCTCGAATAAATATAAATTATTAAAATTTTCCGCTGCTTATGGCGTACTCTAATTTGTGACTAACAAGTGGATTAATATTTAATAAGAAATCCAATCATTTAATAGTTTCAATATGTGATCATCATTTCTTTTTGAAAGAATAAAATTAGATGGTGGAGGAATATAGTAATTAATTAATTAACGTCAGGTATTAGACCTAATAAATTGTGGCCTTCAACGTAATTTGGAGTTTTCACCAAACATTTAACTTGATGGTTAGTGGTTTACACGTGTGTTTAAACTTGTTTATTGTAGTTTTAATTAAAGCTTAATTTCCATTAGACATCAACCACTAAATCTCCTCATATTTAATCTGTCTCTTTCGAAATATTCTATCAATATATATGTATATTAGACTTTCATATATAAAATCTTCAAACGAGAGACATGTCCAAAAACTCATTTTACCTAAAAGTAATCACTCAAAATGGATATAAAAACTAAGGGTGTTATCAAAATGAATTGAGCCAAGAAGTATCGTGTTAAGTTTGACTTATTTGGTATTGAGTTGTATTTCGAGGTTTTTGAAGTTCAGGAACTTCATCGAGTTTTAGTCAAACCTAAATGAACTTTCTAAATTTAGAATATATTTAAAATATTTATTATTATTTTAAAATAAAAATTACTTATTATAAAATTAATATCATATAAATGCTGAAATTCAAAATTTTCTCATTATTAGAAAGATTTATCATTATTGCTATTTAAATCATTAAAATATTATTTTTATAAAATTAACCATTCAATATTTTTACTAACTTTAATTAACGAGCTTGCTCACGAGTTAAAATATTATAATTAATTTGAACGATCTTTTATCGAATCGAGATCTGAGTAGCTTATGAACTATAATTTGAAATTGAAACTAGTAATGAGAAAAAGAATTTATCTCATTATTTTTGTTTTGAATTTTATTTATTTTTCTCCTATTTGAGTTTCAATCATATATTTATATAGAGAGAGGTTCCAGTGAGAAAACTCCCCCGTGAGAAAGTTGGAAAATTGTTTAATTATATTTACGACGTTGCTAGATTGTGTTCAGGTTGTTGCTTGATTACAAACATTGCTTAGTTGTATTTTAGTTATAACTTGATTACTTTTTTGTTTAATTGTATTTAAGTTGTTTTGATTGTATATTAATCATTGATTATTTAGATCTAATGGATAATATTCAATCTTTTTTTTACATGATTTAATATATATATATATATATATATATATATATATATAGAGAGAGAGAGAGAGATTCACTCAAGTGCTAAAATTAAAGTTTGTGCTAAATAGGAATGAACTTCAGCCCTTGGATTGATAGCATCAATGGTTGAGATTAAAGCATAAAAATTAAAAAATTAAGCATAATTTCCGTTCGTGCTTAATTGCTTTATAAATCGTGCTTAATATGATTATGCATGATTTATAAAGCAAAAAAGCATAAAATCTGGGAAAATATTTTAATCTCAACCATTGAATTTTTTAGATGAATGGTGTAGATTCATTCCTATTTAGTACAAACTAATTTTTAGTATGTGAGTCACTCCCTATATATATATATATATATATAGGGAGCGGATCCAGTGAGAAAACTCTTTACGTGAGAAAGTGAGAAAGATGCTTGATTGCATTCACGACATTGCTTGATTGTATTCAGGTCGTTGCTTGATTGCAATGTTGCTTGATTGTGCTTTAGTTGTTGCTTGATTATTTTGTTGCTTGATTGCATTTTAATTGTTGCTTGATTCAATATCAACCATTGATTTTTTTAGATCTGATGGACATGATTCATTCTTTTTTCTCACATGGGGATTTTTTTTACATGATCCCTCCTCTATATATATATATATATATATATATATATATAGGGGTGCGATCTAGGCTGAACAAGGTTCTGTGAATGAACAGAGACCAAGATCTAACCGCACATTCATGAGATCAACGTCCATAATTCTTCCATGTCGTGTATCATTTTTCTTCATAACATATATCATCATAAGGTTAAAAATGTCCGAAACCAATAAAATCAAATCTAATAAAATCTTTAAGCGAATTTTAAGGGAGCAGTTTCCCACAAAAATAGATACACGATCTATTTCAGATACCAAATCAAATGCCCCACGATTTTTTCCATTATTATCAAATAAATTGGAAAGAGAAAATGCACCACGATTTATTACATAATCTAAAGTTAATCGTTATCATTGTTTATTGCTTTGTGTGTCATTGTTTATGACTTTGTGTGTCATTATAACGTTATTCTCTCAACTTCCACTAATATATTATCATTAAATGTATAAACAATTTTAATTATTCGTTAAACAGGGATTCGAAGAATGATACATTTATTCATAAATAATGACACTCACATAAAATAAAAATGACAATCGCATATGACATAAAAATAATAAAATCTAGACGTGAAGGCGATCCACCAAATGTCAGCCGGATTCGAAGAATGATACATTTATTCATAAATAATGACA
>JAPKLW010000053.1:238915-257945 GCA_026898455.1 Plectranthus barbatus | reverse complement strand
TGATACATTTATTCATAAATAATGACACTCACATAAAATAAAAATGATAATCGCATATGACAGAAAAAAAATAAAATCTTTGACAGTTCACGTCCGACTTCTTCGATGGTTGAGATTCTCACTCGACGGCGTTCCCTCTGCCTGAGCGATGCCGGTGCCGGCGACTGAATAAGTGGGAGAATGGTGGCCGTCCGGTTTCAGACCGGCGACAGGGAGAATTAAAAATCAAAATGCTGAAAGATAAGATAATCGGCGTGGCCATGGATTTCTCCAAGAGCAGCAAATCGGCGCTGCGGTGGGCGATCGATCATTTGGCTGATAAAGGCGACACGTTTTACATCCTCCACATCAAACCCTACTCCGCCGACGACTCGCAGAGCGAGCTCTGGTCCCAATCCGGCTCTCGTACGAAAACCTAAATTATATGAAAGCAATGGCGCATAGAAGAAAAAAAAAATCGAATGAAGGAACGTATTCAGAGAACGAAATATGGAAAAAATAATTAATTGAAGTAGTTAAGAAAGTAGAGAAATATAAGATGGAAAATAAGATATGATATAAATTAAATCAAATTTCCAAATACAGTTACCATAAAAAAATAACCGTCCATAATAATAAAAAACATACATTACCTATAATACCCTTTAATGATATTAAAAAAGAAATTTCATTTGACACATGTCATCATATCAACCGCTGGATTATTTAAATCTATGGTTAATATTTAGTTCATTGTTCATTCACAGTACTTAGTTCAGAAATGAACACAAACTCTCTCTCTCTCTCTCTATATATATATATATATAATTTGGACACGAAAGATCCAGCATGCTTCCGTATAAGACGATGTTTTGGTTACTCCACGTGATAAATATTGAAAAATATACGTACTTGTTTGTTGCAAAATCATTTTTAAACATATTTCTTGCAATATATCTGTGGTGTATTCAGGGCCGGCCCTGTAAATTTTGGGGCCCGGTGCGACGGAAATTTTGGTGCCCCTAATCAAATTAAATAGTTATAAAAATTATTAATAAAAAATAATATAAAATGTATTTTAAAATCATTTATCCTATTTAAAATTACAAAATGTATTCAAAAATGTCTTATAACAAAAAAATTCGAGTCCTTCACGACTTCACAACCATCTTATTGATTTCACTTAATTTTTAAATAAACCTGAAATAAAATAAAAAATTTAAATAATATAATATAAATTAAATGCATAATAATCACTTAAAAATAATTCTCTCATCATTTTTTTAAGCAAACTTTTTAGATTTTCTCATCATCTCTTTACTTTGTTTTTCTTTTTTCAAACCAAAATAAATGTTTACTAGCTCAAGAACAATGATAAACATAAAAACAAAATAAATAAAATCAAACAAATTAAAATCTAAAATCACTTTGGAAAGTTCTTAAAAAGTAAACAAAAAGTTTAAAGAAAAGGCCTAGAATATCACGTAAATGCAGCAAAAAAAATCTGATAGGAGTTAAAAAAAAATTGTATAGTGTTATGATAAAAAAATAATTCATATCACAGACAATATTAAGAAAAAATGAAGGACTACCTTATCAACTTGTTGTTGGTTTCTATTTACTAAAATTTGTTTGTAATTTATATAATATATCAAAAATTAAAAAAAGAGATAAGAGAACTAGAAAAGCAATGAAAAAGCAAAGACACAAAAGTCGCTTCGTATTCTAGAAGAGAGCCTAACGCTTTGGTTGTCGTGTTATGTTAGGAATAATATAAATTTTAATATTTTAATTGATATCTTGAATAAATCATAATATTTTATTTTTAATATATTTTGAGCTAAATATCTTTATTAGCCTAAATATAAATTTAATTTTTTAAATCTTTTTATTTAATTTATAGATTAAGTTTTTTATATTATATTTTTGTAAAAGGTGCCCCTACTAAGATAAATTAATAGTATAATAATACTACTATTATATAATTTTTTTTAAATGGTGCCCCCTTCATTCGGAGGCCCCGGTGCGGTGCACCTCTCGCACGGCCTCAGGGCCGCCACTGGGTGTATTATCACCTATTAAATGAGCACATGAATATAAGATAATATAAATCACATTGAATTCTCTAATATTGAAATATTCGGCATACATTATTTAAGCGCACATTATAATTGTGATTATGTAAAAGCAACGTACGTAGACATTACGAATGAAACTCTGGTATTAAAATTTATTCTTTTGTTAATGGAAAATTATGAATCATATTTCTATTCTATTGGTCAACTATAAAAAATAATTTAATATTTTATTTGTTGGGACCGTAAACTTGTTTATTAGTATGATACTCCCTCCGTCCCGGTGAAGTAGTCCCATTTCTTTTCGGCACGGGATTTAAGGGTTGTGAGTGTGGTGAAATTAATATTTTATTGGTGAGTGTGAAAAAGTTTACCATTTTAGGTAAATGGGACTATTCTATGGGACAAACAAAAAAGGAAAGTGGGACTACTTCAATGGGACAGAGGGAGTATTGTTTTTCTTGAGTTGATCAAACCAAAACATATAATATTATATTAATGTTAGAGTAAATGGTTCCAATAAATGGCGTCGTTTATGGGAATGATCCGAATTACTCTTTAATATTTAATTTGAATTTGATTCGTCTTTAACTCTGTGTGTGTTTGGTGCAAAAACTAAGAGAAATTTTGGTGAAATGAATTAAGTAGAAATCAAGAAAACAACTAGTTCCTAAGTTTTTTTTTTTTTTTTTTTTTTTGAGAAACTAGTTCCTAAGTTAGTTGCACGTTCCTCCAGAAACTTCTCTAACAAAGAATAAACCAACCATTTACTTTAGTCAACCATAAAAACAATAATAACTGAAATTTGAAAAACATCAACATTTTTTAAAAAGATTTTTGGAAACTAATGTGTAGTTCATAATATATTTTTGGGAAGGTCTTGGGTTAGGCAGCCTAAATGATTTAGGCGGGTTTTATCCATTAACCCAAACCCAAACCCATATAATATACCCTAATTGGGGATTAATAAACTTTATTTGGGATGGGTCAACCCATTTGGGTAGGATTTAACCCGCCTAAACCGTTTAGGCCTGCCTAACGCAAATTTTTGCCTATATTTTTATGTTATTATTGATTTTGCGACCATATTTGATATGCGTATTGAATGTAACTACATTCATATAATAATGTGTAAATTTTTTAAAAACAATAAAAATGCAGAGGCTGAAATTTTCGGAGGATTTTGGGACTGTGAATTGCCGTTAGTACCCTTTATTCCTTAAATATGCACAAGTATGTTGATGATAATTTACAAAAGAAGCATTTTTACTTTGATTTTTATTTTAAAATACTTTCCATTATTACAATAAATGAAGAAAAATACCAGTTTTGGAGAATTGTCATTTAGAATTTAAAATATAGTTTAATTATCAATTTAGTACCTAGGATATAATTTCTCAATTCAGGACATGAAAGATCAAACAATTCTCAATCCAGGATTTGATATTGAGATCTTGATTGAGAATTGTATGATCTTTTGGGTCTTGAATTGAGAATTTTTGTGATCTTTCAGATCTTGAATTGAAAATTAATCTTTCGATCCTAAATCAACAATTAAGCTATTTTTCGGATCCTAAATTAATAAAACTCCTTTAAATTTATTATCCAAGTAATATTACCATGTTTACACTAATTATTTAAAAGAAAAAACTAGTTTCTCTATATAGAGAAACACAAAATACCCATTTACACTAATACACATTAAAAAAATATCCAGTTTTTATAACACATATAAAAAATACCCAAAATTACACTTTTCTGTTAAAGTCAGCATGTCAAATGTGTTTTTTCAAACATCAATGAATTTTTATTTAATCTTTAATAGACTTTTGATTTAAATGCTATTTACGTATTAAAAAAATAAAAATTATATTTTAAATTAAATTTTATATCTGAATCTCCAGTCTGAACCGGGTCGGAGCCGAATCTGACCCGAGACCGACTCACTTCATGTGCATTTCCACTGGGTCGGTTTCATAAAATTAATGAAATCGACCCGGATCAGACTCGGCCCCGACCCGTTTTACCCTTTGACCGAACCAGGTCGGAATCGGAGTAGACGAAATCGACTTGAGACCGATCGATTCTGACCCGGTCAAAATTTTGAATAATTATACCTATCACGTGAAATTTTTCCTTTTTTACCCATTCATTGTTTGCGAAAAAACTGGTCCCCCTTCTTTGAGAGATGAAGCCGACTCAATCTCCCTCATCGATTCCAATTTCTAAGTGTTGATGGCCGACAATATTCAGCAAGTAAGTTTCTCAATCCCACTCCACCAACCCATTTCAATTTTGGTCGGTTTCGTCGGTTAAAATGTTCAAGAAAGGAAGAAATTTATGTTTGAAATTGTTGTAAATTTGAATGTTTGTATGCATAAGATGGATTAGTGTATGTTAAATTAAAATTATTTACATGCTTGGAAGTGTCGAATGGAATTTTGTTAATTTATTTGAAAGTGTGGAATGAAATTTTGTTTAAATTGTCGATTAGCATTTTGTTCAATTAATTTTTGTTGGAATTGTTTCAAAAGTGGCGAATAGCATTTTTTTGAAATATTTTTTGTTGGAATTGTTTCAATTTGTCGAATGAATTTGCTTAAATTAATTTTTATTGCATTTTGTTTTGTCGATGGAATTTTGGATTAAATTAAATCACATTTTGTGTTGCATTTTGTCGATTATTTCATAATTATTGCATTTAGTGTTTGATTTGTGCAACCACAGTGGATTAGGTCCTCTTTTCGTGGTCTAATTACTAAAGTGAACTTATACACTAAAGTGACCACTTTAGATACTGTTAGTGATACATTATATTCAATAGGGGTCAAGGGTTGCTTAATCAATTTATTAATGAGCCGTTCGGTAACTTATTAACTTGGAAAAATAATGGTCCTAGTGCATCGCAACCGTTAATAGAGCTATTAGGCTTTCAAATTTATTTATGGTTTTGTATTAATGGGCAGATTATAGAATTTGGAGTGTCTGAATTTGCATTAATTACAGGATTTGTTTTTTTGTTCTAGTGCTTGTGATCCCTGTGCCGATCATGATCCTTCTAGCACTTTGGTTTTTCGTACAGTTTGTGGAGGTAAGATTCTTAGTGCTAGAGATTTATTGATAATTTTTAGGGATTAAAAAATTGAACACACTAATTAGGATTTATACTTGAGGGTAACTAATATATTAGCAGCGTGGAACTTTGCTTTAGGACTTTCTAAAAAATGAAAGATTGAGAGTTGGGTATATGTTCTGGTTGAGGATTTGGGTAGGTAGGGTTCATTTCCATGGGAGCATATGCTTTTCAGTGTTTATGTTACTATTTGGACCTTTCTCCCACTAGAGCAGATGGAATCAGTAAAGCACCTTTTCTGTGACTGAGAGGTCACAGGTTCGAGCTCCCAGGGGACATCTGGGGTGTGTGAGTTTGAGATTTATTCAAAAAAAAGGGAGCTTTACTTTAGGCGGACCCATTTGGGCGTTACATGTATAATTTAATTTTGTTAATTAATTATTACCCCTACAATAGTGTAATTTTTTATGTTTTTTTTTGTAGGTGTGGACCTATGAGGCCATTCCTAAGTTGGGTAAATCATGCGCTATTCTCCGAAGGCCTAATGCACTCCCTCGATTTGTGAAATGGGAGTTCACGAGGCCAGAGACGATTGATTGGGGACAATTTTTTATTCAAGATGAGGTATTTAATTTGTTGCCTATCTAGATTATCCTTTAATATTTTTCTAATTGTTAGTTCTTTAATTTACAACTTGAAGTGGCTTCAAATTTGGTGGCTTCTCTTGCCAAGAAGGAAATGCTGCATTTTACTTCTGCGGAGATGGACAATCCTATTGGGGTACAGTATTGACTGCCAGAGAATCCAGTACATGGTGCAGGACGGGGTACATTTATTAAAATGATGAAATAAGCATACAACTAATAACCAAACATTACAATTTATTGATTGTCCGGGACCCTATCAGGACAACTTCATTTCGTATGACCATTTGATCTACAAATACTTCACCGTTTAAGAGCGCGATGTTTGCTGGTAGAAGATTGAGAATGCTCTGCAGCCGATGGACGTCGACTGTTTCTTGGGCGACCTGCTTGAAGTGTTATTATTGGAGGCAAAACAACTACTGATGCTGATTCTGATGAAACATCCCATTCATCTTGAAGGGGTAGAGGATTAACAATCCCACCATATATCTCACGCCAAGTCTCGGTCTTGTAGTAGGGATAAATGTAGTCATACAGATTATCACCATTTGCCCTATAAAACAAAATAAAAACTATTAGAGGTTATAATTAAAAACAAAATACTGATGTACTTCATACCGAATTGCAGCTGATGCACGAGATCGAGTTGAAACTCACGACAGTCACAAAAATGAGATTGTAGATCCACATTCCAAGACCGAGTCCCGTCATTGACCTTGAAGGCATGTTGCAATGTGGAAACCACATTATATGTGTGTGATTTCTCCACCAAAGGTGCCATCTTCACTACAACCTCCCCTGTCAACTGATCAATCCGATTAGCAGCTTTGGCACATCGCTGGTCGAACCATTGTTCGACAATACTTCTATACGCTTCTATGAGCGAGCATATTGGCAAACGACGAGCATCCAACAGTCTAGCATTGAAGAACTCGACCACATTTGAGGTCAAGAAACTATACCGGCGGACAGGACGCTTTGATTTAGCCCACTTTTTAGGTCCGACGTCCATTAACTTGTCGTAGGCTGTCGAATTTGAAACTTTCATTTGATCCATAGCCTGCTTAAATATAGCCGACCGATACGCATACACAGCACGATGGTACAGCGGGACAATGTTCGGACGGAAGCTGGTCAATTTATTCTGTAAATAAAAAAAACAAAGTCTGTGTGCGGTACCTGGATATACTGTGCTCATAGCATTCGAAATGCTAATGTGATGATCAGCGACGATCAATAATTGATCGTTGCAGCCAAAATTCATCCATAGTCAAGTCATAAACCAAATCTAAGACTCGTCATTCTCTATCGGGCCTACACCATTGGCAAGTAAGAAGACCTGTTCATTACCATCTTTGGTAACAACAACAAATAAAACTCTTTTGTTTCTTCCCTTCAAATGGGTGGCATCGACAACAATAACTTGTCTAGGGGAAGACTCGAAAGCACTTTGACAAACACCTAGTGCCACAAACAAGTGGCAAAAACGTCCATTCGAAGCATTAACGAGATCTGTCAGCGTCCCGTCATTGTACTGAACAAGTACCTCGACAGCATCTTGAAAAAATCTTCCACACCACCATATAACATCGAAATGGCTACGTTCCGAGAATTCAGCGCAACACCATAACTCGTTCGGATGTTAAAACTTCTTTGCAACTCGGCCATAATCTCACGCGGTTTGATGAGTGACCTTTGCCGACGCATCTTCCTTGCAAAATAAGCAGTCATAGCTTCTGAACAAACATTACGTGCTCCAACTCCAGCAAGATTCATCCTACAACTATGAGTATTTGAACTTGCGTCCAATCTAACAGTGAGCTTAGCACGTAGTACGTATAAGAAACGAATAACTCACTTCTCGTTGGCACTTGTACCCTCAACACGAGTACTATCAGACCGGGCAACTTTAAATTATTGTCTCTGCTCCATATGCCAGAGACCAACAGCAACGAGCAGATCATCTCTGCTCCAAAATATGGCACCCTCCGTCAACTCCTGGTCCAGTATGGCTGCGACGTCTTGCAAGACGGGTGAATCAGAAGTATCCAATGGAATGATTGGAAGTAACCAATTATTTAAATGGACTTCCAGACCTTCGGGTAGAGGATGAGTCGGCCAAAGATTTGAAACAAAAGCATTCATACCACCAACAGATTGCACCCAGGCCGAAAATTCATCCACCGTACAATGCATTAAAGATTTGTTGAAATCCCCATCCTCTGACTCAGATGAGTCTTCATGAAAATCAGCCTCCTCATCATCGTTGTCATCAGACTCCACTAAACCACCAGCCTCATTTAAGTCGGGAATATGTGAACTCCCGCTTGCACCACCTTCGTAAGGTTGATAAAAAAACATAGAAGAATCGAACCTTTGAAGGTCCTCCGAACATGGACTGAAAGTAGCATGCGGCGGTGGATTAAATGAAGATATGAACGGTTTGTATGGGAATGGCTCCCGCTGAGAACTCCCAACACCACTGTTGATTACATTGTTGAAAACAACATAAACATTGAGCTCTGAAAAAATAGTGCAAAACTGCTGCAGATCAACATCCGTCGCCAACAACGATCTTATATTTCTTCCACTACGACTCTGGGCTGTATAATACATATTATACTCAAGTTAAATATTTTCGGAATCCAGAAGCAACTGGATGTTGCTTCTGAGATACTGTATGGAAAGATTGGTCATTGGGATGTAAACCAACCTTTCCTCTTCACCCACGTAGTTGCATGAATCATCAAATTGACCATTATAATGAACAAAAATAGTGCACCAATTATCCATTTTCAAAAGAGGGGAAATGAGAAAATAAAGTTAATATGTGGAAGATGGAGAGTAGAAGGAACGAAGATATAGTGAATGTGTATGCTTCTTCTTTTGCAGATGAATTGGATTTTATATACAAACCAATCTCAATTATTTTAACGAATTGATTGGACTTGTCAATACAATAAAGGGCCATTCACTCATCTGCATTTCAATGTACGAGAAACTTGCAATCCACCCATGTAGTCAAAAAGAAATTTGATTGTCATGCATTATTCATGTCAGTATACTTTACGAGCTCATTTGACCAATATTGCATGTAAAAAGTTGGGAAAAATAATGCACATAGGACAACAATGCATGTAAATAATTGATGATCATGTAATTTTCATGTCAGAATATTTATGACTTTAATGGACCATAGTCCGTGAAAAATGTAGGAAAAATTTTAAAAATCGAATAAAAAATTGACGAAACCGACCGGTTCAGACTCGATTCTGAATCGGGTCAGATCTGGGTCGGTCTAGGTCTATCCCAATTTAGACCCCCTATATTTGGGTCGGTCTCGATATGTTTCACGAGTCTGACCCTTATAAGGCCGGATCATACCCGTAATCAGACCTCTTTTAAATGCCGAAAAAAAATTACAATTTTCTATTTTTTTAATACCTGAAACTAATATGTTAATTACAAAATCTATTTTTGGTAATGATATCATTATCATGTGAACAATGATTGAATCAGTTTTGGCAAAAAACACTTTCCCATGTAAAATTTTGTACTTTTAGATATTTTTTATATATATTATAAGAAGTGGGTATTTTTGTGATGTGTTTTATAAAAATGGATATTTAAAAATATTTCCACTTCTCTATATGTGAATTATCGAGACCCAAACAAAGTTTACCAGTTGGGCATAAGAAATTCGGCCCAAACTACATTCATAAATCAATGTGTAACAATTCAAACCTAAACTTAAAAGATCCAGCTTTTCATATACTATTTTTCTACCTGCACGATGCGCAGACCTAGATATTTTTATTAATAATTTATTATAAATTATGCATAATAGTGATTATTAAAACTGAGTTTAAATTTGTTAAGGTAAATATTATGCATCAAATTACTTAATTAATAATTAGTTTATAATTTTACATTTGTTTCTCTTAGTCCTCTCTCTAAGCACTTCACCATATTGGTGAATTTACTTAGAAGTTCGGTGACTTCAGCCCCTAAATTATTTTTTGATTAATAATAGGATGATATGATATTTTATGTAATAACTATTTTTACCAGCGAATAATCAATAAAAAAGGAGTTGAGAATGAATAAGATGAGAGTGTGAGGGGGTTCACATTTGAGAATTAAGAGGAGATGAAAAATTATTTTTATGTAGTATTGAAATTAGTTTTAGTGTATGAGCTTTTTATATATTTTATTATTATTATTATGAGCATAAATTTTTACTTAGTTATGTGTTCTTTTTGTTACTTATAAACTCAATTAAATCTCTTAATAAATGTTTATGGATTCGTCACTACTTTACAACCTCCTCTGGTCTCTTGTACATACACACAAACACTTGTATTATAAACAAACAAAAGAAAAAAGTGCTCTGTTATCAATATATACTAATGAAGTATAATTAAAATTGTATCTAATGAAATATAATTAAAATTGCATCATATCTGCATGAGATATCTTCATATCCCCATGCAATATTCTCTCTTCATTTTGTTGATCTTTGTTTCTTAATAAACATTATTTTTTAAAGCAAATAATATACATCTTATCATGGTATCAAACTAACATTAGTCTTCTCTCCTAAAACCCCACCTCTTTGTCGTATCTTCTTTCAACAATCGGTGTCGCCTCCTTTCTCCGATCATGGCCTAAGATGCTGAACATCTATCATTCTTTACTCTCATTCATATGATGGTGATTAAATTTTCTTCTGCGATTATCTTTTATGGAAAATGCATATCACCACTCTTCTCTCCCGCCAAAACTTATTTGGTTACACAGACGACACCAAACATATAACCTCTAATACACTTTCGTCCATCGGTAGCACCCTCGTAGTCAATCGCGCCTATGAACTTTAGCTCGCACAAGATCAGTGACTCCTTAGTTTACTTCTTTAATCTCTAACAGAATAGTCCATGGTTGAAGTACTCGGCTGCACCACCTTGCGTGCGGTATGGCTCGCTCTTGAGGCCGCATATAGTCACAGCTCTGAATCTCGCAAGCTATGCCTTAAAGATGCCCTCGAAACTATGAAGAAAGGGAATCGATCTGCAGCTCAATATTGCCAAAACTTCAAGTCCTTATGTGATCAATCAGTAGTTCTTGGATGGCTCATTAATGATACGAATAAGGCTCATTGATTCCTTCGAGGTTTTGGTTAGTCTTTTTCCAGCTTTTCTACTGCTCAGATGACACTCATTCCTGTTCATAACTTCTACGATCTCCTATCTAAAGCTGAGATTTTTGTGTTATTTCAAGAGTTCATTAACACATAAAGATCTTCCTCTTTTTCCTTTTACAGCTAGCATAAACCTTCAAGTCAGTGCCCACCTTCCTCTGGAAATTCTAATTTTGCTCGTGGCCATGGAAGTGGTTCATGTTACTCCAACTCTCGCGATCGTGGCCGCAATTCAAAACGTCGACCACCTTCCTGCCAAATTTATCGTCATGAAGGTCACTATGACAAGTCCTGTCCGGAAAGGTATTCTTCGCAGTCATCTCCAGCAATTGCACACTGCGACACATTCTCCACTGGTCTCTCTCTCGACCTGAAACATCATATTGGTTCCTTGACACCGGTGCCTCAACCCACATGACACTGACTTATAATTCTTCGGAGAGCTCTCAGCCATACCCTGATATGATAGTGTTATTGTTGGTAATGGTGCTTGGCTTTCTATCTCTCATATTGGTAACACTCGACTTTATGATTGTGTTCAATTATTAGATGTAGTAGTTTGTTGCCTACGTCATGCGCAATGTGTATATATTTTTATTAATAATTTATTATTTAATTTAACCTTCTAACTATTATGTGAGGATGTAATACCCCGTATGTAATTAAGCTGTTGGATTATTTAATCGAGTTATTTATGAGAAATTCCGGAAAATTTAGAGCGTTTATGTTTAATCGTTTGGAGAAATTTATGAAATTATAGAGTTGAGAAACATTATTATCATTGAGGAATATCCAAGAATTATTGGGAATGCAATAAGGTGGGATATGAATTATCATGAGTTAATGATATTGATATTGTGAAGAAATACATTTGAGGTGGAATTATTATGAATTATGGAGAAATTGATTTTTGGATGATTATGCATGAGTATTTGGAATTTTGTGAAGAATTTGGAGGTATTATGTTGGGATTCATGTATAAAGATATATAGAGCATAATTGGGAATTATAGGAATTTATATATATTTATATTTATATATAGATACAATTATATTTATCATATAGTGTGAAAAAGAGAAATCATATTCATATATTGGAATTTATATCATTATACACATTATATTATAAAGCGAGAGAGAGAGAAAACCCTTTCCTCACCCAGAAAACCAAACCCGTCAGACCACCTTGCCGGCGCGATTCCGGCCAACTCCGGCCACCATCTGACAAGCCACCACCGTCATCTTGAAGCTCGTTCTTCAAGCTTCGATTTGAGTACTCGTGGGCTCCGAGAGAATGAGGAACGAGAGAGATATCGAGGTGTGAAGTTGAGGTAAAATTTTGAGATTTAATTCGTGGGTTTTCGAATTTATCTTGAAATTCCAGCCATTAATCGACGTTTTAACCTTAGATTCGTGTTCTCCATCGTGTAGAGAATGTTCGGATGTCAAGAAAATAGGATTTTGTCGCCAGAAATTGCCAGCGCCGCCGTGTGTGGAGGAGCTCCGGTGAGCTATTTTTCTCTTCCGTTTTTCTTGCGTATTTTCGTGTTTGGAGGTTGGATTCGTGTTCTAGAGTGTCTAGGGATCTCATATATGTAAATGAATGTAAGATCGGTTGGAGAAATTGAGAGAAAACGCGAGTTTCAGGGTTGAAACCGGCTAGTTCGTCGGAGAAGACGACTCGTCCCGAACGGGACAGTGGCATCCCGCTCGGGACGAGCCTCGAATGGGCACGGGTCGCGAGCCAAGGCTCCATCCCGTTCGGGATGGGTTGATCCCATTCGGGATGTCCCTCGGCCGGGCAGAATATTGTTCATAGTCCATCCCGTTCGGGACGGACGAATTCCGTTCGGAATGGGCTTCGACCTTAAGGGTTAAAACATGATTTTAAGCTGATTTTCATTCCATTTTGGGTCAATTTAATCCCTAAGTTTAATATATGGATTGAGAATCATGTTAAGCGTGATGATATGATTTAAGATGTGTTGGTTATGAAATACGAGTCGATATGGGGTTGAACATGGATGTTGAATTGGAATTGAATGATAAAGACTAGGGAATTATGTTGAGAAGTCTTGGTTATGAGTTGGTTTTGAATTCGATTAAGCTTGTTGTGGTCCTAGAATCGTTCGTCCTAACTTGGTGACCCTTGATTATTTGTTGGAGGTTGAGAATTGGAGAAGTAAGCTCAAGATAGCAAGAAACATCTATAACCAAAGCCAAACATCAGGTGGGAAACTATTTCAGTAAAAACCAAAATGCGCGTTTTCATTTTCAAAATGTGTTATAAATATTTTGCTTTAAAATGAGACTGCTATGCATGTTTTGTGCTATTATATCTGTCCTCTGTCGTTCCCATCGACAGGAGAGAATAACTAATGAGTTTAGAACCAGGTTCTCATAACTGTGCTAGAACTCAATTAGTAGTATGGAGTAGCGACTCCATATGATTGGGAATTTGAAGATATAGGGTGGAAATTGTTTGTATTTGGATACGGTGATTGTGAATGATATTATTAAACGATCGGGTCTCAAAATGGTTTGCTGAGACTAGTGCAGTTAGATGGCAGTAGGTTGAGTGTGTTTACATTCCTGACTGATCATCGTAACTTGGAAGTCGGCCAACTTCCAATTATAACACCGAAATAGATATGATAACATATAAATAGCACGTGCAAAAAAAATAAAATGTTTTGGATAGCGTGGTTCTTTTCAACAAAACCCCACGTCTATCTGTGTGAGTTGCATAGCATGTTTCCTATATAAATGTATGTTTTTGGGCATGTTTCTCATTGGGTACGTAAGTACTCAACCCCTCGCGTTATTTCTAAAACGTGCAGGTTAAGCAGCAAGGATGGGAGTTGCGAGGTGTAAGCTGATGAAATGAAGCGGTTTTTGAAGAGTTAAAAGATCCTGTGACATGTATCTTCATATACATGTCACCATCACGCTACACACACTGCTGCACCACTCTCTGAAAATCCCTTCCCTTTTGGATATTTTAAACTTTGAACTCTGTTATTAAATTGACTCGAAGTACAATTTCTTATTATTTACTTATCTTTTCATTTAAATTTAAGTCTTCCGCTTTATAATTTGAGAGATGTGTTTGATAAAATCTGAAACATCAATGTAACGTGGCCTCGAATCGGGAAGGTCAGTTGGGGGCGTTACAGAGGTGGTATCAGAGCTTGAGTTTCAAGTTTTAAAACGATTTCAAAAGTATTTTGAAAACTTCGAGTCTTAAGAAGTGTTTTACATTGGGAAAGATCATGTGAAATGTTCTCTCATGCTTACACCCTACTCCATCCTGCGCAACCTGAGGTATGATTTTAAAGAATTTGAAATTTCTTTTGAAAAACCTGCGTGCAAAATTAGTTGTGATTTGAAAGTTTGAAAGCTATGAGTTCTTATTGAAAGTATTTTTTGTTTTGATGCAAATGATTTGAGGATGTTGTGAAAAATGAGAATGATGAGATTTATTTGAAAAGTGATTGTGATGAACGGTGGTTGTGACTTTGTGTTGTGCTGTGTGCTAACACAAAGTGGTTGATGTGGAAGTTGTTGGGTTGAGTTGAAACTGATGAATTGAAAGTGAGATTGAAATGTTGTTATGATTGAGAAAGAGTATGAGATATTGGAAGTTTAAATTGAAATGTTATGGTGTGTTGTGGCAGTTTGAAATTGTGAAGTGTGGAAAGTGTTGAGAATATGATTTGAATTTATTGATCTTTTGAAAGCATGAATTGAAACCGAATTGTTTGATTTTAAATTTTTGCAAGCAGTGATTTTATTGATGTTGTGGCTATAGATGCGCTAACTAGAAATTGAGCTGTAAGAAGTCTGAAATTTACGTGGAACTAAAAGGATAGTTAGGACGGATTAGGACTGATTGATTGATTGTTGGCCTTGAAAAGGCATTTGAATTTAGTGAAATTGTGATGTGGTTGTGAAACCGAAAACTTCTTGTGAACTGGAAATCCAATAGTGGGTATTGTGTGCAGAATGCACAGGGATAACTAGTGTTAAGTGTGCAGAATGCACGCGGCTGGCCTGGCAGATGTAATTGGACTTAAGTAAGTGTGTTAGCATGAGGATCCAGTGGATCTCGACATGATGTGTTGGAGGATAATAATGCCACCGAGACACGGAGTCTTGGTTCTGTGAGTAAGTATGGAGGTGTTATATTACGATGGTTGATAGTACTGATTCTGAAGTGACATAGTTGTTGTTGATGGGAATGATGTGAAATGGCACCCGTAGTTGATTGAATCTAGAACCATGAGAATATGATTGATTTGATATTATTAAGGGCTGTTGTGGGTGACGTGAAACAACGTTTCTGGTTTTGATTGAATCGAAAAGTATCTGCATTATGTGTATCCTGGTGCAAGTGTGAGCAAAGTATAGATCGCTACTCACGAGCATGAGAATGGTTGTGCAAGAAATGCACTAGAATTTAATCTTGATTGTAGCACATAATTGAGACACGTTATATGGACTCTTGTTGAATCAAGTACGAGGTACTGAAGATGATTATGATTTGTAAAGCTGTAAGGTAAAGCAAGACTTGATGAGAATCCAGACTTTTATGACGAGTCTATAAAAAAAAAGTAACAATAAGTGGAAATTGTCTGACGAGCCATAGAGATGATAAACGAAGGACTCTCATTCGAAAGAAAGTTTTGTTCATGGAGATCTTCTAAGATTCTAATTCCAGTACGATGGAAACTGTGTCGATAACACTCACTTTTATAGTTGAGTGGCAGTTCGGATGACAAGCCAAGTAATGTCTTTGGAAAAGTTGGATTGCCTTATTATGTTCGGCTAATTACTAGTACATTGTGAAAGAACAAGTTCTCTTCTGACTTGGTAAATTTTCTTGATTTACTCTAAACTATCGGTTTGCAAGCCTTTGAATGTCCTACTCGTTTCCAGTTCTGAACTAACTTGAGGACATTGTTATATTTAATGTCTGAATTCCTTGCGTTTGAGATGGAAGTTATTCGCAACATAGCTTTTTTCAATATAATTCATTCTACACTTGATAAGTTGCGAAGTAAATTTGCTACGTTGGTTTTGTGCTGCCAGCGCTTCATACCATTCTTTGAACAAGTTGAGATTTATGCCCTTGATTACTCTGAAGATTTCTCTAATCTTTAACCATGTGTGATTACACCTTGGTCTTATTCCCTTCGTTGGCTGTTAACTTGTTCCCTTTGAATCAAGTATGTTCACTTCTCAATTATCTTCGTTGATCTCTTGAAAATGAACAATTTGTTCTTGTTCCTTTTTCCCAATATGCTTATTTGTGTTCGTTCCTAGACTTGACTTCTTCCAGATGAGTGTGCTTATTCATACGTCATCATCAATATATCCTTTGAATGTTAATATGCCTTCTTTGTTCTGGCATACTCAAAAGAATTAATCCTTAATAATTTATTCGATTGTTTCCCTGATTTCCGAGAAGACATGCTATTTGTTGTACTCTTATTATTGAGATTCCTTCATGTTATTTCAATTATTTCGATTGCTCTTCATAATTCGAAGGAAGCATACCCTTTTTATAAGTTATTGGCATGTCCATTTACAAACGAGTATGCGTTACTACAATTCTTTATTACCTTTTGATCGCCAAATTATATCTATTTCTCAGGCATGATAAATCGAATTCGTTCTCATTTGTTTCGGTTAAAGTTAAGCATGCGTATTGAATCTCCTTGATGTCGAGTATACCATTTCGTTAAGCATGCAAAATTATATTTTGGTTCTCATTTGTCACTTAAGTTGTATTCTTGAATCAAGCATGCTTAATCAAACTTTCTGTTTCGCCCTTTTGATCATTGAAACATAATCATTTCACGAGCATGCTAAGTCAGTTTGGCACTCGTTCGCTTTGTTGAGATCAAGCATGCACGTTTGAGCCCTTGTTGTCTAGAGTACCATTTCATTAAGCAATTGTGTTTCGTTTGTATTCATTGCTTAAATTGCTGATGATCTCCTTCAAATCAAGTATGTGATTTGTCATACATTCTTTTGGGTTTCTTAAATACAAACCTGCTATTCCTTGTTCAAGCATGTCTAAATTGAAGCGAGTTCTTCATCACTTCAATGAGTTGTTGTGATTATTTCCTTCAAATCCTTGGTGCTTACCAACTGAAGAGAACCTTAGCAGAGGAAGTAGAGAGTTAAACTCGGGGCCGAGTTTAAGTCAGATAAGATTAACAGGTCAATGGACCGAGTCAATGGACTGTGTTGGGATTTTCACTTGGAGAATTTTTCCTTGGATTTAATATTTCAAGACCAAGAAATGCCAGAAATATAGAAATTGTGAGAAAGACGAGATCGTGATAGAGGCCGAGGCCAAGGGAAAACAACCAGAGGAGAATTTGAGTATATGCTCTTGGGAACAATAAAGATGAGGGCAACGTATTATGGTTTTAATTGATATTTATCATCATGTGGTGAATTAGTAAGACTTAAGGCAGAGAAGAATATTCATGAACTAAGCATAACATTGCTTTTGAGAGAAAACAACTATGATTACCTTAGTCAGTCGTGATTTGACAATCAGATTATATAAACATGAGAATTAGCAGCCGAGTTAAACATTGTGGATATGTAAGACGTGGATATAATTCCAGAATGGATTGGGCTAATGGAGAATAAAGCGACGATTTATGTTATGAGAGGGAGGTTACGATTCCGCGATCAGAAAATGAAGAATCTCTTGTTATGGATCTCGAAGAAGACAGAAGGTACCAGTTATTTCAGTGGTGCAGGTCTCAAAATTTGTCAAAGACTGGAAACCAGAGATACTTGGTTTTTGTTGGAAGGTGTGCGTCCATCGTTCGAGAATTTGAAGACGTATTTCCTAAAGAGTTACCAGGATTGACAACCCTAGACAAGTGGAATTCGTGATCGATCTAGAACCAGGAGCAACATCGAATTCAAAACACCGTATCAAGTGGCGCCTAAGAGTTTCAAGAGCTTAAGGGGGCAACTTCAAAGACTGTTAGATATGAGATTTATTTTGCCAAGTGTTTTACCGTGGGGAGCTTCGGTCCTGCTTGTCAAGGAAGAAAGGCGGTGAGAATGTGCATAGTTATCGGGAGTTAAGTAAGTTGACTTTGAAGAATCGATAACTTGTTCGATCAGGGAGCGAGTACATTCTCTAAGATAGATCCTCGGTCGGGCTATTATCAGTTGAAGATTAAGAAGGAAGACATACTGAACACAGTTTTTAGAACCAGACCTGATCCTACGAGTTATGGTGAGATCGTTGGGATTTACAAATGCTTCAGCACTGGTTATAGATTTAACGAACATAATTTTCTACCTTATTTCGATTTTTACAGGTCCTTATCAACAACGTTTTCATAATCGAAGAACAAGAGGGAACTCGAGCAGTATTGAGAACGGTGTACAAACATTTAGAGATAGGAAGATGCAGGCAAAGCTCAGCAAATGTGAGTTCTGGTCGAGAGAGAGATGATATTGCGAGGTCACATTGTTTCGGCTAATGCGATCAAGGTGGATCCAACCAAGTTTCAGATGGTGATAGATTGGAAATCACTGACGACACCGATTGAGATTCGTAGTTTTCTGGGTTTAGCAAGCTATTACGAAGGTTGCTGAAAGTCTTTTCATAGACGATGAAGCTGATAATGCCGTTGCTTCAGAAGGTTGTAAAGTTCGTCCGAACGGAAGAATGTGAAGAGAGTTCCAAAGGTTGACGCAGTTAATGACGACCGTGCTTATTGATAAAGCTGTAAAATACAGCAGCAAATAAATTTATAATAACCCGAAGGCTAGTCGAACCCAAAGGGATAGTGCAACGAAGTCATCTCATGTACTGGACACAGTTTATCAATTCTTTGTTTGAGTGAACCAATTTTCAGTAGAGGGTTTTGTTTTGAAAAACAGAAATTAACTTGGGAATAAAATTTAATAATAAAAAGCACAGATTCTAGGGAAATCAACCAATCCAATCCAACATGTATAAACAATCAATCCAAACCCAAAATAATCATTAAGGTGGGAAATCTGATAAATTG